>OY856187.1:400373406-400825060 GCA_963693315.1 Diogma glabrata
GGAAATCTTTTGTTACATTTGGTGCATTGGCAAAGCCCTCTTTCGAATTTCCATTAGCCGCATATTGGTTGAAGTTTTCGATACATCTCTTCATGTGTTCGCGTTTTTCTTTAGGTAGAAGTTGCTGAGCCTTTCCTGGCGCATAGATAATCAGCCTGGGAGCTTTGGGTGTTCATTGTTAATCATTTTTTCTTTTTTTTTTTATGTTCAACGCTTTCGCGACACTCGTCGTCAAACTATTCGTTGTGTGATTTCGGTGATCGTTTTCGAATTGTAGTTTGTACTGCGACTGTAATGGTTGATTGAAGCGTTTGTCATTCTTCTTGTATGTTTAATGAAACCTCAGAAGTGATGTCATACTCTTCTTTGTTTTGCGTTACTATTTCCTGATATCTATGCAGCGTTTTCGAATGTTTAAATGCATCGAAAATCCAGCGCACTGTCTTTTTCATTGTCTATTAAATGTAGATGATAATTTGCACGTGTAGTTAAATATGACAAGCATATGGTCGGTCCGTATCAACAGCCTGCATGATCGAACGTCAATTACACTTGTAAAGTATCTCTTAGAGATCTTGACATGATCAATTTCATTTACCGTTCTTCCGTCATTTGATTTCCACGTTGCCTTATGACATCTCTTGTGAGGAAAGAAAGTGCTGGCAATAACTAGATCATACATCATAGCCAGCGAAAACCGTTATTGCTACTGGTATGATGCAAGATGTTAGTGCCTAAATGTGTTTTAAGTTCTGCACTTCTGCTAATTTGAGCATTGAAGTCACCTACCACGGTTTTTATATCGTGCCGTTGGATGTTATTGATGAATTCATCGACTTCTAGAAAGAACAAGTCTTTAATGTTATCTACTTTGTCTTCAGGAGGTGCATGAACATTGACGATCGTTACATTAAATTTTTGCGTGTGGATTCTCAGTGTTTACAGCCGCATATTAATTAGAGATCGACTTCAAGTTCTCCTCCATTTTGATGACCGCAATAGTAAAGAATGTATCTTTTCGGTGTTTTATGGATATCATTCCCTGGCCATCTTAGTTCTTGTAATGAAACTATATCCAGTGTGTAGCTACCACTCGCTCCAATACAGACGCCCGTTCCAAGCCGCCCCTAGCATGGGAAAGCCACGCTTGAGCTGCATAGGTTTTATGGCGTCAATAACTCGCGATGAATCATTGAGTATGAGCAGTATTTACTCTACATCAACCTAATTCTGTTAGTGCTACCCAGCTAGCACGGTGTGGACGTAAAATTTTGGATTTTCGCTACCTAAGATTAGGATTTTCACTTTTTTCTAGCTCTGACGAAGCGAAGAAACTCGACACTAAGGAAAACGTGCTAAACAGGAAAGTCAAATTCCACCTCGTTCCCGAAACACATTTTTTTAACCCAACAACCGCAATCACTCGGCTCTAGGTAGAGCCACTCGTACTCTCGCTTGCTTCCTTCCTGCTCTTATACAATAATTACCTTATTTTCTATCATTATATAGTCCTATCTTCAATTTCACTAGGTGGAGAAAGTGTGGCGATAACTTCCAGTGCCATAAAAATCTAATATAGAAAGTTTACTTATGTACTGTGTAACATTGTACATTTATTATTTTTTCATTTATTGTTGTAGTTGTAGTTGTACGTTTTTATTATGACAATGTTTTTATTATGAAGTGTTTTTGGTGTTTTTATTATGAAGTGTTTTTATTATGACAGCTGGAAGTGAAATATATCCGTCAAATAATTGTTTTGTTTTATATCCCATTATAATTTACAATTGTGTCAAATTCTGGCTTGCTAAAAGATTAAAATGGATGTTAGTTATGAATATCATATTCGCGTTTATGCAAAATTAAATCAAAGAATCAATAAATATCTTAAACTGTTTCGTCATATTTATTTCTCTTAGGATGTATCACGTTATATTAGTAATAGTCAAGAACTACGATCAAGATTCATCCTCTGGACAAGGACAGTTATTCCACAGCTACTAAAACTGCATTAATAAAAAACTGCTGAACAAATATTTGGATTCAAAATACCATATCGCCTGGACAACTATCAAGCATCATCGGCCAGACAACGCCATGCTACCAAAAACCAAGTTTTACCGCATTAACCTGTTTCACCACCACCGTATATCTTTGTTCCCATCCAATTTGGATTTTTGAAACGTAAACCAGTTATAAAGAAACTGCAATCTCTATTTGCTTAAATCATCCTAAGTGCTAGTTTCCTCCAAAAAAATAGGTATTAGAAATATTCGTCCCCCATTTATCTTCAACCAATATTGAGTGACCAACGGCAACCTCTATACGGAAGCCTGTATATATATCTTTTGACAAGAAAAGTTCCCAAGTGGACGATTTGCTCTGCTGTTTTTTTAGTTTTTAGTCAGAAAGTGGGCACTGTTAAAGCGGGGTATATCAACAAAGTCAAGATCCAAGTTTTCTCAAAGTTCTGCGTATCTGATTGTTTTAAAGTAAAAATCCTTCAATTATCTCGTTAATATGTATACAATTTTGAATTTCCAGCTACTTATCTAGTTAGATTCTAACTGTATTTATAATTTTAGGATAAATTAACAGTGTATGAATTATTTCTGAATTATTTCTAAACAGATGATTTGGTTTATAGGGCGCGTATTTATTTATAAATGTCACTTGTCAGTTTCATTTAAGAATGTCGATCGCAAAATCGTTGGAAATAGTTTATATTTAAATAAACCTTTCATATAAAATGTTCAAAACAAAAACATTTAATTTGCTCCAAAATATAGAAAACACACTCGTAAAAGCAAGGTAATAAATCAATCACATTTAAAACTTATTAATATTTATTACACCTAACCTTAAAAATTTACATCACATCTTTTCAGCATAGCACCAAGTTTAGTTTTTACAAGATCTAAAAATTATTTAAATCGTCCACGATTACGAAATCCAACATGGTTTGTGCAAAAAGATCGTAAATCACAATCAGAACAATTGACACAAGATAATTTAGCATTTATAAAAGAACGAATATACGATAAATACGGTGCCCCGATTTTAAGTAAAGGTGTTCCAACCTTTTCAAATCCAGTTAAATCGTTAATTAAGTTTGATGAATTACCTAAACAAGAATACACTCCGTTTGCCAGGAGAACCGGCGTTATCGCAAGAAAGATTGGACAATATCCATTATGGAAAAAAGATGGTACGAGAGTTAGAACAACATTATTACAGGTTAAATTGTTTTTATATTTTAAACATATCATTTAATCTAGTTTTAAAATTTTAGATAGTTGATAATCACGTTATAAAATACATACCACCCGAAGAGTTTCATCCAACACAAAAAATTAATTCAAGATGTCTTCATAAATTTGGTTGCTTATTGGTTGGTGCAGAAAGTGTAGACCCCACCAAATTGACAAAAGATTATTGTGGATTGTTTAAAGATTCAGGTGTTATGCCAAAACGTATATTATCAAGATTTATGGTGTCTCCGTCAGCTGCTTTACTGCCCGGTACACCATTAAATGCTACACATTTTCGTGTTGGTGATTATGTTGATGTACGTGGTAAAACGGTTGATCATGGATTTCAAGGAGTTATCAAGCGACATGGTTTTAAAGGAATGCCAGCATCGCATGGTGTAACAAAAACACATCGGCGAGGTGGTAATATTGGTTCTGGTGGTGCCAAAGCAAGAGTATGGCCGGGAACAAAAATGCCTGGGCATATGGGTAACCGATGGGAAATGATGCGTGGTTTAAAAATATGGAGAATTAATACAAAATATAACGTCTTGTGGGTACAAGGTAGTGCTATACCTGGTGATACTAATGGTATGGTTTACGTTTTCGACACAATGTTACCATTACGAAGGACAAAAATACCACCACCATTCCCTACATATTTTGAAAACGACACCGAGCTACCAGAAGATATTTATTATGAAGAAATTCATGATTTTAGAGATCCAACGATTCATTATTCAGAAGAATAAATATTTTGCTTAAATTGTATAATAGAAATAAATAAGTTTTATTTAAGTCAATTTTTTTGATTATATAATTGTGACATCGATCCTAATCTGGTGGAATTTCTTTTTCCATTCGTGTCAACACGATATTTCTTTCTGTTTGTGTTTTTGGTTCAGCGAATTCTCCAGTTTTCAATCTTTGTCTAATATCCATCGCTCTTATGTCAGTCATCAAAGAATGTTCCTTATTTTCTAAATCGATATCCATTCGACTAGCATGTTCTTCAAGAGCAACATATGTTGTTTTAGAACAATTAATCTTATCCATTAAATCTCGACGAGTTGTTCTTAACTGAGAAACTTCATTGCATAAACCATGGTAAGCTTCATCACAACATAATTCCATTCCTGATCGTTGGGCACGATTCTCCAAACGAGTTTCAGCTAGTTTTAATGCATCTCCTTTATCCGCGTACGCTCGTTCCAGGGATTGAATCTCCATTATACAACCCTCCATCTCTTCCTTGGTCTACATAAAAATAAAAGTTTTAAATCAAAATTTGATAGTTAGATTTAATTTTTTACTTTGAATTTTTGCCATTCCAATTCATTTCGAGCACGTTGTGTTTCGAAAATTCGTTTACGAATAGTATGTTCGGTACGTTCTTGTTGAGCTTTTAAGATGTTTCGGGCTTTCTCTCGACAAACAAATAAAGACTCTCGCATTGCGTATGTATCCTCCAACTCATTATCTGCCATCAATTTTAAATGTTTTGTATAATTCAACCATTCCTCGTATGAACAAGAACTAATAAATAAAAATGTTGGTGTTATTACTAATTTTATTTAAAACAAAAAATCTAATTAAATACTTTTTAGGAATTCGCAATGCATCCGGTTTGAAAGTAATATTTGCACAATATTTATCAATTGTTAATTGACCGATATCGATTTCTTGTGCTTCCTTTTTATTCGTTGTTTCTAATCCTAATTTAAATTTGACATCCTCCAATCGATTTAATTTTTCCCAAGCCGCTTGACATTGATCTTGTAATAATTTTTGATTATTTTCAATAACACATAATTCTTTTTTTAGCTCAGTATCACCGTCATCATACGTTAGTTCTGAACCTAAACGACAATCTCTCATCGATAAACATTCAGCAACAACATTTAACGGTGTGCACATTGATTCTAATTCTCGTTCCGTTGATGCTTTTTCCTCACGAAGTAATTTTGCATCACGTTCAACTCGTGCCAGACATTCTTCCATTGTTGCACGCCATCGCCCCAACTCAGCAACTCTAAATAAACGTAAAATTTAAATCTCTTAAATTTTATTAGAACAAAATATTACCGATCGGATAGTCTTGCATTGTTATGATATGTTCCCCAATCAGTTTCAATATTCTTTTCATTTCGTAATTGTTTTGAGGAATATCGAAGAGCAAATGCATCGTCACGTCTTACTTCGGCGGTATTCTTTAATTGAATCAAACGGCCAAACCAATCTGATAAACCTAAATGCTCTAGAGGTTTTTCATACGTAGAAACTGATTGATTTGACATTTTAATAATTTAATATTGATATCAAAAAGTTTAAAATAAATATACAAAACATAAATTGGAAAGAAATGGGTGAGTTTGCTTTGATTTAAAAAAAATTAAAGCAAATATCTACGCTATCTATAAATTTCCTGTCGTAAAAGAGCTTGCTTATCACTATCCTCCCTTATAAAAAAAAAATCGAAAGAAATCGATAGAAAACGATTGAAAACGAATAGTTTTCTATCGTTTGCTATCCGTTTCTATCGTATTTAATCATTTTAAACGCGTAGACTATCGTGCGTTTTCTATCTGCCAGATAGAAAACGCACCGTAATCTATCGTAACCTATAGGATTTTTCAGTTTTCGGTTTCAATGGTTTTTCTACCATAGAATTTCTATCGTAGTTAATCGTTTTGAATCTGAAGATCACGATTGAAATTTTTTTTGGTGAAATTAAAAAAGTTTTGAATCGTTTTCTATCCGACAGTACATATATAGCACCAATTGTAACTTATCGTATTTTCTCGTCATTGGATTTCTATCGGGCTGAATCTGAATTTTACGATTGAGATGTTTTCAGCAGAAACCTGACGGAAAATAAATTATGAAAATCTATGAAAAAAAAATGAGAATTTATGAAAAACAAATATGATAAACTATGAAAAAAATATGAAAAACTATCTAAATTAATGAAAAACATGTAAATTTGGACATTTTTCATAGTTTTTCTACAAAAAATTATGAATTTCTATGAATTTATAGCTTGTTATTAAATTCTCGCTATATATTTACTTGTGTCCTGATAACTTCTTTAAAAATGATGAGATTCAAATTCCAATTACTCCCTTAGTAGATTGCTATGGCGTCTTCTTCATAAAATAAACTTAACTCGAAATTCTCAAACAAGTTTATTTAATTTTAATTATTTTATTGTAAACACCTTCCAAAATTAATAATTTGACAATCATACTCAGGTGTGATAATAAGAGTAGCAAAAATTTTTTATATAGAGCCAGCCATACTTCTATATTCAATTTTTCTACTATTTCTAAAAGAAATTCCACAACCATTTTTGTTTTTATGAAACTAGCAATTTTCAATTTTGGTTTTCACAAAAATTACGTTAAAAAATATAAAATCTAGTTTATTTAATAAAAAATATTTTAAGAAATCAAAACTGAATTATCTTTTTAACTATTTGTTCAAAAGTAAATCTCCACTTATTTTTATGAATTCGAAAAAACAATTATTTTTTAAACTTCTTGTGCAAAGAAAAACTCAACTTACTTTTATGAATTTTAAAAACAATTCATTCTGAACAAAAGAATTTTGCTCAGACTACTTAAATTTAAAATTAAAAAACAGTGTACTTTTCCAATCAATCAAAACTATTGCCAACTTAATTTTTAAAAAGTTAAAGAAACAAAAAGGTGAAAATTTAAAGAAATAAAAAGGTGGAAACGCCACAAACACTCCCTCCCCAGTGATTATGAAAAAGAAAATAATCACGAAACCATCACAAGAATCAGGATCCTAACGACGTAGATGATCATGAGAAAACACAAACGAACGATTTCTTTCATCCTAAACTGGAAGTAAAGATTTCTTAAAATCATTAAAACACTCTCGAATTGAGTTCAAAAGCTTTTGCGGTGTTTTAATTACTCTTCCGGATGTTGAAATTTTTAAATTGGGAATGGTGATGACAATAGGCTGATCATTAAAAGTAACCTGATTTTTTATTTTAGGTTTATTTTGGCGAACTGAATCTGATTGATTCGTTTGCTACCTTAAACAGGCCATAAATTGAAAACCAAAAATTTTACATTTGAAACCAAAGCTGGTGCTGTGGCTAAACCCGCTTACCAATTATGCTATAACTTGAGGTAGGGGATTGTTTTGGACCCACCTTTCAGTTTATATGCCATTCCCCAAGATTTGCGACAACTTTTTTTTTCGCTAAAAAAACAGGTAAGGGGTTAACCCATGCATTTTTTGCAAAATTTTTGTCAAAAAAAAAATTGAAAAAATATGCTGGCGGTAATCTCTAGATGTCAATTTAAGCGAAATAAGTCAAAATACCAGGTTTGCTACCTTAAACAGGCCATAAATTGAAAACCAAAAATTTTACATTTGAAACCAAAGCTGGTGCTGTGGCTAAGCCCGCTTACCAATTATGCTATAACTTGAGGTAGGGGATTGTTTTGGACCCACCTTTCAGTTTATATGCCATTCCCCAAGATTTGCGACAACTTTTTTTTTCGCTAAAAAAACAGGTAAGGGGTTAGTTAACCCATGCTTTTTTTGCAAAATTTTTGTCAAAAAAAAAATTGAAAAAATATGCTGGCGGTAATCTCTAGATGTCAATTTAAGCGAAATAAGTCAAAATACCAGGTTTGCTACCTTAAACAGGCCATAAATTGAAAACCAAAATTTTACATTTGAAACCAAAGCTGGTGCTGTGGCTAAACCCGCTTACCAATTATGCTATAACTTGAGGTAGGGGATTGTTTTGGACCCACCTTTCAGTTTATATGCCATTCCCCAAGATTTGCGACAACTTTTTTTTTCGCTAAAAAAACAGGTAAGGGGTTAGTTAACCCATGCTTTTTTTGCAAAATTTTTGTCAAAAAAAAAATTGAAAAAATATGCTGGCGGTAATCTCTAGATGTCAATTTAAGCGAAATAAGTCAAAATACCAGGTTTGCTACCTTAAACAGGCCATAAATTGAAAACCAAAATTTTACATTTGAAACCAAAGCTGGTGCTGTGGCTAAACCCGCTTACCAATTATGCTATAACTTGAGGTAGGGGATTGTTTTGGACCCACCTTTCAGTTTATATGCCATTCCCCAAGATTTGCGACAACTTTTTTTTTCGCTAAAAAAACAGGTAAGGGGTTAGTTAACCCATGCTTTTTTTGCAAAATTTTTGTCAAAAAAAAAATTGAAAAAATATGCTGTCGGTAATCTCTAGATGTCAATTTAAGCGAAATAAGTCAAAATACCAGGTTTGCTACCTTAAACAGGCCATAAATTGAAAACCAAAATTTTACATTTGAAACCAAAGCTGGTGCTGTGGCTAAACCCGCTTACCAATTATGCTATAACTTGAGGTAGGGGATTGTTTTGGACCCACCTTTCAGTTTATATGCCATTCTCCAAGATTTGCGACAACTTTTTTTTTCGCTAAAAAAACAGGTAAGGGGTTAACCCATGCTTTTTTTGCAAAATTTTTGTCAAAAAAAAAAATTGAAAAAATATGCTGGCGGTAATCTCTAGATGTCAATTTAAGCGAAATAAGTCAAAATACCAGGTTTGCTACCTTAAACAGGCCATAAATTGAAAACCAAAATTTTACATTTGAAACCAAAGCTGGTGCTGTGGCTAAACCCGCTTACCAATTATGCTATAACTTGAGGTAAGGGATTGTTTTGGACCCACCTTTCAGTTTATATGCCATTCCCCAAGATTTGCGACAACTTTTTTTTTCGCTAAAAAAACAGGTAAGGGGTTAACCCATGCTTTTTTTGCAAAATTTTTGTCAAAAAAAAAATTGAAAAAATATGCTGGCGGTAATCTCTAGATGTCAATTTAAGCGAAATAAGTCAAAATACCAGGTTTGCTACCTTAAACAGGCCATAAATTGAAAACCAAAATTTTACATTTGAAACCAAAGCTGGTGCTGTGGCTAAACCCGCTTACCAATTATGCTATAACTTGAGGTAGGGGATTGTTTTGGACCCACCTTTCAGTTTATATAACATGTATGAATGAATGACAAAACATATATGAATCAATAAAAAATTTTAAAATACATGTTCAAAACATCTGCGGATTGAACGCTAACCATGACCACGTGCAACATCATCTTGAGCACGACAAACCGAACATTCTATTCCTTACAGAAACACAAGTTTCTGAAAATTTTCTCTTTATAGAATCGCTTAATTCCAAATATAGGCTCGAATCAGCTTTCAAACTCCATCAGGGCGTATGCGCATTCATTCATGAGAGTGTTGCGTACACGCGCTTTCCAAATTTTGAACTACACGGTGACGGCTTCAATACATTGGTTTTAAAGATTTGTCTTCCAGAAATGACTTTTTTTACAATAGCTTTATACCGGTCCCCCAACAAACGTAACCCAAACTTTTTTAATATACTGACAAAAATTATGGACGAGATTAGAGCAAAGTCCCCTAATTGTGAAGTTATCGTTACCGGTGACTTCAACGTCCACAACAAATCATGGTTGGAATTCTCCAAATCGACCGACGATGTTGACAATAGTGGAAAACTGGCAGAAATTTTTGCCGCGTCTCAGGGCCTATTCCAAATTGTTAAAAGCCCGACTTTCACTCCCCGTAATGGCGGTGATAATAGTTTTCTACTAGATCTCTATCTTACCACAATGCCAGATATTACGAGTGTCGATGTTGCGAAAGGTAGTATTGGAAATTCTGATCATTATTTAATCTCATCAGTTATCAAAACTGATTTACTTAAAACTACAGCTCCCAAACCCCGTAAAATATTTCACTACTCAAAAATGGATAAGAGTGGTCTTCAAAATTTTTTCCATGGTTTCCCTTTCGACCGTCATTGTTTTTACACTGACAATGTAAATGTTTCTGCTCAAAACTTTACAGAAACCATCCAATTTGCTATAAATAAATTTGTCCCTTTCTCCATAGTAAAACCCAAACAAAAATACTTGTATTCGAAAGCTGCCAAAACGGCACTTAGAAACAAACGTAGATCATTTAATATTTGGATTCATAACAAAACTCCCACTAATCGATCCCAATATCTAAAGGCCAACAAAATATCTAATCAGATTATCTCAAACGAAAAGTCCGAAATTGACAGAGCGAAAGCCTCAAAACTTACGTCTATGTCTGTTTCTGACAAGAGTTTCTACAGTGCCATTAATTCTTTAAATTCTGGTACAAAATTTTCTATTCCCCCTATTATTGATGGTGATTTAATCGTCAATGATCCCGCAAGAAAAGCTAACTTGTTCGCTGAACGCTTTGCTCTGAACTCCACTGTTTTGGAAACTCCTAAAGAAATACCCCAAATCCAGTCTTCAGGAGTTAATATGAATGAACTTCACTTCAAACCCAAAATAGTCGCTAAACTTTTAAAGGGGTTAAACATCAACAAAGCATCAGGAATGGACAATATTCCACCCATTATTTTAAAAACCTTTTCCAAAGAACTTGCACCAACTTTAACTAAAATATTCTACCAATCCTACAAATCTGGTATATTTCCCTCGTGCTGGAAGTTGGCAAATGTCCAGCCCGTCCCCAAAAAGGGACCAAAATCCGATATCTCAAATTATAGGCCAATAGCTTTACTATCGGTCCTATCCAAAGTCTATGAGCATTATATTAATACACATATTTCAAAATTTCTGGAAGAAAATCATTTAATATCCGACAGCCAATACGGTTTTCGAAACAAAAGATCAACTACCGATCTATTAAACTATGTAGCGCATTGTTGGAACAGCATACTTGATAAAGGTGGTGAAACATACGTTATCGCTTTAGACATCTCCAAGGCATTCGATCGAGTCTGGCATGCCAACTTAATCAACAAGCTCGTTACGTACGGTTTTCATCCCAATGTTGTGAAGCTGATTCAAAATTTTCTATCCGACCGATACATTTCGGTAAGCTTAGACGGATATTCTTCTGAGTCTAAACTAATTAACGCTGGTGTACCCCAAGGCTCAGTATTGTCCCCAACCCTATTTTTGATTTATATCAACGAATTGTTGAAAATCACCAGCAACCCAATAAATAGTTTTGCAGATGATAGTACTCTGCACAAGTCGTTCGAGCCCCTTCCTTCAAAAGGTAAAATGCACGAACGAATTAATCCTGCCCGGAGAGACGCTGCCATAAACGTGAACAAAGACCTGAATAAAGTCGCCGACTGGGGTGACCAAAACCTTGTCAATTTCAACTCCACCAAAACACAGCTGTTGATTGTTTCCAGATTAAAGACCGAGTTCCCCAAAGATATTTTATTTAGTATGTGTGATGAACCAATAGGTGAATGTAAAAACATTCGTTTATTGGGTGTCACAGTTTCAAATGACCTACTCTGGAACGATCATGTAATGGCGATGGCAAAAAGCGCGTCTAAAAAACTCGGCCTCCTAAATAGATGCAAAAAATTTTTCACTCCATACCAATTGCTCCATGTTTATAAGTCCTATATTCGTCCCTGTATGGAGTACTGCTGTCAAGTTTGGGGTGCTGCCTCTGTTTCCATCTTGGCCCTCTTGGACTCTGTTCAAAAGCGAGCTATACGAATTGTAGGTGATCGAACTTTGACATCACAACTTGATTCCCTACAACATCGTCGCACTGTTGCTGACCTCGTTGTTTTTTACAAATATCGTCATCAGCAGTGCTCAGATGAAATCAGCGGCATCATGCCTCAAACTTATTCTTACCCCCGTTCCACTCGGCAATCGGCTGCCGCAACCAGTGAAACGGTAAAGATCCCGCGCTGTCATACTGGCAGATCGCAGAGAGACTTCTTTGTCCGAACTGCGTACAAATGGAATAGTTTGCCGGAACACTTAGTCTCAGGTGGCTTCAACCCACAGATGTTTAAAAAAAGCGTTAATCTACACCTCAGAACGCCAGTTGTTGTGGGACCCAGGTCTAGACCTAGGTCTTAAAAGGTATTTATGTGTTGTTGTGACACATATTCTAAACCCTATTACACAACACATTTTATTAAAAAAAAAAAAAAAAAAAAAAAAAAAAAATATGCCATTCCCCAAGATTTGCGACAACTTTTTTTTTCGCTAAAAAAACAGGTAAGGGGTTAACCCATGCTTTTTTTGCAAAATTTTTGTCAAAAAAAAAAATTGAAAAAATATGCTGGCGGTAATCTCTAGATGTCAATTTAAGCGAAATAAGTCAAAATACCAGGTTTGCTACCTTAAACAGGCCATAAATTGAAAACCAAAATTTTACATTTGAAACCAAAGCTGGTGCTGTGGCTAAACCCGCTTACCAATTATGCTATAACTTGAGGTAGGGGATTGTTTTGGACCCACCTTTCAGTTTATATGCCATTCCCCAAGATTTGCGACAACTTTTTTTTTCGCTAAAAAAACAGGTAAGGGGTTAACCCATGCTTTTTTTGCAAAATTTTTGTCAAAAAAAAAAATTGAAAAAATATGCTGGCGGTAATCTCTAGATGTCAATTTAAGCGAAATAAGTCAAAATACCAGGTTTGCTACCTTAAACAGGCCATAAATTGAAAACCAAAATTTTACATTTGAAACCAAAGCTGGTGCTGTGGCTAAACCCGCTTACCAATTATGCTATAACTTGAGGTAGGGGATTGTTTTGGACCCACCTTTCAGTTTATATGCCATTCCCCAAGATTTGCGACAACTTTTTTTTCGCTAAAAAAACAGGTAAGGGGTTAACCCATGCTTTTTTTGCAAAATTTTTGTCAAAAAAAAAATTGAAAAAATATGCTAGCGGTAATCTCTAGATGTCAATTTAAGCGAAATAAGTCAAAATACCAGGTTTGCTACCTTAAACAGGGCATAAATTGCAAACCAAAATTTTACATTTGAAACCAAAGCTGGTGCTGTGGCTAAACCCGCTTACCAATTATGCTATAACTTGAGGTAGGGGATTGTTTTGGACCCACCTTTCAGTTTATATGCCATTCCCCAAGATTTGCGACAACTTTTTTTTTCGCTAAAAAAACAGGTAAGGGGTTAACCCATGCTTTTTTTGCAAAATTTTTGTCAAAAAAAAAATTGAAAAAATATGCTAGCGGTAATCTCTAGATGTCAATTTAAGCGAAATAAGTCAAAATACCAGGTTTGCTACCTTAAACAGGGCATAAATTGCAAACCAAAATTTTACATTTGAAACCAAAGCTGGTGCTGTGGCTAAACCCGCTTACCAATTATGCTATAACTTGAGGTAGGGGATTGTTTTGGACCCACCTTTCAGTTTATATGCCATTCCCCAAGATTTGCGACAACTTTTTTTTTCGCTAAAAAAACAGGTAAGGGGTTAACCCATGCTTTTTTTGCAAAATTTTTGTCAAAATAAAAATTGAAAAAATATGCTGGCGGTAATCTCTAGATGTCAATTTAAGCGAAATAAGTCAAAATACCAGGTTTGCTACCTTAAACAGGGCATAAATTGAAAACCAAAATTTTACATTTGAAACCAAAGCTGGTGCTGTGGCTAAACCCGCTTACCAATTATGCTATAACTTGAGGTAGGGGATTGTTTTGGACCCACCTTTCAGTTTATATGCCATTCCCCAAGATTTGCGACAACTTTTTTTTTCGCTAAAAAAACAGGTAAGGGGTTAACCCATGCTTTTTTTGCAAAATTTTTGTCAAAAAAAAAATTGAAAAAATATGCTGGCGGTAATCTCTAGATGTCAATTTAAGCGAAATAAGTCAAAATACCAGGTTTGCTACCTTAAACAGGGCATAAATTGAAAACCAAAATTTTACATTTGAAACCAAAGCTGGTGCTGTGGCTAAACCCGCTTACCAATTATGCTATAACTTGAGGTAGGGGATTGTTTTGGACCCACCTTTCAGTTTATATGCCATTCCCCAAGATTTGCGACAACTTTTTTTTTCGCTAAAAAAACAGGTAAGGGGTTAACCCATGCTTTTTTTGCAAAATTTTTGTCAAAAAAAAAATTGAAAAAATATGCTGGCGGTAATCTCTAGATGTCAATTTAAGCGAAATAAGTCAAAATACCAGGTTTGCTACCTTAAACAGGGCATAAATTGAAAACCAAAATTTTACATTTGAAACCAAAGCTGGTGCTGTGGCTAAACCCGCTTACCAATTATGCTATAACTTGGGGTAGGGGATTGTTTTGGACCCACCTTTCAGTTTATATGCCATTCCCCAAGATTTGCGACAACTTTTTTTTTCGCTAAAAAAACAGGTAAGGGGTTAACCCATGCTTTTTTTGCAAAATTTTTGTCAAAAAAAAAATTGAAAAAATATGCTGGCGGTAATCTCTAGATGTCAATTTAAGCGAAATAAGTCAAAATACCAGGTTTGCTACCTTAAACAGGCCATAAATTGCAAACCAAAATTTTACATTTGAAACCAAAGCTGGTGCTGTGGCTAAACCCGCTTACCAATTATGCTATAACTTGAGGTAGGGGATTGTTTTGGACCCACCTTTCAGTTTATATGCCATTCCCCAAGATTTGCGACAACTTTTTTTTTCGCTAAAAAAGCAGGTAAGGGGTTAACCCATGCTTTTTTTGCAAAATTTTTGTCAAAAAAAAAATTGAAAAAATATGCTGGCGGTAATCTCTAGATGTCAATTTAAGCGAAATAAGTCAAAATACCAGGTTTGCTACCTTAAACAGGCCATAAATTGCAAACCAAAATTTTACATTTGAAACCAAAGCTGGTGCTGTGGCTAAACCCGCTTACCAATTATGCTATAACTTGAGGTAGGGGATTGTTTTGGACCCACCTTTCAGTTTATATGCCATTCCCCAAGATTTGCGACAACTTTTTTTTTCGCTAAAAAAACATGTAAGGGGTTAACCCATGCTTTTTTTGCAAAATTTTTGTCAAAATAAAAATTGAAAAAATATGCTGGCGGTAATCTCTAGATGTCAATTTAAGCGAAATAAGTCAAAATACCAGGTTTGCTACCTTAAACAGGCCATAAATTGCAAACCAAAATTTTACATTTGAAACCAAAGCTGGTGCTGTGGCTAAACCCGCTTACCAATTATGCTATAACTTGAGGTAGGGGATTGTTTTGGACCCACCTTTCAGTTTATATGCCATTCCCCAAGATTTGCGACAACTTTTTTTTTCGCTAAAAAAACAGGTAAGGGGTTAACCCATGCTTTTTTTGCAAAATTTTTGTCAAAAAAAAAATTGAAAAAATATGCTGGCGGTAATCTCTAGATGTCAATTTAAGCGAAATAAGTCAAAATACCAGGTTTGCTACCTTAAACAGGCCATAAATTGCAAACCAAAATTTTACATTTGAAACCAAAGCTGGTGCTGTGGCTAAACCCGCTTACCAATTATGCTATAACTTGAGGTAGGGGATTGTTTTGGACCCACCTTTCAGTTTATATGCCATTCCCCAAGATTTGCGACAACTTTTTTTTTCGCTAAAAAAACAGGTAAGGGGTTAACCCATGCTTTTTTTGCAAAATTTTTGTCAAAAAAAAAATTGAAAAAATATGCTGGCGGTAATCTCTAGATGTCAATTTAAGCGAAATAAGTCAAAATACCAGGTTTGCTACCTTAAACAGGGCATAAATTGAAAACCAAAATTTTACATTTGAAACCAAAGCTGGTGCTGTGGCTAAACCCGCTTACCAATTATGCTATAACTTGAGGTAGGGGATTGTTTTGGACCCACCTTTCAGTTTATATGCCATTCCCCAAGATTTGCGACAACTTTTTTTTTCGCTAAAAAAACAGGTAAGGGGTTAACCCATGCTTTTTTTGCAAAATTTTTGTCAAAAAAAAAATTGAAAAAATATGCTGGCGGTAATCTCTAGATGTCAATTTAAGCGAAATAAGTCAAAATACCAGGTTTGCTACCTTAAACAGGGCATAAATTGAAAACCAAAATTTTACATTTGAAACCAAAGCTGGTGCTGTGGCTAAACCCGCTTACCAATTATGCTATAACTTGAGGTAGGGGATTGTTTTGGACCCACCTTTCAGTTTATATGCCATTCCCCAAGATTTGCGACAACTTTTTTTTTCGCTAAAAAAACAGGTAAGGGGTTAACCCATGCTTTTTTTGCAAAATTTTTGTCAAAAAAAAAATTGAAAAAATATGCTGGCGGTAATCTCTAGATGTCAATTTAAGCGAAATAAGTCAAAATACCAGGTTTGCTACCTTAAACAGGGCATAAATTGAAAACCAAAATTTTACATTTGAAACCAAAGCTGGTGCTGTGGCTAAACCCGCTTACCAATTATGCTATAACTTGAGGTAGGGGATTGTTTTGGACCCACCTTTCAGTTTATATGCCATTCCCCAAGATTTGCGACAACTTTTTTTTTCGCTAAAAAAACAGGTAAGGGGTTAACCCATGCTTTTTTTGCAAAATTTTTGTCAAAAAAAAAATTGAAAAAATATGCTGGCGGTAATCTCTAGATGTCAATTTAAGCGAAATAAGTCAAAATACCAGGTTTGCTACCTTAAACAGGGCATAAATTGAAAACCAAAATTTTACATTTGAAACCAAAGCTGGTGCTGTGGCTAAACCCGCTTACCAATTATGCTATAACTTGAGGTAGGGGATTGTTTTGGACCCACCTTTCAGTTTATATGCCATTCCCCAAGATTTGCGACAACTTTTTTTTTCGCTAAAAAAACAGGTAAGGGGTTACCCATGCTTTTTTTGCAAAATTTTTGTCAAAAAAAAAATTGAAAAAATATGCTGGCGGTAATCTCTAGATGTCAATTTAAGCGAAATAAGTCAAAATACCAGGTTTGCTACCTTAAACAGGGCATAAATTGAAAACCAAAATTTTACATTTGAAACCAAAGCTGGTGCTGTGGCTAAACCCGCTTACCAATTATGCTATAACTTGAGGTAGGGGATTGTTTTGGACCCACCTTTCAGTTTATATGCCATTCCCCAAGATTTGCGACAACTTTTTTTTTCGCTAAAAAAACAGGTAAGGGGTTAACCCATGCTTTTTTTGCAAAATTTTTGTCAAAAAAAAAATTGAACAAATATGCTGGCGGTAATCTCTAGATGTCAATTTAAGCGAAATAAGTCAAAATACCAGGTTTGCTACCTTAAACAGGCCATAAATTGAAAACCAAAATTTAACATTTGAAACCAAAGCTGGTGCTGTGGCTAAACCCGCTTACCAATTATGCTATAACTTGGGGTAGGGGATTGTTTTGGACCCACCTTTCAGTTTATATGCCATTCCCCAAGATTTGCGACAACTTTTTTTTCCGCTAAAAAAACAGGTAAGGGGTTAACCCATGCTTTTTTTGCAAAATTTTTGTCAAAAAAAAAATTGAACAAATATGCTGGCGGTAATCTCTAGATGTCAATTTAAGCGAAATAAGTCAAAATACCAGGTTTGCTACCTTAAACAGGCCATAAATTGAAAACCAAAATTTTACATTTGAAACCAAAGCTGGTGCTGTGGCTAAACCCGCTTACCAATTATGCTATAACTTGGGGTAGGGGATTGTTTTGGACCCACCTTTCAGTTTATATGCCATTCCCCAAGATTTGCGACAACTTTTTTTTTCGCTAAAAAAACAGGTAAGGGGTTAACCCATGCTTTTTTTGCAAAATTTTTGTCAAAAAAAAAATTGAACAAATATGCTGGCGGTAATCTCTAGATGTCAATTTAAGCGAAATAAGTCAAAATACCAGGTTTGCTACCTTAAACAGGCCATAAATTGAAAACCAAAATTTTACATTTGAAACCAAAGCTGGTGCTGTGGCTAAACCCGCTTACCAATTATGCTATAGCTTGGGGTAGGGGATTGTTTTGGACCCACCTTTCAGTTTATATGCCATTCCCCAAGATTTGCGACAACTTTTTTTTTCGCTAAAAAAACAGGTAAGGGGTTAACCCATGCTTTTTTTGCAAAATTTTTGTCAAAAAAAAAATTGAACAAATATGCTGGCGGTAATCTCTAGATGTCAATTTAAGCGAAATAAGTCAAAATACCAGGTTTGCTACCTTAAACAGGCCATAAATTGAAAACCAAAATTTAACATTTGAAACCAAAGCTGGTGCTGTGGCTAAACCCGCTTACCAATTATGCTATAACTTGAGGTAGGGGATTGTTTTGGACCCACCTTTCAGTTTATATGCCATTCCCCAAGATTTGCGACAACTTTTTTTTTCACTAAAAAAACAGGTAAGGGGTTAACCCATGCTTTTTTTGCAAAATTTTTGTCAAATAAAAAATTGAACAAATATGCTGGCGGTAATCTCTAGATGTCAATTTAAGCGAAATAAGTCAAAATACCAGGTTTGCTACCTTAAACAGGCCATAAATTGCAAACCAAAATTTTACATTTGAAACCAAAGCTGGTGCTGTGGCTAAACCCGCTTACCAATTATGCTATAACTTGAGGTAGGGGATTGTTTTGGACCCACCTTTCAGTTTATATGCCATTCCCCAAGATTTGCGACAACTTTTTTTTTGGCTAAAAAAACAGGTAAGGGGTTAACCCATGCTTTTTTTGCAAAATTTTTGTCAAAAAAAAAATTGAACAAATATGCTGGCGGTAATCTCTAGATGTCAATTTAAGCGAAATAAGTCAAAATACCAGGTTTGCTACCTTAAACAGGCCATAAATTGAAAACCAAAATTTTACATTTGAAACCAAAGCTGGTGCTGTGGCTAAACCCGCTTACCAATTATGCTATAACTTGAGGTAGGGGATTGTTTTGGACCCACCTTTCAGTTTATATGCCATTCCCCAAGATTTGCGACAACTTTTTTTTTGGCTAAAAAAACAGGTAAGGGGTTAACCCATGCTTTTTTTGCAAAATTTTTGTCAAAAAAAAAATTGAACAAATATGCTGGCGGTAATCTCTAGATGTCAATTTAAGCGAAATAAGTCAAAATACCAGGTTTGCTACCTTAAACAGGCCATAAATTGAAAACCAAAATTTTACATTTGAAACCAAAGCTGGTGCTGTGGCTAAACCCGCTTACCAATTATGCTATAACTTGGGGTAGGGGATTGTTTTGGACCCACCTTTCAGTTTATATGCCATTCCCCAAGATTTGCGACAACTTTTTTTTTCGCTAAAAAAACAGGTAAGGGGTTAACCCATGCTTTTTTTGCAAAATTTTTGTCAAAAAAAAAATTGAACAAATATGCTGGCGGTAATCTCTAGATGTCAATTTAAGCGAAATAAGTCAAAATACCAGGTTTGCTACCTTAAACAGGCCATAAATTGAAAACCAAAATTTTACATTTGAAACCAAAGCTGGTGCTGTGGCTAAACCCGCTTACCAATTATGCTATAACTTGAGGTAGGGGATTGTTTTGGACCCACCTTTCAGTTTATATGCCATTCCCCAAGATTTGCGACAACTTTTTTTTTCGCTAAAAAAACAGGTAAGGGGTTAACCCATGCTTTTTTTGCAAAATTTTTGTCAAAAAAAAAATTGAAAAAATATGCTGGCGGTAATCTCTAGATGTCAATTTAAGCGAAATAAGTCAAAATACCAGGTTTGCTACCTTAAACAGGCCATAAATTGCAAACCAAAATTTTACATTTGAAACCAAAGCTGGTGCTGTGGCTAAACCCGCTTACCAATTATGCTATAACTTGAGGTAGGGGATTGTTTTGGACCCACCTTTCAGTTTATATGCCATTCCCCAAGATTTGCGACAACTTTTTTTTTGGCTAAAAAAACAGGTAAGGGGTTAACCCATGCTTTTTTTGCAAAATTTTTGTCAAAAAAAAAATTGAACAAATATGCTGGCGGTAATCTCTAGATGTCAATTTAAGCGAAATAAGTCAAAATACCAGGTTTGCTACCTTAAACAGGCCATAAATTGAAAACCAAAATTTTACATTTGAAACCAAAGCTGGTGCTGTGGCTAAACCCGCTTACCAATTATGCTATAACTTGGGGTAGGGGATTGTTTTGGACCCACCTTTCAGTTTATATGCCATTCCCCAAGATTTGCGACAACTTTTTTTTTCGCTAAAAAAACAGGTAAGGGGTTAACCCATGCTTTTTTTGCAAAATTTTTGTCAAAAAAAAAATTGATCAAATATGCTGGCGGTAATCTCTAGATGTCAATTTAAGCGAAATAAGTCAAAATACCAGATTTGCTACCTTAAACAGGCCATAAATTGAAAACCAAAATTTTACATTTGAAACCAAAGCTGGTGCTGTGGCTAAACCCGCTTACCAATTATGCTATAACTTGGGGTAGGGGATTGTTTTGGACCCACCTTTCAGTTTATATGCCATTCCCCAAGATTTGCGACAACTTTTTTTTTCGCTAAAAAAACAGGTAAGGGGTTAACCCATGCTTTTTTTGCAAAATTTTTGTCAAAAAAAAAATTGAACAAATATGCTGGCGGTAATCTCTAGATGTCAATTTAAGCGAAATAAGTCAAAATACCAGGTTTGCTACCTTAAACAGGCCATAAATTGAAAACCAAAATTTAACATTTGAAACCAAAGCTGGTGCTGTGGCTAAACCCGCTTACCAATTATGCTATAACTTGGGGTAGGGGATTGTTTTGGACCCACCTTTCAGTTTATATGCCATTCCCCAAGATTTGCGACAACTTTTTTTTTCGCTAAAAAAACAGGTAAGGGGTTAACCCATGCTTTTTTTGCAAAATTTTTGTCAAAAAAAAAATTGAACAAATATGCTGGCGGTAATCTCTAGATGTCAATTTAAGTGAAATAAGTCAAAATACCAGGTTTGCTACCTTAAACAGGCCATAAATTGAAAACCAAAATTTTACATTTGAAACCAAAGCTGGTGCTGTGGCTAAACCCGCTTACCAATTATGCTATAACTTGGGGTAGGGGATTGTTTTGGACCCACCTTTCAGTTTATATGCCATTCCCCAAGATTTGCGACAACTTTTTTTTTCGCTAAAAAAACAGGTAAGGGGTTAACCCATGCTTTTTTTGCAAAATTTTTGTCAAAAAAAAAATTGAACAAATATGCTGGCGGTAATCTCTAGATGTCAATTTAAGCGAAATAAGTCAAAATACCAGGTTTGCTACCTTAAACAGGGCATAAATTGAAAACCAAAATTTTACATTTGAAACCAAAGCTGGTGCTGTGGCTAAACCCGCTTACCAATTATGCTATAACTTGAGGTAGGGGATTGTTTTGGACCCACCTTTCAGTTTATATGCCATTCCCCAAGATTTGCGACAACTTTTTTTTTCGCTAAAAAAACAGGTAAGGGGTTAACCCATGCTTTTTTTGCAAAATTTTTGTCAAAAAAAAAATTGAACAAATATGCTGGCGGTAATCTCTAGATGTCAATTTAAGCGAAATAAGTCAAAATACCAGGTTTGCTACCTTAAACCGGCCATAAATTGAAAACCAAAATTTTACATTTGAAACCAAAGCTGGTGCTGTGGCTAAACCCGCTTACCAATTATGCTATAACTTGAGGTAGGGGATTGTTTTGGACCCACCTTTCAGTTTATATGCCATTCCCCAAGATTTGCGACAACTTTTTTTTTCGCTAAAAAAACAGGTAAGGGGTTAACCCATGCTTTTTTTGCAAAATTTTTGTCAAAAAAAAAATTGAACAAATATGCTGGCGGTAATCTCTAGATGTCAATTTAAGCGAAATAAGTCAAAATACCAGGTTTGCTACCTTAAACAGGCCATAAATTGAAAACCAAAATTTTACATTTGAAACCAAAGCTGGTGCTGTGGCTAAACCCGCTTACCAATTATGCTATAACTTGAGGTAGGGGATTGTTTTGGACCCACCTTTCAGTTTATATGCCATTCCCCAAGATTTGCGACAACTTTTTTTTTCGCTAAAAAAACAGGTAAGGGGTTAACCCATGCTTTTTTTGCAAAATTTTTGTCAAAAAAAAAATTGAACAAATATGCTGGCGGTAATCTCTAGATGTCAATTTAAGCGAAATAAGTCAAAATACCAGGTTTGCTACCTTAAACAGGCCATAAATTGAAAACCAAAATTTAACATTTGAAACCAAAGCTGGTGCTGTGGCTAAACCCGCTTACCAATTATGCTATAACTTGGGGTAGGGGATTGTTTTGGACCCACCTTTCAGTTTATATGCCATTCCCCAAGATTTGCGACAACTTTTTTTTTCGCTAAAAAAACAGGTAAGGGGTTAACCCATGCTTTTTTTGCAAAATTTTTGTCAAAAAAAAAATTGATCAAATATGCTGGCGGTAATCTCTAGATGTCAATTTAAGCGAAATAAGTCAAAATACCAGGTTTGCTACCTTAAACAGGCCATAAATTGAAAACCAAAATTTTACATTTGAAACCAAAGCTGGTGCTGTGGCTAAACCCGCTTACCAATTATGCTATAACTTGAGGTAGGGGATTGTTTTGGACCCACCTTTCAGTTTATATGCCATTCCCCAAGATTTGCGACAACTTTTTTTTTCGCTAAAAAAACAGGTAAGGGGTTAACCCATGCTTTTTTTGCAAAATTTTTGTCAAAAAAAAAATTGAACAAATATGCTGGCGGTAATCTCTAGATGTCAATTTAAGCGAAATAAGTCAAAATACCAGGTTTGCTACCTTAAACAGGCCATAAATTGAAAACCAAAATTTAACATTTGAAACCAAAGCTGGTGCTGTGGCTAAACCCGCTTACCAATTATGCTATAACTTGGGGTAGGGGATTGTTTTGGACCCACCTTTCAGTTTATATGCCATTCCCCAAGATTTGCGACAACTTTTTTTTTCGCTAAAAAAACAGGTAAGGGGTTAACCCATGCTTTTTTTGCAAAATTTTTGTCAAAAAAAAAATTGATCAAATATGCTGGCGGTAATCTCTAGATGTCAATTTAAGCGAAATAAGTCAAAATACCAGGTTTGCTACCTTAAACAGGCCATAAATTGAAAACCAAAATTTTACATTTGAAACCAAAGCTGGTGCTGTGGCTAAACCCGCTTACCAATTATGCTATAACTTGAGGTAGGGGATTGTTTTGGACCCACCTTTCAGTTTATATGCCATTCCCCAAGATTTGCGACAACTTTTTTTTTCGCTAAAAAAACAGGTAAGGGGTTAACCCATGCTTTTTTTGCAAAATTTTTGTCAAAAAAAAAATTGAACAAATATGCTGGCGGTAATCTCTAGATGTCAATTTAAGCGAAATAAGTCAAAATACCAGGTTTGCTACCTTAAACAGGCCATAAATTGAAAACCAAAATTTTACATTTGAAACCAAAGCTGGTGCTGTGGCTAAACCCGCTTACCAATTATGCTATAACTTGAGGTAGGGGATTGTTTTGGACCCACCTTTCAGTTTATATGCCATTCCCCAAGATTTGCGACAACTTTTTTTTTCGCTAAAAAAACAGGTAAGGGGTTAACCCATGCTTTTTTTGCAAAATTTTTGTCAAAAAAAAAATTGAACAAATATGCTGGCGGTAATCTCTAGATGTCAATTTAAGCGAAATAAGTCAAAATACCAGGTTTGCTACCTTAAACAGGCCATAAATTGAAAACCAAAATTTTACATTTGAAACCAAAGCTGGTGCTGTGGCTAAACCCGCTTACCAATTATGCTATAACTTGGGGTAGGGGATTGTTTTGGACCCACCTTTCAGTTTATATGCCATTCCCCAAGATTTGCGACAACTTTTTTTTTCGCTAAAAAAACAGGTAAGGGGTTAACCCATGCTTTTTTTGCAAAATTTTTGTCAAAAAAAAAATTGAACAAATATGCTGGCGGTAATCTCTAGATGTCAATTTAAGCGAAATAAGTCAAAATACCAGGTTTGCTACCTTAAACAGGCCATAAATTGAAAACCAAAATTTTACATTTGAAACCAAAGCTGGTGCTGTGGCTAAACCCGCTTACCAATTATGCTATAACTTGGGGTAGGGGATTGTTTTGGACCCACCTTTCAGTTTATATGCCATTCCCCAAGATTTGCGACAACTTTTTTTTTCGCTAAAAAAACAGGTAAGGGGTTAACCCATGCTTTTTTTGCAAAATTTTTGTCAAAAAAAAAATTGAACAAATATGCTGGCGGTAATCTCTAGATGTCAATTTAAGCGAAATAAGTCAAAATACCAGGTTTGCTACCTTAAACAGGCCATAAATTGAAAACCAAAATTTTACATTTGAAACCAAAGCTGGTGCTGTGGCTAAACCCGCTTACCAATTATGCTATAACTTGGGGTAGGGGATTGTTTTGGACCCACCTTTCAGTTTATATGCCATTCCCCAAGATTTGCGACAACTTTTTTTTTCGCTAAAAAAACAGGTAAGGGGTTAACCCATGCTTTTTTTGCAAAATTTTTGTCAAAAAAAAAATTGATCAAATATGCTGGCGGTAATCTCTAGATGTCAATTTAAGCGAAATAAGTCAAAATACCAGGTTTGCTACCTTAAACAGGCCATAAATTGAAAACCAAAATTTTACATTTGAAACCAAAGCTGGTGCTGTGGCTAAACCCGCTTACCAATTATGCTATAACTTGAGGTAGGGGATTGTTTTGGACCCACCTTTCAGTTTATATGCCATTCCCCAAGATTTGCGACAACTTTTTTTTTCGCTAAAAAAACAGGTAAGGGGTTAACCCATGCTTTTTTTGCAAAATTTTTGTCAAAAAAAAAATTGAACAAATATGCTGGCGGTAATCTCTAGATGTCAATTTAAGCGAAATAAGTCAAAATACCAGGTTTGCTACCTTAAACAGGCCATAAATTGAAAACCAAAATTTTACATTTGAAACCAAAGCTGGTGCTGTGGCTAAACCCGCTTACCAATTATGCTATAACTTGAGGTAGGGGATTGTTTTGGACCCACCTTTCAGTTTATATGCCATTCCCCAAGATTTGCGACAACTTTTTTTTTCGCTAAAAAAACAGGTAAGGGGTTAACCCATGCTTTTTTTGCAAAATTTTTGTCAAAAAAAAAATTGAACAAATATGCTGGCGGTAATCTCTAGATGTCAATTTAAGCGAAATAAGTCAAAATACCAGGTTTGCTACCTTAAACAGGCCATAAATTGAAAACCAAAATTTTACATTTGAAACCAAAGCTGGTGCTGTGGCTAAACCCGCTTACCAATTATGCTATAACTTGGGGTAGGGGATTGTTTTGGACCCACCTTTCAGTTTATATGCCATTCCCCAAGATTTGCGACAACTTTTTTTTTCGCTAAAAAAACAGGTAAGGGGTTAACCCATGCTTTTTTTGCAAAATTTTTGTCAAAAAAAAAATTGAACAAATATGCTGGCGGTAATCTCTAGATGTCAATTTAAGCGAAATAAGTCAAAATACCAGGTTTGCTACCTTAAACAGGCCATAAATTGAAAACCAAAATTTTACATTTGAAACCAAAGCTGGTGCTGTGGCTAAACCCGCTTACCAATTATGCTATAACTTGAGGTAGGGGATTGTTTTGGACCCACCTTTCAGTTTATATGCCATTCCCCAAGATTTGCGACAACTTTTTTTTTCGCTAAAAAAACAGGTAAGGGGTTAACCCATGCTTTTTTTGCAAAATTTTTGTCAAAAAAAAAATTGAACAAATATGCTGGCGGTAATCTCTAGATGTCAATTTAAGCGAAATAAGTCAAAATACCAGGTTTGCTACCTTAAACAGGCCATAAATTGAAAACCAAAATTTTACATTTGAAACCAAAGCTGGTGCTGTGGCTAAACCCGCTTACCAATTATGCTATAACTTGAGGTAGGGGATTGTTTTGGACCCACCTTTCAGTTTATATGCCATTCCCCAAGATTTGCGACAACTTTTTTTTTCGCTAAAAAAACAGGTAAGGGGTTAACCCATGCTTTTTTTGCAAAATTTTTGTCAAAAAAAAAATTGAACAAATATGCTGGCGGTAATCTCTAGATGTCAATTTAAGCGAAATAAGTCAAAATACCAGGTTTGCTACCTTAAACAGGCCATAAATTGAAAACCAAAATTTTACATTTGAAACCAAAGCTGGTGCTGTGGCTAAACCCGCTTACCAATTATGCTATAACTTGAGGTAGGGGATTGTTTTGGACCCACCTTTCAGTTTATATGCCATTCCCCAAGATTTGCGACAACTTTTTTTTTCGCTAAAAAAACAGGTAAGGGGTTAACCCATGCTTTTTTTGCAAAATTTTTGTCAAAAAAAAAATTGAACAAATATGCTGGCGGTAATCTCTAGATGTCAATTTAAGCGAAATAAGTCAAAATACCAGGTTTGCTACCTTAAACAGGCCATAAATTGAAAACCAAAATTTTACATTTGAAACCAAAGCTGGTGCTGTGGCTAAACCCGCTTACCAATTATGCTATAACTTGGGGTAGGGGATTGTTTTGGACCCACCTTTCAGTTTATATGCCATTCCCCAAGATTTGCGACAACTTTTTTTTTCGCTAAAAAAACAGGTAAGGGGTTAACCCATGCTTTTTTTGCAAAATTTTTGTCAAAAAAAAAATTGATCAAATATGCTGGCGGTAATCTCTAGATGTCAATTTAAGCGAAATAAGTCAAAATACCAGGTTTGCTACCTTAAACAGGCCATAAATTGAAAACCAAAATTTTACATTTGAAACCAAAGCTGGTGCTGTGGCTAAACCCGCTTACCAATTATGCTATAACTTGGGGTAGGGGATTGTTTTGGACCCACCTTTCAGTTTATATGCCATTCCCCAAGATTTGCGACAACTTTTTTTTTCGCTAAAAAAACAGGTAAGGGGTTAACCCATGCTTTTTTTGCAAAATTTTTGTCAAAAAAAAAATTGAACAAATATGCTGGCGGTAATCTCTAGATGTCAATTTAAGCGAAATAAGTCAAAATACCAGGTTTGCTACCTTAAACAGGCCATAAATTGAAAACCAAAATTTAACATTTGAAACCAAAGCTGGTGCTGTGGCTAAACCCGCTTACCAATTATGCTATAACTTGAGGTAGGGGATTGTTTTGGACCCACCTTTCAGTTTATATGCCATTCCCCAAGATTTGCGACAACTTTTTTTTTCGCTAAAAAAACAGGTAAGGGGTTAACCCATGCTTTTTTTGCAAAATTTTTGTCAAAAAAAAAATTGAACAAATATGCTGGCGGTAATCTCTAGATGTCAATTTAAGCGAAATAAGTCAAAATACCAGGTTTGCTACCTTAAACAGGCCATAAATTGAAAACCAAAATTTTACATTTGAAACCAAAGCTGGTGCTGTGGCTAAACCCGCTTACCAATTATGCTATAACTTGGGGTAGGGGATTGTTTTGGACCCACCTTTCAGTTTATATGCCATTCCCCAAGATTTGCGACAACTTTTTTTTTCGCTAAAAAAACAGGTAAGGGGTTAACCCATGCTTTTTTTGCAAAATTTTTGTCAAAAAAAAAATTGATCAAATATGCTGGCGGTAATCTCTAGATGTCAATTTAAGCGAAATAAGTCAAAATACCAGGTTTGCTACCTTAAACAGGCCATAAATTGAAAACCAAAATTTTACATTTGAAACCAAAGCTGGTGCTGTGGCTAAACCCGCTTACCAATTATGCTATAACTTGAGGTAGGGGATTGTTTTGGACCCACCTTTCAGTTTATATGCCATTCCCCAAGATTTGCGACAACTTTTTTTTTCGCTAAAAAAACAGGTAAGGGGTTAACCCATGCTTTTTTTGCAAAATTTTTGTCAAAAAAAAAATTGAACAAATATGCTGGCGGTAATCTCTAGATGTCAATTTAAGCGAAATAAGTCAAAATACCAGGTTTGCTACCTTAAACAGGCCATAAATTGAAAACCAAAATTTTACATTTGAAACCAAAGCTGGTGCTGTGGCTAAACCCGCTTACCAATTATGCTATAACTTGGGGTAGGGGATTGTTTTGGACCCACCTTTCAGTTTATATGCCATTCCCCAAGATTTGCGACAACTTTTTTTTTCGCTAAAAAAACAGGTAAGGGGTTAACCCATGCTTTTTTTGCAAAATTTTTGTCAAAAAAAAAATTGAACAAATATGCTGGCGGTAATCTCTAGATGTCAATTTAAGCGAAATAAGTCAAAATACCAGGTTTGCTACCTTAAACAGGCCATAAATTGAAAACCAAAATTTTACATTTGAAACCAAAGCTGGTGCTGTGGCTAAACCCGCTTACCAATTATGCTATAACTTGAGGTAGGGGATTGTTTTGGACCCACCTTTCAGTTTATATGCCATTCCCCAAGATTTGCGACAACTTTTTTTTTCGCTAAAAAAACAGGTAAGGGGTTAACCCATGCTTTTTTTGCAAAATTTTTGTCAAAAAAAAATTGAACAAATATGCTGGCGGTAATCTCTAGATGTCAATTTAAGCGAAATAAGTCAAAATACCAGGTTTGCTACCTTAAACAGGCCATAAATTGAAAACCAAAATTTTACATTTGAAACCAAAGCTGGTGCTGTGGCTAAACCCGCTTACCAATTATGCTATAACTTGAGGTAGGGGATTGTTTTGGACCCACCTTTCAGTTTATATGCCATTCCCCAAGATTTGCGACAACTTTTTTTTTCGCTAAAAAAACAGGTAAGGGGTTAACCCATGCTTTTTTTGCAAAATTTTTGTCAAAAAAAAAATTGAACAAATATGCTGGCGGTAATCTCTAGATGTCAATTTAAGCGAAATAAGTCAAAATACCAGGTTTGCTACCTTAAACAGGCCATAAATTGAAAACCAAAATTTTACATTTGAAACCAAAGCTGGTGCTGTGGCTAAACCCGCTTACCAATTATGCTATAACTTGAGGTAGGGGATTGTTTTGGACCCACCTTTCAGTTTATATGCCATTCCCCAAGATTTGCGACAACTTTTTTTTTCGCTAAAAAAACAGGTAAGGGGTTAACCCATGCTTTTTTTGCAAAATTTTTGTCAAAAAAAAAATTGAACAAATATGCTGGCGGTAATCTCTAGATGTCAATTTAAGCGAAATAAGTCAAAATACCAGGTTTGCTACCTTAAACAGGCCATAAATTGAAAACCAAAATTTTACATTTGAAACCAAAGCTGGTGCTGTGGCTAAACCCGCTTACCAATTATGCTATAACTTGGGGTAGGGGATTGTTTTGGACCCACCTTTCAGTTTATATGCCATTCCCCAAGATTTGCGACAACTTTTTTTTTCGCTAAAAAAACAGGTAAGGGGTTAACCCATGCTTTTTTTGCAAAATTTTTGTCAAAAAAAAAATTGATCAAATATGCTGGCGGTAATCTCTAGATGTCAATTTAAGCGAAATAAGTCAAAATACCAGGTTTGCTACCTTAAACAGGCCATAAATTGAAAACCAAAATTTTACATTTGAAACCAAAGCTGGTGCTGTGGCTAAACCCGCTTACCAATTATGCTATAACTTGGGGTAGGGGATTGTTTTGGACCCACCTTTCAGTTTATATGCCATTCCCCAAGATTTGCGACAACTTTTTTTTTCGCTAAAAAAACAGGTAAGGGGTTAACCCATGCTTTTTTTGCAAAATTTTTGTCAAAAAAAAAATTGAACAAATATGCTGGCGGTAATCTCTAGATGTCAATTTAAGCGAAATAAGTCAAAATACCAGGTTTGCTACCTTAAACAGGCCATAAATTGAAAACCAAAATTTAACATTTGAAACCAAAGCTGGTGCTGTGGCTAAACCCGCTTACCAATTATGCTATAACTTGAGGTAGGGGATTGTTTTGGACCCACCTTTCAGTTTATATGCCATTCCCCAAGATTTGCGACAACTTTTTTTTTCGCTAAAAAAACAGGTAAGGGGTTAACCCATGCTTTTTTTGCAAAATTTTTGTCAAAAAAAAAATTGAACAAATATGCTGGCGGTAATCTCTAGATGTCAATTTAAGCGAAATAAGTCAAAATACCAGGTTTGCTACCTTAAACAGGCCATAAATTGAAAACCAAAATTTTACATTTGAAACCAAAGCTGGTGCTGTGGCTAAACCCGCTTACCAATTATGCTATAACTTGGGGTAGGGGATTGTTTTGGACCCACCTTTCAGTTTATATGCCATTCCCCAAGATTTGCGACAACTTTTTTTTTCGCTAAAAAAACAGGTAAGGGGTTAACCCATGCTTTTTTTGCAAAATTTTTGTCAAAAAAAAAATTGAACAAATATGCTGGCGGTAATCTCTAGATGTCAATTTAAGCGAAATAAGTCAAAATACCAGGTTTGCTACCTTAAACAGGCCATAAATTGAAAACCAAAATTTAACATTTGAAACCAAAGCTGGTGCTGTGGCTAAACCCGCTTACCAATTATGCTATAACTTGAGGTAGGGGATTGTTTTGGACCCGCCTTTCAGTTTATATGCCATTCCCCAAGATTTGCGACAACTTTTTTTTTCGCTAAAAAAACAGGTAAGGGGTTAACCCATGCTTTTTTTGCAAAATTTTTGTCAAAAAAAAAATTGAACAAATATGCTGGCGGTAATCTCTAGATGTCAATTTAAGCGAAATAAGTCAAAATACCAGGTTTGCTACCTTAAACAGGCCATAAATTGAAAACCAAAATTTAACATTTGAAACCAAAGCTGGTGCTGTGGCTAAACCCGCTTACCAATTATGCTATAACTTGAGGTAGGGGATTGTTTTGGACCCACCTTTCAGTTTATATGCCATTCCCCAATATTTGCGACAACTTTTTTTTTCGCTAAAAAAACAGGTAAGGGGTTAACCCATGCTTTTTTTGCAAAATTTTTGTCAAAAAAAAATTGAACAAATATGCTGGCGGTAATCTCTAGATGTCAATTTAAGCGAAATAAGTCAAAATACCAGGTTTGCTACCTTAAACAGGCCATAAATTGAAAACCAAAATTTTACATTTGAAACCAAAGCTGGTGCTGTGGCTAAACCCGCTTACCAATTATGCTATAACTTGAGGTAGGGGATTGTTTTGGACCCACCTTTCAGTTTATATGCCATTCCCCAAGATTTGCGACAACTTTTTTTTTCGCTAAAAAAACAGGTAAGGGGTTAACCCATGCTTTTTTTGCAAAATTTTTGTCAAAAAAAAAATTGAACAAATATGCTGGCGGTAATCTCTAGATGTCAATTTAAGCGAAATAAGTCAAAATACCAGGTTTGCTACCTTAAACAGGCCATAAATTGAAAACCAAAATTTTACATTTGAAACCAAAGCTGGTGCTGTGGCTAAACCCGCTTACCAATTATGCTATAACTTGGGGTAGGGGATTGTTTTGGACCCACCTTTCAGTTTATATGCCATTCCCCAAGATTTGCGACAACTTTTTTTTTCGCTAAAAAAACAGGTAAGGGGTTAACCCATGCTTTTTTTGCAAAATTTTTGTCAAAAAAAAAATTGATCAAATATGCTGGCGGTAATCTCTAGATGTCAATTTAAGCGAAATAAGTCAAAATACCAGGTTTGCTACCTTAAACAGGCCATAAATTGAAAACCAAAATTTTACATTTGAAACCAAAGCTGGTGCTGTGGCTAAACCCGCTTACCAATTATGCTATAACTTGGGGTAGGGGATTGTTTTGGACCCACCTTTCAGTTTATATGCCATTCCCCAAGATTTGCGACAACTTTTTTTTTCGCTAAAATAACAGGTAAGGGGTTAACCCATGCTTTTTTTGCAAAATTTTTGTCAAAAAAAAAATTGAACAAATATGCTGGCGGTAATCTCTAGATGTCAATTTAAGCGAAATAAGTCAAAATACCAGGTTTGCTACCTTAAACAGGCCATAAATTGAAAACCAAAATTTTACATTTGAAACCAAAGCTGGTGCTGTGGCTAAACCCGCTTACCAATTATGCTATAACTTGGGGTAGGGGATTGTTTTGGACCCACCTTTCAGTTTATATGCCATTCCCCAAGATTTGCGACAACTTTTTTTTTCGCTAAAAAAACAGGTAAGGGGTTAACCCATGCTTTTTTTGCAAAATTTTTGTCAAAAAAAAATTGATCAAATATGCTGGCGGTAATCTCTAGATGTCAATTTAAGCGAAATAAGTCAAAATACCAGGTTTGCTACCTTAAACAGGCCATAAATTGAAAACCAAAATTTTACATTTGAAACCAAAGCTGGTGCTGTGGCTAAACCCGCTTACCAATTATGCTATAACTTGAGGTAGGGGATTGTTTTGGACCCACCTTTCAGTTTATATGCCATTCCCCAAGATTTGCGACAACTTTTTTTTTCGCTAAAAAAACAGGTAAGGGGTTAACCCATGCTTTTTTTGCAAAATTTTTGTCAAAAAAAAAATTGAACAAATATGCTGGCGGTAATCTCTAGATGTCAATTTAAGCGAAATAAGTCAAAATACCAGGTTTGCTACCTTAAACAGGCCATAAATTGAAAACCAAAATTTTACATTTGAAACCAAAGCTGGTGCTGTGGCTAAACCCGCTTACCAATTATGCTATAACTTGGGGTAGGGGATTGTTTTGGACCCACCTTTCAGTTTATATGCCATTCCCCAAGATTTGCGACAACTTTTTTTTTCGCTAAAAAAACAGGTAAGGGGTTAACCCATGCTTTTTTTGCAAAATTTTTGTCAAAAAAAAAATTGAACAAATATGCTGGCGGTAATCTCTAGATGTCAATTTAAGCGAAATAAGTCAAAATACCAGGTTTGCTACCTTAAACAGGCCATAAATTGAAAACCAAAATTTTACATTTGAAACCAAAGCTGGTGCTGTGGCTAAACCCGCTTACCAATTATGCTATAACTTGAGGTAGGGGATTGTTTTGGACCCACCTTTCAGTTTATATGCCATTCCCCAAGATTTGCGACAACTTTTTTTTTCGCTAAAAAAACAGGTAAGGGGTTAACCCATGCTTTTTTTGCAAAATTTTTGTCAAAAAAAAAATTGAACAAATATGCTGGCGGTAATCTCTAGATGTCAATTTAAGCGAAATAAGTCAAAATACCAGGTTTGCTACCTTAAACAGGCCATAAATTGAAAACCAAAATTTTACATTTGAAACCAAAGCTGGTGCTGTGGCTAAACCCGCTTACCAATTATGCTATAACTTGAGGTAGGGGATTGTTTTGGACCCACCTTTCAGTTTATATGCCATTCCCCAAGATTTGCGACAACTTTTTTTTTCGCTAAAAAAACAGGTAAGGGGTTAACCCATGCTTTTTTTGCAAAATTTTTGTCAAAAAAAAAATTGAACAAATATGCTGGCGGTAATCTCTAGATGTCAATTTAAGCGAAATAAGTCAAAATACCAGGTTTGCTACCTTAAACAGGCCATAAATTGAAAACCAAAATTTAACATTTGAAACCAAAGCTGGTGCTGTGGCTAAACCCGCTTACCAATTATGCTATAACTTGAGGTAGGGGATTGTTTTGGACCCACCTTTCAGTTTATATGCCATTCCCCAAGATTTGCGACAACTTTTTTTTTCGCTAAAAAAACAGGTAAGGGGTTAACCCATGCTTTTTTTGCAAAATTTTTGTCAAAAAAAAAATTGAACAAATATGCTGGCGGTAATCTCTAGATGTCAATTTAAGCGAAATAAGTCAAAATACCAGGTTTGCTACCTTAAACAGGCCATAAATTGAAAACCAAAATTTTACATTTGAAACCAAAGCTGGTGCTGTGGCTAAACCCGCTTACCAATTATGCTATAACTTGGGGTAGGGGATTGTTTTGGACCCACCTTTCAGTTTATATGCCATTCCCCAAGATTTGCGACAACTTTTTTTTTCGCTAAAAAAACAGGTAAGGGGTTAACCCATGCTTTTTTTGCAAAATTTTTGTCAAAAAAAAAATTGATCAAATATGCTGGCGGTAATCTCTAGATGTCAATTTAAGCGAAATAAGTCAAAATACCAGGTTTGCTACCTTAAACAGGCCATAAATTGAAAACCAAAATTTTACATTTGAAACCAAAGCTGGTGCTGTGGCTAAACCCGCTTACCAATTATGCTATAACTTGGGGTAGGGGATTGTTTTGGACCCACCTTTCAGTTTATATGCCATTCCCCAAGATTTGCGACAACTTTTTTTTTCGCTAAAAAAACAGGTAAGGGGTTAACCCATGCTTTTTTTGCAAAATTTTTGTCAAAAAAAAAATTGAACAAATATGCTGGCGGTAATCTCTAGATGTCAATTTAAGCGAAATAAGTCAAAATACCAGGTTTGCTACCTTAAACAGGCCATAAATTGAAAACCAAAATTTTACATTTGAAACCAAAGCTGGTGCTGTGGCTAAACCCGCTTACCAATTATGCTATAACTTGAGGTAGGGGATTGTTTTGGACCCACCTTTCAGTTTATATGCCATTCCCCAAGATTTGCGACAACTTTTTTTTTCGCTAAAAAAACAGGTAAGGGGTTAACCCATGCTTTTTTTGCAAAATTTTTGTCAAAAAAAAAAATTGAAAAAATATGCTAGCGGTAATCTCTAGATGTCAATTTAAGCGAAATAAGTCAAAATACCAGGTTTGCTACCTTAAACAGGCCATAAATTGCAAACCAAAATTTTACATTTGAAACCAAAGCTGGTGCTGTGGCTAAACCCGCTTACCAATTATGCTATAACTTGAGGTAGGGGATTGTTTTGGACCCACCTTTCAGTTTATATGCCATTCCCCAAGATTTGCGACAACTTTTTTTTTCGCTAAAAAAACAGGTAAGGGGTTAACCCATGCTTTTTTTGCAAAATTTTTGTCAAAAAAAAAATTGAAAAAATATGCTAGCGGTAATCTCTAGATGTCAATTTAAGCGAAATAAGTCAAAATACCAGGTTTGCTACCTTAAACAGGCCATAAATTGCAAACCAAAATTTTACATTTGAAACCAAAGCTGGTGCTGTGGCTAAACCCGCTTACCAATTATGCTATAACTTGAGGTAGGGGATTGTTTTGGACCCACCTTTCAGTTTATATGCCATTCCCCAAGATTTGCGACAACTTTTTTTTTCTTTTGTTTTCAATTTATGGCCTGTTTAAGGTAGCAAACCTGGTATTTTGACTTATTTCGCTTAAATTGACATCTAGAGATTACCGCCAGCATATTTGTTCAATTTTTTTTTTGACAAAAATTTTGCAAAAAAAGCATGGGTTAACCCCTTACCTGTTTTTTTAGCGAAAAAAAAAGTTGTCGCAAATCTTGGGGAATGGCATATAAACTGAAAGGTGGGTCCAAAACAATCCCCTACCTCAAGTTATAGCATAATTGGTAAGCGGGTTTAGCCACAGCACCAGCTTTGGTTTCAAATGTAAAATTTTGGTTTTCAATTTATGGCCTGTTTAAGGTAGCAAACCTGGTATTTTGACTTATTTCGCTTAAATTGACATCTAGAGATTACCGCCAGCATATTTGTTCAATTTTTTTTTTGACAAAAATTTTGCAAAAAAAGCATGGGTTAACCCCTTACCAGTTTTTTTAGCGAAAAAAAAAGTTGTCGCAAATCTTGGGGAATGGCATATAAACTGAAAGGTGGGTCCAAAACAATCCCCTACCCCAAGTTATAGCATAATTGGTAAGCGGGTTTAGCCACAGCACCAGCTTTGGTTTCAAATGTAAAATTTTGGTTTTCAATTTATGGCCTGTTTAAGGTAGCAAACCTGGTATTTTGACTTATTTCGCTTAAATTGACATCTAGAGATTACCGCCAGCATATTTGTTCAATTTTTTTTTTGACAAAAATTTTGCAAAAAAAGCATGGGTTAACCCCTTACCTGTTTTTTTAGCGAAAAAAAAAGTTGTCGCAAATCTTGGGGAATGGCATATAAACTGAAAGGTGGGTCCAAAACAATCCCCTACCTCAAGTTATAGCATAATTGGTAAGCGGGTTTAGCCACAGCACCAGCTTTGGTTTCAAATGTAAAATTTTGGTTTTCAATTTATGGCCTGTTTAAGGTAGCAAACCTGGTATTTTGACTTATTTCGCTTAAATTGACATCTAGAGATTACCGCCAGCATATTTGTTCAATTTTTTTTTTGACAAAAATTTTGCAAAAAAAGCATGGGTTAACCCCTTACCTGTTTTTTTAGCGAAAAAAAAAGTTGTCGCAAATCTTGGGGAATGGCATATAAACTGAAAGGTGGGTCCAAAACAATCCCCTACCTCAAGTTATAGCATAATTGGTAAGCGGGTTTAGCCACAGCACCAGCTTTGGTTTCAAATGTAAAATTTTGGTTTTCAATTTATGGCCTGTTTAAGGTAGCAAACCTGGTATTTTGACTTATTTCGCTTAAATTGACATCTAGAGATTACCGCCAGCATATTTGTTCAATTTTTTTTTTGACAAAAATTTTGCAAAAAAAGCATGGGTTAACCCCTTACCTGTTTTTTTAGCGAAAAAAAAAGTTGTCGCAAATCTTGGGGAATGGCATATAAACTGAAAGGTGGGTCCAAAACAATCCCCTACCTCAAGTTATAGCATAATTGGTAAGCCGGTTTATCCACAGCACCAGCTTTGGTTTCAAATGTAAAATTTTGGTTTTCAATTTATGGCCTGTTTAAGGTAGCAAACCTGGTATTTTGACTTATTTCGCTTAAATTGACATCTAGAGATTACCGCCAGCATATTTGTTCAATTTTTTTTTTGACAAAAATTTTGCAAAAAAAGCATGGGTTAACCCCTTACCTGTTTTTTTAGCGAAAAAAAAAGTTGTCGCAAATCTTGGGGAATGGCATATAAACTGAAAGGTGGGTCCAAAACAATCCCCTACCTCAAGTTATAGCATAATTGGTAAGCGGGTTTAGCCACAGCACCAGCTTTGGTTTCAAATGTAAAATTTTGGTTTTCAATTTATGGCCTGTTTAAGGTAGCAAACCTGGTATTTTGACTTATTTCGCTTAAATTGACATCTAGAGATTACCGCCAGCATATTTGTTCAATTTTTTTTTTGACAAAAATTTTGCAAAAAAAGCATGGGTTAACCCCTTACCTGTTTTTTTAGCGAAAAAAAAAGTTGTCGCAAATCTTGGGGAATGGCATATAAACTGAAAGGTGGGTCCAAAACAATCCCCTACCTCAAGTTATAGCATAATTGGTAAGCGGGTTTAGCCACAGCACCAGCTTTGGTTTCAAATGTAAAATTTTGGTTTTCAATTTATGGCCTGTTTAAGGTAGCAAACCTGGTATTTTGACTTATTTCGCTTAAATTGACATCTAGAGATTACCGCCAGCATATTTGTTCAATTTTTTTTTTGACAAAAATTTTGCAAAAAAAGCATGGGTTAACCCCTTACCTGTTTTTTTAGCGAAAAAAAAAGTTGTCGCAAATCTTGGGGAATGGCATATAAACTGAAAGGTGGGTCCAAAACAATCCCCTACCTCAAGTTATAGCATAATTGGTAAGCGGGTTTAGCCACAGCACCAGCTTTGGTTTCAAATGTAAAATTTTGGTTTTCAATTTATGGCCTGTTTAAGGTAGCAAACCTGGTATTTTGACTTATTTCGCTTAAATTGACATCTAGAGATTACCGCCAGCATATTTGTTCAATTTTTTTTTTGACAAAAATTTTGCAAAAAAAGCATGGGTTAACCCCTTACCTGTTTTTTTAGCGAAAAAAAAAGTTGTCGCAAATCTTGGGGAATGGCATATAAACTGAAAGGTGGGTCCAAAACAATCCCCTACCTCAAGTTATAGCATAATTGGTAAGCGGGTTTAGCCACAGCACCAGCTTTGGTTTCAAATGTAAAATTTTGGTTTTCAATTTATGGCCTGTTTAAGGTAGCAAACCTGGTATTTTGACTTATTTCGCTTAAATTGACATCTAGAGATTACCGCCAGCATATTTGTTCAATTTTTTTTTTGACAAAAATTTTGCAAAAAAAGCATGGGTTAACCCCTTACCTGTTTTTTTAGCGAAAAAAAAAGTTGTCGCAAATCTTGGGGAATGGCATATAAACTGAAAGGTGGGTCCAAAACAATCCCCTACCCCAAGTTATAGCATAATTGGTAAGCGGGTTTAGCCACAGCACCAGCTTTGGTTTCAAATGTAAAATTTTGGTTTTCAATTTATGGCCTGTTTAAGGTAGCAAACCTGGTATTTTGACTTATTTCGCTTAAATTGACATCTAGAGATTACCGCCAGCATATTTGTTCAATTTTTTTTTTGACAAAAATTTTGCAAAAAAAGCATGGGTTAACCCCTTACCTGTTTTTTTAGCGAAAAAAAAAGTTGTCGCAAATCTTGGGGAATGGCATATAAACTGAAAGGTGGGTCCAAAACAATCCCCTACCTCAAGTTATAGCATAATTGGTAAGCGGGTTTAGCCACAGCACCAGCTTTGGTTTCAAATGTAAAATTTTGGTTTTCAATTTATGGCCTGTTTAAGGTAGCAAACCTGGTATTTTGACTTATTTCGCTTAAATTGACATCTAGAGATTACCGCCAGCATATTTGTTCAATTTTTTTTTTGACAAAAATTTTGCAAAAAAAGCATGGGTTAACCCCTTACCTGTTTTTTTAGCGAAAAAAAAAGTTGTCGCAAATCTTGGGGAATGGCATATAAACTGAAAGGTGGGTCCAAAACAATCCCCTACCCCAAGTTATAGCATAATTGGTAAGCGGGTTTAGCCACAGCACCAGCTTTGGTTTCAAATGTAAAATTTTGGTTTTCAATTTATGGCCTGTTTAAGGTAGCAAACCTGGTATTTTGACTTATTTCGCTTAAATTGACATCTAGAGATTACCGCCAGCATATTTGTTCAATTTTTTTTTTGACAAAAATTTTGCAAAAAAAGCATGGGTTAACCCCTTACCTGTTTTTTTAGCGAAAAAAAAGTTGTCGCAAATCTTGGGGAATGGCATATAAACTGAAAGGTGGGTCCAAAACAATCCCCTACCCCAAGTTATAGCATAATTGGTAAGCGGGTTTAGCCACAGCACCAGCTTTGGTTTCAAATGTAAAATTTTGGTTTTCAATTTATGGCCTGTTTAAGGTAGCAAACCTGGTATTTTGACTTATTTCGCTTAAATTGACATCTAGAGATTACCGCCAGCATATTTGTTCAATTTTTTTTTTGACAAAAATTTTGCAAAAAAAGCATGGGTTAACCCCTTACCTGTTTTTTTAGCGAAAAAAAAAGTTGTCGCAAATCATGGGGAATGGCATATAAACTGAAAGGTGGGTCCAAAACAATCCCCTACCCCAAGTTATAGCATAATTGGTAAGCGGGTTTAGCCACAGCACCAGCTTTGGTTTCAAATGTTAAATTTTGGTTTTCAATTTATGGCCTGTTTAAGGTAGCAAACCTGGTATTTTGACTTATTTCGCTTAAATTGACATCTAGAGATTACCGCCAGCATATTTGTTCAATTTTTTTTTTGACAAAAATTTTGCAAAAAAAGCATGGGTTAACCCCTTACCTGTTTTTTTAGCGAAAAAAAAAGTTGTCGCAAATCTTGGGGAATGGCATATAAACTGAAAGGTGGGTCCAAAACAATCCCCTACCCCAAGTTATAGCATAATTGGTAAGCGGGTTTAGCCACAGCACCAGCTTTGGTTTCAAATGTAAAATTTTGGTTTTCAATTTATGGCCTGTTTAAGGTAGCAAACCTGGCCATACCTCAAGTTATAGCATAATTGGTAAGCGGGTTTAGCCACAGCACCAGCTTTGGTTTCAAATGTAAAATTTTGGTTTTCAATTTATGGCCTGTTTAAGGTAGCAAACCTGGTATTTTGACTTATTTCGCTTAAATTGACATCTAGAGATTACCGCCAGCATATTTGTTCAATTTTTTTTTTGACAAAAATTTTGCAAAAAAAGCATGGGTTAACCCCTTACCTGTTTTTTTAGCGAAAAAAAAAGTTGTCGCAAATCTTGGGGAATGGCATATAAACTGAAAGGTGGGTCCAAAACAATCCCCTACCCCAAGTTATAGCATAATTGGTAAGCGGGTTTAGCCACAGCACCAGCTTTGGTTTCAAATGTAAAATTTTGGTTTTCAATTTATGGCCTGTTTAAGGTAGCAAACCTGGTATTTTGACTTATTTCGCTTAAATTGACATCTAGAGATTACCGCCAGCATATTTGTTCAATTTTTTTTTTGACAAAAATTTTGCAAAAAAAGCATGGGTTAACCCCTTACCTGTTTTTTTAGCGAAAAAAAAAGTTGTCGCAAATCTTGGGGAATGGCATATAAACTGAAAGGTGGGTCCAAAACAATCCCCTACCCCAAGTTATAGCATAATTGGTAAGCGGGCTTAGCCACAGCACCAGCTTTGGTTTCAAATGTAAAATTTTGGTTTTCAATTTATGGCCTGTTTAAGGTAGCAAACCTGGTATTTTGACTTATTTCGCTTAAATTGACATCTAGAGATTACCGCCAGCATATTTGTTCAATTTTTTTTTTGACAAAAATTTTGCAAAAAAAGCATGGGTTAACCCCTTACCTGTTTTTTTAGCGAAAAAAAAAGTTGTCGCAAATCTTGGGGAATGGCATATAAACTGAAAGGTGGGTCCAAAACAATCCCCTACCCCAAGTTATAGCATAATTGGTAAGCGGGTTTAGCCACAGCACCAGCTTTGGTTTCAAATGTAAAATTTTGGTTTTCAATTTATGGCCTGTTTAAGGTAGCAAACCTGGTATTTTGACTTATTTCGCTTAAATTGACATCTAGAGATTACCGCCAGCATATTTGTTCAATTTTTTTTTTGACAAAAATTTTGCAAAAAAAGCATGGGTTAACCCCTTACCTGTTTTTTTAGCGAAAAAAAAGTTGTCGCAAATCTTGGGGAATGGCATATAAACTGAAAGGTGGGTCCAAAACAATCCCCTACCCCAAGTTATAGCATAATTGGTAAGCGGGTTTAGCCACAGCACCAGCTTTGGTTTCAAATGTAAAATTTTGGTTTTCAATTTATGGCCTGTTTAAGGTAGCAAACCTGGTATTTTGACTTATTTCGCTTAAATTGACATCTAGAGATTACCGCCAGCATATTTGTTCAATTTTTTTTTGACAAAAATTTTGCAAAAAAAGCATGGGTTAACCCCTTACCTGTTTTTTTAGCGAAAAAAAAAGTTGTCGCAAATCTTGGGGAATGGCATATAAACTGAAAGGTGGGTCCAAAACAATCCCCTACCTCAAGTTATAGCATAATTGGTAAGCGGGCTTAGCCACAGCACCAGCTTTGGTTTCAAATGTAAAATTTTGGTTTTCAATTTATGGCCTGTTTAAGGTAGCAAACCTGGTATTTTGACTTATTTCGCTTACATTGACATCTAGAGATTACCGCCAGCATATTTGTTCAATTTTTTTTTTGACAAAAATTTTGCAAAAAAAGCATGGGTTAACCCCTTACCTGTTTTTTCAGCGAAAAAAAAAGTTGTCGCAAATCTTGGGGAATGGCATATAAACTGAAAGGTGGGTCCAAAACAATCCCCTACCTCAAGTTATAGCATAATTGGTAAGCGGGCTTAGCCACAGCACCAGCTTTGGTTTCAAATGTAAAATTTTGGTTTTCAATTTATGGCCTGTTTAAGGTAGCAAACCTGGTATTTTGACTTATTTCGCTTACATTGACATCTAGAGATTACCGCCAGCATATTTGTTCAATTTTTTTTTTGACAAAAATTTTGCAAAAAAAGCATGGGTTAACCCCTTACCTGTTTTTTTAGCGAAAAAAAAAGTTGTCGCAAATCTTGGGGAATGGCATATAAACTGAAAGGTGGGTCCAAAACAATCCCCTACCCCAAGTTATAGCATAATTGGTAAGCGGGTTTAGCCACAGCACCAGCTTTGGTTTCAAATGTAAAATTTTGGTTTTCAATTTATGGCCTGTTTAAGGTAGCAAACCTGGTATTTTGACTTATTTCGCTTAAATTGACATCTAGAGATTACCGCCAGCATATTTGTTCAATTTTTTTTTTGACAAAAATTTTGCAAAAAAAGCATGGGTTAACCCCTTACCTGTTTTTTTAGCGAAAAAAAAAGTTGTCGCAAATCTTGGGGAATGGCATATAAACTGAAAGGTGGGTCCAAAACAATCCCCTACCCCAAGTTATAGCATAATTGGTAAGCGGGTTTAGCCACAGCACCAGCTTTGGTTTCAAATGTAAAATTTTGGTTTGCAATTTATGGCCTGTTTAAGGTAGCAAACCTGGTATTTTGACTTATTTCGCTTAAATTGACATCTAGAGATTACCGCCAGCATATTTGTTCAATTTTTTTTTTGACAAAAATTTTGCAAAAAAAGCATGGGTTAACCCCTTACCTGTTTTTTTAGCGAAAAAAAAAGTTGTCGCAAATCTTGGGGAATGGCATATAAACTGAAAGGTGGGTCCAAAACAATCCCCTACCCCAAGTTATAGCATAATTGGTAAGCGGGTTTAGCCACAGCACCAGCTTTGGTTTCAAATGTAAAATTTTGGTTTTCAATTTATGGCCTGTTTAAGGTAGCAAACCTGGTATTTTGACTTATTTCGCTTACATTGACATCTAGAGATTACCGCCAGCATATTTGTTCAATTTTTTTTTGACAAAAATTTTGCAAAAAAAGCATGGGTTAACCCCTTACCTGTTTTTTTAGCGAAAAAAAAAGTTGTCGCAAATCTTGGGGAATGGCATATAAACTGAAAGGTGGGTCCAAAACAATCCCCTACCTCAAGTTATAGCATAATTGGTAAGCGGGTTTAGCCACAGCACCAGCTTTGGTTTCAAATGTTAAATTTTGGTTTTCAATTTATGGCCTGTTTAAGGTAGCAAACCTGGTATTTTGACTTATTTCGCTTAAATTGACATCTAGAGATTACCGCCAGCATATTTGTTCAATTTTTTTTTTGACAAAAATTTTGCAAAAAAAGCATGGGTTAACCCCTTACCTGTTTTTTTAGCGAAAAAAAAAGTTGTCGCAAATCTTGGGGAATGGCATATAAACTGAAAGGTGGGTCCAAAACAATCCCCTACCTCAAGTTATAGCATAATTGGTAAGCGGGTTTAGCCACAGCACCAGCTTTGGTTTCAAATGTTAAATTTTGGTTTTCAATTTATGGCCTGTTTAAGGTAGCAAACCTGGTATTTTGACTTATTTCGCTTAAATTGACATCTAGAGATTACCGCCAGCATATTTGTTCAATTTTTTTTTTGACAAAAATTTTGCAAAAAAAGCATGGGTTAACCCCTTACCTGTTTTTTTAGCGAAAAAAAAAGTTGTCGCAAATCTTGGGGAATGGCATATAAACTGAAAGGTGGGTCCAAAACAATCCCCTACCCCAAGTTATAGCATAATTGGTAAGCGGGTTTAGCCACAGCACCAGCTTTGGTTTCAAATGTAAAATTTTGGTTTTCAATTTATGGCCTGTTTAAGGTAGCAAACCTGGCCATACCTCAAGTTATAGCATAATTGGTAAGCGGGTTTAGCCACAGCACCAGCTTTGGTTTCAAATGTAAAATTTTGGTTTTCAATTTATGGCCTGTTTAAGGTAGCAAACCTGGTATTTTGACTTATTTCGCTTAAATTGACATCTAGAGATTACCGCCAGCATATTTGTTCAATTTTTTTTTTGACAAAAATTTTGCAAAAAAAGCATGGGTTAACCCCTTACCTGTTTTTTTAGCGAAAAAAAAAGTTGTCGCAAATCTTGGGGAATGGCATATAAACTGAAAGGTGGGTCCAAAACAATCCCCTACCCCAAGTTATAGCATAATTGGTAAGCGGGTTTAGCCACAGCACCAGCTTTGGTTTCAAATGTAAAATTTTGGTTTTCAATTTATGGCCTGTTTAAGGTAGCAAACCTGGTATTTTGACTTATTTCGCTTAAATTGACATCTAGAGATTACCGCCAGCATATTTGTTCAATTTTTTTTTTGACAAAAATTTTGCAAAAAAAGCATGGGTTAACCCCTTACCTGTTTTTTTAGCGAAAAAAAAAGTTGTCGCAAATCTTGGGGAATGGCATATAAACTGAAAGGTGGGTCCAAAACAATCCCCTACCCCAAGTTATAGCATAATTGGTAAGCGGGTTTAGCCACAGCACCAGCTTTGGTTTCAAATGTAAAATTTTGGTTTTCAATTTATGGCCTGTTTAAGGTAGCAAACCTGGTATTTTGACTTATTTCGCTTAAATTGACATCTAGAGATTACCGCCAGCATATTTGTTCAATTTTTTTTTGACAAAAATTTTGCAAAAAAAGCATGGGTTAACCCCTTACCTGTTTTTTTAGCGAAAAAAAAGTTGTCGCAAATCTTGGGGAATGGCATATAAACTGAAAGGTGGGTCCAAAACAATCCCCTACCCCAAGTTATAGCATAATTGGTAAGCGGGTTTAGCCACAGCACCAGCTTTGGTTTCAAATGTAAAATTTTGGTTTTCAATTTATGGCCTGTTTAAGGTAGCAAACCTGGTATTTTGACTTATTTCGCTTAAATTGACATCTAGAGATTACCGCCAGCATATTTGTTCAATTTTTTTTTTGACAAAAATTTTGCAAAAAAAGCATGGGTTAACCCCTTACCTGTTTTTTTAGCGAAAAAAAAAGTTGTCGCAAATCATGGGGAATGGCATATAAACTGAAAGGTGGGTCCAAAACAATCCCCTACCCCAAGTTATAGCATAATTGGTAAGCGGGTTTAGCCACAGCACCAGCTTTGGTTTCAAATGTTAAATTTTGGTTTTCAATTTATGGCCTGTTTAAGGTAGCAAACCTGGTATTTTGACTTATTTCGCTTAAATTGACATCTAGAGATTACCGCCAGCATATTTGTTCAATTTTTTTTTTGACAAAAATTTTGCAAAAAAAGCATGGGTTAACCCCTTACCTGTTTTTTTAGCGAAAAAAAAAGTTGTCGCAAATCTTGGGGAATGGCATATAAACTGAAAGGTGGGTCCAAAACAATCCCCTACCCCAAGTTATAGCATAATTGGTAAGCGGGTTTAGCCACAGCACCAGCTTTGGTTTCAAATGTAAAATTTTGGTTTTCAATTTATGGCCTGTTTAAGGTAGCAAACCTGGCCATACCTCAAGTTATAGCATAATTGGTAAGCGGGTTTAGCCACAGCACCAGCTTTGGTTTCAAATGTAAAATTTTGGTTTTCAATTTATGGCCTGTTTAAGGTAGCAAACCTGGTATTTTGACTTATTTCGCTTAAATTGACATCTAGAGATTACCGCCAGCATATTTGTTCAATTTTTTTTTTGACAAAAATTTTGCAAAAAAAGCATGGGTTAACCCCTTACCTGTTTTTTTAGCGAAAAAAAAAGTTGTCGCAAATCTTGGGGAATGGCATATAAACTGAAAGGTGGGTCCAAAACAATCCCCTACCCCAAGTTATAGCATAATTGGTAAGCGGGTTTAGCCACAGCACCAGCTTTGGTTTCAAATGTAAAATTTTGGTTTTCAATTTATGGCCTGTTTAAGGTAGCAAACCTGGTATTTTGACTTATTTCGCTTAAATTGACATCTAGAGATTACCGCCAGCATATTTGTTCAATTTTTTTTTTGACAAAAATTTTGCAAAAAAAGCATGGGTTAACCCCTTACCTGTTTTTTTAGCGAAAAAAAAAGTTGTCGCAAATCTTGGGGAATGGCATATAAACTGAAAGGTGGGTCCAAAACAATCCCCTACCCCAAGTTATAGCATAATTGGTAAGCGGGCTTAGCCACAGCACCAGCTTTGGTTTCAAATGTAAAATTTTGGTTTTCAATTTATGGCCTGTTTAAGGTAGCAAACCTGGTATTTTGACTTATTTCGCTTAAATTGACATCTAGAGATTACCGCCAGCATATTTGTTCAATTTTTTTTTTGACAAAAATTTTGCAAAAAAAGCATGGGTTAACCCCTTACCTGTTTTTTTAGCGAAAAAAAAAGTTGTCGCAAATCTTGGGGAATGGCATATAAACTGAAAGGTGGGTCCAAAACAATCCCCTACCCCAAGTTATAGCATAATTGGTAAGCGGGTTTAGCCACAGCACCAGCTTTGGTTTCAAATGTAAAATTTTGGTTTTCAATTTATGGCCTGTTTAAGGTAGCAAACCTGGTATTTTGACTTATTTCGCTTAAATTGACATCTAGAGATTACCGCCAGCATATTTGTTCAATTTTTTTTTTGACAAAAATTTTGCAAAAAAAGCATGGGTTAACCCCTTACCTGTTTTTTTAGCGAAAAAAAAGTTGTCGCAAATCTTGGGGAATGGCATATAAACTGAAAGGTGGGTCCAAAACAATCCCCTACCCCAAGTTATAGCATAATTGGTAAGCGGGTTTAGCCACAGCACCAGCTTTGGTTTCAAATGTAAAATTTTGGTTTTCAATTTATGGCCTGTTTAAGGTAGCAAACCTGGTATTTTGACTTATTTCGCTTAAATTGACATCTAGAGATTACCGCCAGCATATTTGTTCAATTTTTTTTTGACAAAAATTTTGCAAAAAAAGCATGGGTTAACCCCTTACCTGTTTTTTTAGCGAAAAAAAAAGTTGTCGCAAATCTTGGGGAATGGCATATAAACTGAAAGGTGGGTCCAAAACAATCCCCTACCTCAAGTTATAGCATAATTGGTAAGCGGGCTTAGCCACAGCACCAGCTTTGGTTTCAAATGTAAAATTTTGGTTTTCAATTTATGGCCTGTTTAAGGTAGCAAACCTGGTATTTTGACTTATTTCGCTTACATTGACATCTAGAGATTACCGCCAGCATATTTGTTCAATTTTTTTTTTGACAAAAATTTTGCAAAAAAAGCATGGGTTAACCCCTTACCTGTTTTTTCAGCGAAAAAAAAAGTTGTCGCAAATCTTGGGGAATGGCATATAAACTGAAAGGTGGGTCCAAAACAATCCCCTACCTCAAGTTATAGCATAATTGGTAAGCGGGCTTAGCCACAGCACCAGCTTTGGTTTCAAATGTAAAATTTTGGTTTTCAATTTATGGCCTGTTTAAGGTAGCAAACCTGGTATTTTGACTTATTTCGCTTACATTGACATCTAGAGATTACCGCCAGCATATTTGTTCAATTTTTTTTTTGACAAAAATTTTGCAAAAAAAGCATGGGTTAACCCCTTACCTGTTTTTTTAGCGAAAAAAAAAGTTGTCGCAAATCTTGGGGAATGGCATATAAACTGAAAGGTGGGTCCAAAACAATCCCCTACCCCAAGTTATAGCATAATTGGTAAGCGGGTTTAGCCACAGCACCAGCTTTGGTTTCAAATGTAAAATTTTGGTTTTCAATTTATGGCCTGTTTAAGGTAGCAAACCTGGTATTTTGACTTATTTCGCTTAAATTGACATCTAGAGATTACCGCCAGCATATTTGTTCAATTTTTTTTTTGACAAAAATTTTGCAAAAAAAGCATGGGTTAACCCCTTACCTGTTTTTTTAGCGAAAAAAAAAGTTGTCGCAAATCTTGGGGAATGGCATATAAACTGAAAGGTGGGTCCAAAACAATCCCCTACCCCAAGTTATAGCATAATTGGTAAGCGGGTTTAGCCACAGCACCAGCTTTGGTTTCAAATGTAAAATTTTGGTTTGCAATTTATGGCCTGTTTAAGGTAGCAAACCTGGTATTTTGACTTATTTCGCTTAAATTGACATCTAGAGATTACCGCCAGCATATTTGTTCAATTTTTTTTTTGACAAAAATTTTGCAAAAAAAGCATGGGTTAACCCCTTACCTGTTTTTTTAGCGAAAAAAAAAGTTGTCGCAAATCTTGGGGAATGGCATATAAACTGAAAGGTGGGTCCAAAACAATCCCCTACCCCAAGTTATAGCATAATTGGTAAGCGGGTTTAGCCACAGCACCAGCTTTGGTTTCAAATGTAAAATTTTGGTTTTCAATTTATGGCCTGTTTAAGGTAGCAAACCTGGTATTTTGACTTATTTCGCTTACATTGACATCTAGAGATTACCGCCAGCATATTTGTTCAATTTTTTTTTGACAAAAATTTTGCAAAAAAAGCATGGGTTAACCCCTTACCTGTTTTTTTAGCGAAAAAAAAAGTTGTCGCAAATCTTGGGGAATGGCATATAAACTGAAAGGTGGGTCCAAAACAATCCCCTACCTCAAGTTATAGCATAATTGGTAAGCGGGCTTAGCCACAGCACCAGCTTTGGTTTCAAATGTAAAATTTTGGTTTTCAATTTATGGCCTGTTTAAGGTAGCAAACCTGGTATTTTGACTTATTTCGCTTACATTGACATCTAGAGATTACCGCCAGCATATTTGTTCAATTTTTTTTTTGACAAAAATTTTGCAAAAAAAGCATGGGTTAACCCCTTACCTGTTTTTTTAGCGAAAAAAAAAGTTGTCGCAAATCTTGGGGAATGGCATATAAACTGAAAGGTGGGTCCAAAACAATCCCCTACCTCAAGTTATAGCATAATTGGTAAGCGGGCTTAGCCACAGCACCAGCTTTGGTTTCAAATGTAAAATTTTGGTTTTCAATTTATGGCCTGTTTAAGGTAGCAAACCTGGTATTTTGACTTATTTCGCTTACATTGACATCTAGAGATTACCGCCAGCATATTTGTTCAATTTTTTTTTTGACAAAAATTTTGCAAAAAAAGCATGGGTTAACCCCTTACCTGTTTTTTTAGCGAAAAAAAAAGTTGTCGCAAATCTTGGGGAATGGCATATAAACTGAAAGGTGGGTCCAAAACAATCCCCTACCTCAAGTTATAGCATAATTGGTAAGCGGGCTTAGCCACAGCACCAGCTTTGGTTTCAAATGTAAAATTTTGGTTTTCAATTTATGGCCTGTTTAAGGTAGCAAACCTGGTATTTTGACTTATTTCGCTTAAATTGACATCTAGAGATTACCGCCAGCATATTTGTTCAATTTTTTTTTTGACAAAAATTTTGCAAAAAAAGCATGGGTTAACCCCTTACCTGTTTTTTTAGCGAAAAAAAAAGTTGTCGCAAATCTTGGGGAATGGCATATAAACTGAAAGGTGGGTCCAAAACAATCCCCTACCCCAAGTTATAGCATAATTGGTAAGCGGGTTTAGCCACAGCACCAGCTTTGGTTTCAAATGTAAAATTTTGGTTTTCAATTTATGGCCTGTTTAAGGTAGCAAACCTGGTATTTTGACTTATTTCGCTTAAATTGACATCTAGAGATTACCGCCAGCATATTTGTTCAATTTTTTTTTTGACAAAAATTTTGCAAAAAAAGCATGGGTTAACCCCTTACCTGTTTTTTTAGCGAAAAAAAAAGTTGTCGCAAATCTTGGGGAATGGCATATAAACTGAAAGGTGGGTCCAAAACAATCCCCTACCCCAAGTTATAGCATAATTGGTAAGCGGGTTTAGCCACAGCACCAGCTTTGGTTTCAAATGTAAAATTTTGGTTTTCAATTTATGGCCTGTTTAAGGTAGCAAACCTGGTATTTTGACTTATTTCGCTTAAATTGACATCTAGAGATTACCGCCAGCATATTTGTTCAATTTTTTTTTTGACAAAAATTTTGCAAAAAAAGCATGGGTTAACCCCTTACCTGTTTTTTTAGCGAAAAAAAAAGTTGTCGCAAATCTTGGGGAATGGCATATAAACTGAAAGGTGGGTCCAAAACAATCCCCTACCCCAAGTTATAGCATAATTGGTAAGCGGGTTTAGCCACAGCACCAGCTTTGGTTTCAAATGTAAAATTTTGGTTTTCAATTTATGGCCTGTTTAAGGTAGCAAACCTGGTATTTTGACTTATTTCGCTTAAATTGACATCTAGAGATTACCGCCAGCATATTTGTTCAATTTTTTTTTTGACAAAAATTTTGCAAAAAAAGCATGGGTTAACCCCTTACCTGTTTTTTTAGCGAAAAAAAAAGTTGTCGCAAATCTTGGGGAATGGCATATAAACTGAAAGGTGGGTCCAAAACAATCCCCTACCTCAAGTTATAGCATAATTGGTAAGTGGGTTTAGCCACAGCACCAGCTTTGGTTTCAAATGTTAAATTTTGGTTTTCAATTTATGGCCTGTTTAAGGTAGCAAACCTGGTATTTTGACTTATTTCGCTTAAATTGACATCTAGAGATTACCGCCAGCATATTTGTTCAATTTTTTTTTTGACAAAAATTTTGCAAAAAAAGCATGGGTTAACCCCTTACCTGTTTTTTTAGCGAAAAAAAAAGTTGTCGCAAATCTTGGGGAATGGCATATAAACTGAAAGGTGGGTCCAAAACAATCCCCTACCCCAAGTTATAGCATAATTGGTAAGCGGGTTTAGCCACAGCACCAGCTTTGGTTTCAAATGTAAAATTTTGGTTTTCAATTTATGGCCTGTTTAAGGTAGCAAACCTGGTATTTTGACTTATTTCGCTTAAATTGACATCTAGAGATTACCGCCAGCATATTTGTTCAATTTTTTTTTTGACAAAAATTTTGCAAAAAAAGCATGGGTTAACCTTACCTGTTTTTTTAGCGAAAAAAAAAGTTGTCGCAAATCTTGGGGAATGGCATATAAACTGAAAGGTGGGTCCAAAACAATCCCCTACCCCAAGTTATAGCATAATTGGTAAGCGGGTTTAGCCACAGCACCAGCTTTGGTTTCAAATGTAAAATTTTGGTTTTCAATTTATGGCCTGTTTAAGGTAGCAAACCTGGTATTTTGACTTATTTCGCTTAAATTGACATCTAGAGATTACCGCCAGCATATTTGTTCAATTTTTTTTTTGACAAAAATTTTGCAAAAAAAGCATGGGTTAACCCCTTACCTGTTTTTTTAGCGAAAAAAAAAGTTGTCGCAAATCTTGGGGAATGGCATATAAACTGAAAGGTGGGTCCAAAACAATCCCCTACCCCAAGTTATAGCATAATTGGTAAGCGGGTTTAGCCACAGCACCAGCTTTGGTTTCAAATGTAAAATTTTGGTTTTCAATTTATGGCCTGTTTAAGGTAGCAAACCTGGTATTTTGACTTATTTCGCTTAAATTGACATCTAGAGATTACCGCCAGCATATTTGTTCAATTTTTTTTTTGACAAAAATTTTGCAAAAAAAGCATGGGTTAACCCCTTACCTGTTTTTTTAGCGAAAAAAAAAGTTGTCGCAAATCTTGGGGAATGGCATATAAACTGAAAGGTGGGTCCAAAACAACCCCTACCCCAAGTTATAGCATAATTGGTAAGCGGGTTTAGCCACAGCACCAGCTTTGGTTTCAAATGTAAAATTTTGGTTTTCAATTTATGGCCTGTTTAAGGTAGCAAACCTGGTATTTTGACTTATTTCGCTTAAATTGACATCTAGAAATTACCGCCAGCATATTTGTTCAATTTTTTTTTTGACAAAAATTTTGCAAAAAAAGCATGGGTTAACCCCTTACCTGTTTTTTTAGCGAAAAAAAAAGTTGTCGCAAATCTTGGGGAATGGCATATAAACTGAAAGGTGGGTCCAAAACAATCCCCTACCCCAAGTTATAGCATAATTGGTAAGCGGGTTTAGCCACAGCACCAGCTTTGGTTTCAAATGTAAAATTTTGGTTTTCAATTTATGGCCTGTTTAAGGTAGCAAACCTGGTATTTTGACTTATTTCGCTTAAATTGACATCTAGAGATTACCGCCAGCATATTTGTTCAATTTTTTTTTTGACAAAAATTTTGCAAAAAAAGCATGGGTTAACCCCTTACCTGTTTTTTTAGCGAAAAAAAAAGTTGTCGCAAATCTTGGGGAATGGCATATAAACTGAAAGGTGGGTCCAAAACAATCCCCTACCCCAAGTTATAGCATAATTGGTAAGCGGGTTTAGCCACAGCACCAGCTTTGGTTTCAAATGTTAAATTTTGGTTTTCAATTTATGGCCTGTTTAAGGTAGCAAACCTGGTATTTTGACTTATTTCGCTTAAATTGACATCTAGAGATTACCGCCAGCATATTTGTTCAATTTTTTTTTTGACAAAAATTTTGCAAAAAAAGCATGGGTTAACCCCTTACCTGTTTTTTTAGCGAAAAAAAAAGTTGTCGCAAATCTTGGGGAATGGCATATAAACTGAAAGGTGGGTCCAAAACAATCCCCTACCCCAAGTTATAGCATAATTGGTAAGCGGGTTTAGCCACAGCACCAGCTTTGGTTTCAAATGTAAAATTTTGGTTTTCAATTTATGGCCTGTTTAAGGTAGCAAACCTGGTATTTTGACTTATTTCGCTTAAATTGACATCTAGAGATTACCGCCAGCATATTTGTTCAATTTTTTTTTTGACAAAAATTTTGCAAAAAAAGCATGGGTTAACCCCTTACCTGTTTTTTTAGCGAAAAAAAAAGTTGTCGCAAATCTTGGGGAATGGCATATAAACTGAAAGGTGGGTCCAAAACAACCCCTACCCCAAGTTATAGCATAATTGGTAAGCGGGTTTAGCCACAGCACCAGCTTTGGTTTCAAATGTAAAATTTTGGTTTTCAATTTATGGCCTGTTTAAGGTAGCAAACCTGGTATTTTGACTTATTTCGCTTAAATTGACATCTAGAAATTACCGCCAGCATATTTGTTCAATTTTTTTTTTGACAAAAATTTTGCAAAAAAAGCATGGGTTAACCCCTTACCTGTTTTTTTAGCGAAAAAAAAAGTTGTCGCAAATCTTGGGGAATGGCATATAAACTGAAAGGTGGGTCCAAAACAATCCCCTACCCCAAGTTATAGCATAATTGGTAAGCGGGTTTAGCCACAGCACCAGCTTTGGTTTCAAATGTTAAATTTTGGTTTTCAATTTATGGCCTGTTTAAGGTAGCAAACCTGGTATTTTGACTTATTTCGCTTAAATTGACATCTAGAGATTACCGCCAGCATATTTGTTCAATTTTTTTTTTGACAAAAATTTTGCAAAAAAAGCATGGGTTAACCCCTTACCTGTTTTTTTAGCGAAAAAAAAAGTTGTCGCAAATCTTGGGGAATGGCATATAAACTGAAAGGTGGGTCCAAAACAATCCCCTACCCCAAGTTATAGCATAATTGGTAAGCGGGTTTAGCCACAGCACCAGCTTTGGTTTCAAATGTAAAATTTTGGTTTTCAATTTATGGCCTGTTTAAGGTAGCAAACCTGGTATTTTGACTTATTTCGCTTAAATTGACATCTAGAGATTACCGCCAGCATATTTGTTCAATTTTTTTTTTGACAAAAATTTTGCAAAAAAAGCATGGGTTAACCCCTTACCTGTTTTTTTAGCGAAAAAAAAAGTTGTCGCAAATCTTGGGGAATGGCATATAAACTGAAAGGTGGGTCCAAAACAATCCCCTACCCCAAGTTATAGCATAATTGGTAAGCGGGTTTAGCCACAGCACCAGCTTTGGTTTCAAATGTAAAATTTTGGTTTTCAATTTATGGCCTGTTTAAGGTAGCAAACCTGGTATTTTGACTTATTTCGCTTAAATTGACATCTAGAGATTACCGCCAGCATATTTGTTCAATTTTTTTTTTGACAAAAATTTTGCAAAAAAAGCATGGGTTAACCCCTTACCTGTTTTTTTAGCGAAAAAAAAAGTTGTCGCAAATCTTGGGGAATGGCATATAAACTGAAAGGTGGGTCCAAAACAATCCCCTACCCCAAGTTATAGCATAATTGGTAAGCGGGTTTAGCCACAGCACCAGCTTTGGTTTCAAATGTAAAATTTTGGTTTTCAATTTATGGCCTGTTTAAGGTAGCAAACCTGGTATTTTGACTTATTTCGCTTAAATTGACATCTAGAGATTACCGCCAGCATATTTGTTCAATTTTTTTTTTGACAAAAATTTTGCAAAAAAAGCATGGGTTAACCCCTTACCTGTTTTTTTAGCGAAAAAAAAAGTTGTCGCAAATCTTGGGGAATGGCATATAAACTGAAAGGTGGGTCCAAAACAATCCCCTACCCCAAGTTATAGCATAATTGGTAAGCGGGTTTAGCCACAGCACCAGCTTTGGTTTCAAATGTAAAATTTTGGTTTTCAATTTATGGCCTGTTTAAGGTAGCAAACCTGGTATTTTGACTTATTTCGCTTAAATTGACATCTAGAAATTACCGCCAGCATATTTGTTCAATTTTTTTTTTGACAAAAATTTTGCAAAAAAAGCATGGGTTAACCCCTTACCTGTTTTTTTAGCGAAAAAAAAAGTTGTCGCAAATCTTGGGGAATGGCATATAAACTGAAAGGTGGGTCCAAAACAATCCCCTACCCCAAGTTATAGCATAATTGGTAAGCGGGTTTAGCCACAGCACCAGCTTTGGTTTCAAATGTAAAATTTTGGTTTTCAATTTATGGCCTGTTTAAGGTAGCAAACCTGGTATTTTGACTTATTTCGCTTAAATTGACATCTAGAAATTACCGCCAGCATATTTGTTCAATTTTTTTTTTGACAAAAATTTTGCAAAAAAAGCATGGGTTAACCCCTTACCTGTTTTTTTAGCGAAAAAAAAAGTTGTCGCAAATCTTGGGGAATGGCATATAAACTGAAAGGTGGGTCCAAAACAATCCCCTACCCCAAGTTATAGCATAATTGGTAAGCGGGTTTAGCCACAGCACCAGCTTTGGTTTCAAATGTAAAATTTTGGTTTTCAATTTATGGCCTGTTTAAGGTAGCAAACCTGGTATTTTGACTTATTTCGCTTAAATTGACATCTAGAGATTACCGCCAGCATATTTGTTCAATTTTTTTTTTGACAAAAATTTTGCAAAAAAAGCATGGGTTAACCCCTTACCTGTTTTTTTAGCGAAAAAAAAAGTTGTCGCAAATCTTGGGGAATGGCATATAAACTGAAAGGTGGGTCCAAAACAATCCCCTACCCCAAGTTATAGCATAATTGGTAAGCGGGTTTAGCCACAGCACCAGCTTTGGTTTCAAATGTTAAATTTTGGTTTTCAATTTATGGCCTGTTTAAGGTAGCAAACCTGGTATTTTGACTTATTTCGCTTAAATTGACATCTAGAGATTACCGCCAGCATATTTGTTCAATTTTTTTTTTGACAAAAATTTTGCAAAAAAAGCATGGGTTAACCCCTTACCTGTTTTTTTAGCGAAAAAAAAAGTTGTCGCAAATCTTGGGGAATGGCATATAAACTGAAAGGTGGGTCCAAAACAATCCCCTACCCCAAGTTATAGCATAATTGGTAAGCGGGTTTAGCCACAGCACCAGCTTTGGTTTCAAATGTAAAATTTTGGTTTTCAATTTATGGCCTGTTTAAGGTAGCAAACCTGGTATTTTGACTTATTTCGCTTAAATTGACATCTAGAGATTACCGCCAGCATATTTGTTCAATTTTTTTTTTGACAAAAATTTTGCAAAAAAAGCATGGGTTAACCCCTTACCTGTTTTTTTAGCGAAAAAAAAAGTTGTCGCAAATCTTGGGGAATGGCATATAAACTGAAAGGTGGGTCCAAAACAATCCCCTACCCCAAGTTATAGCATAATTGGTAAGCGGGTTTAGCCACAGCACCAGCTTTGGTTTCAAATGTAAAATTTTGGTTTTCAATTTATGGCCTGTTTAAGGTAGCAAACCTGGTATTTTGACTTATTTCGCTTAAATTGACATCTAGAGATTACCGCCAGCATATTTGTTCAATTTTTTTTTTGACAAAAATTTTGCAAAAAAAGCATGGGTTAACCCCTTACCTGTTTTTTTAGCGAAAAAAAAAGTTGTCGCAAATCTTGGGGAATGGCATATAAACTGAAAGGTGGGTCCAAAACAATCCCCTACCCCAAGTTATAGCATAATTGGTAAGCGGGTTTAGCCACAGCACCAGCTTTGGTTTCAAATGTTAAATTTTGGTTTTCAATTTATGGCCTGTTTAAGGTAGCAAACCTGGTATTTTGACTTATTTCGCTTAAATTGACATCTAGAGATTACCGCCAGCATATTTGTTCAATTTTTTTTTTGACAAAAATTTTGCAAAAAAAGCATGGGTTAACCCCTTACCTGTTTTTTTAGCGAAAAAAAAAGTTGTCGCAAATCTTGGGGAATGGCATATAAACTGAAAGGTGGGTCCAAAACAATCCCCTACCCCAAGTTATACCATAATTGGTAAGCGGGTTTAGCCACAGCACCAGCTTTGGTTTCAAATGTAAAATTTTGGTTTTCAATTTATGGCCTGTTTAAGGTAGCAAACCTGGTATTTTGACTTATTTCGCTTAAATTGACATCTAGAGATTACCGCCAGCATATTTGTTCAATTTTTTTTTGACAAAAATTTTGCAAAAAAAGCATGGGTTAACCCCTTACCTGTTTTTTTAGCGAAAAAAAAAGTTGTCGCAAATCTTGGGGAATGGCATATAAACTGAAAGGTGGGTCCAAAACAATCCCCTACCCCAAGTTATAGCATAATTGGTAAGCGGGTTTAGCCACAGCACCAGCTTTGGTTTCAAATGTAAAATTTTGGTTTTCAATTTATGGCCTGTTTAAGGTAGCAAACCTGGTATTTTGACTTATTTCGCTTAAATTGACATCTAGAGATTACCGCCAGCATATTTGTTCAATTTTTTTTTTGACAAAAATTTTGCAAAAAAAGCATGGGTTAACCCCTTACCTGTTTTTTAGCGAAAAAAAAAGTTGTCGCAAATCTTGGGGAATGGCATATAAACTGAAAGGTGGGTCCAAAACAATCCCCTACCCCAAGTTATAGCATAATTGGTAAGCGGGTTTAGCCACAGCACCAGCTTTGGTTTCAAATGTAAAATTTTGGTTTTCAATTTATGGCCTGTTTAAGGTAGCAAACCTGGTATTTTGACTTATTTCGCTTAAATTGACATCTAGAGATTACCGCCAGCATATTTGTTCAATTTTTTTTTTGACAAAAATTTTGCAAAAAAAGCATGGGTTAACCCCTTACCTGTTTTTTTAGCGAAAAAAAAAGTTGTCGCAAATCTTGGGGAATGGCATATAAACTGAAAGGTGGGTCCAAAACAATCCCCTACCCCAAGTTATAGCATAATTGGTAAGCGGGTTTAGCCACAGCACCAGCTTTGGTTTCAAATGTAAAATTTTGGTTTTCAATTTATGGCCTGTTTAAGGTAGCAAACCTGGTATTTTGACTTATTTCGCTTAAATTGACATCTAGAGATTACCGCCAGCATATTTGTTCAATTTTTTTTTTGACAAAAATTTTGCAAAAAAAGCATGGGTTAACCCCTTACCTGTTTTTTTAGCGAAAAAAAAAGTTGTCGCAAATCTTGGGGAATGGCATATAAACTGAAAGGTGGGTCCAAAACAATCCCCTACCCCAAGTTATAGCATAATTGGTAAGCGGGTTTAGCCACAGCACCAGCTTTGGTTTCAAATGTAAAATTTTGGTTTTCAATTTATGGCCTGTTTAAGGTAGCAAACCTGGTATTTTGACTTATTTCGCTTAAATTGACATCTAGAGATTACCGCCAGCATATTTGTTCAATTTTTTTTTTGACAAAAATTTTGCAAAAAAAGCATGGGTTAACCCCTTACCTGTTTTTTTAGCGAAAAAAAAAGTTGTCGCAAATCTTGGGGAATGGCATATAAACTGAAAGGTGGGTCCAAAACAATCCCCTACCCCAAGTTATAGCATAATTGGTAAGCGGGTTTAGCCACAGCACCAGCTTTGGTTTCAAATGTAAAATTTTGGTTTTCAATTTATGGCCTGTTTAAGGTAGCAAACCTGGTATTTTGACTTATTTCGCTTAAATTGACATCTAGAGATTACCGCCAGCATATTTGTTCAATTTTTTTTTTGACAAAAATTTTGCAAAAAAAGCATGGGTTAACCCCTTACCTGTTTTTTTAGCGAAAAAAAAAGTTATCGCAAATCTTGGGGAATGGCATATAAACTGAAAGGTGGGTCCAAAACAATCCCCTACCCCAAGTTATAGCATAATTGGTAAGCGGGTTTAGCCACAGCACCAGCTTTGGTTTCAAATGTAAAATTTTGGTTTTCAATTTATGGCCTGTTTAAGGTAGCAAACCTGGTATTTTGACTTATTTCGCTTAAATTGACATCTAGAGATTACCGCCAGCATATTTGTTCAATTTTTTTTTTGACAAAAATTTTGCAAAAAAAGCATGGGTTAACCCCTTACCTGTTTTTTTAGCGAAAAAAAAAGTTGTCGCAAATCTTGGGGAATGGCATATAAACTGAAAGGTGGGTCCAAAACAATCCCCTACCCCAAGTTATAGCATAATTGGTAAGCGGGTTTAGCCACAGCACCAGCTTTGGTTTCAAATGTAAAATTTTGGTTTTCAATTTATGGCCTGTTTAAGGTAGCAAACCTGGTATTTTGACTTATTTCGCTTAAATTGACATCTAGAGATTACCGCCAGCATATTTGTTCAATTTTTTTTTGACAAAAATTTTGCAAAAAAAGCATGGGTTAACCCCTTACCTGTTTTTTTAGCGAAAAAAAAAGTTGTCGCAAATCTTGGGGAATGGCATATAAACTGAAAGGTGGGTCCAAAACAATCCCCTACCCCAAGTTATAGCATAATTGGTAAGCGGGTTTAGCCACAGCACCAGCTTTGGTTTCAAATGTAAAATTTTGGTTTTCAATTTATGGCCTGTTTAAGGTAGCAAACCTGGTATTTTGACTTATTTCGCTTAAATTGACATCTAGAGATTACCGCCAGCATATTTGTTCAATTTTTTTTTTGACAAAAATTTTGCAAAAAAAGCATGGGTTAACTACCTGTTTTTTTAGCGAAAAAAAAAGTTATCGCAAATCTTGGGGAATGGCATATAAACTGAAAGGTGGGTCCAAAACAATCCCCTACCCCAAGTTATAGCATAATTGGTAAGCGGGTTTAGCCACAGCACCAGCTTTGGTTTCAAATGTAAAATTTTGGTTTTCAATTTATGGCCTGTTTAAGGTAGCAAACCTGGTATTTTGACTTATTTCGCTTAAATTGACATCTAGAGATTACCGCCAGCATATTTGTTCAATTTTTTTTTTGACAAAAATTTTGCAAAAAAAGCATGGGTTAACTACCTGTTTTTTTAGCGAAAAAAAAAGTTATCGCAAATCTTGGGGAATGGCATATAAACTGAAAGGTGGGTCCAAAACAATCCCCTACCCCAAGTTATAGCATAATTGGTAAGCGGGTTTAGCCACAGCACCAGCTTTGGTTTCAAATGTAAAATTTTGGTTTTCAATTTATGGCCTGTTTAAGGTAGCAAACCTGGTATTTTGACTTATTTCGCTTAAATTGACATCTAGAGATTACCGCCAGCATATTTGTTCAATTTTTTTTTTGACAAAAATTTTGCAAAAAAAGCATGGGTTAACCCCTTACCTGTTTTTTTAGCGAAAAAAAAAGTTGTCGCAAATCTTGGGGAATGGCATATAAACTGAAAGGTGGGTCCAAAACAATCCCCTACCCCAAGTTATAGCATAATTGGTAAGCGGGTTTAGCCACAGCACCAGCTTTGGTTTCAAATGTAAAATTTTGGTTTTCAATTTATGGCCTGTTTAAGGTAGCAAACCTGGTATTTTGACTTATTTCGCTTAAATTGACATCTAGAGATTACCGCCAGCATATTTGTTCAATTTTTTTTTTGACAAAAATTTTGCAAAAAAAGCATGGGTTAACCCCTTACCTGTTTTTTTAGCGAAAAAAAAAGTTGTCGCAAATCTTGGGGAATGGCATATAAACTGAAAGGTGGGTCCAAAACAATCCCCTACCCCAAGTTATAGCATAATTGGTAAGCGGGTTTAGCCACAGCACCAGCTTTGGTTTCAAATGTAAAATTTTGGTTTTCAATTTATGGCCTGTTTAAGGTAGCAAACCTGGTATTTTGACTTATTTCGCTTAAATTGACATCTAGAGATTACCGCCAGCATATTTGTTCAATTTTTTTTTTGACAAAAATTTTGCAAAAAAAGCATGGGTTAACCCCTTACCTGTTTTTTTAGCGAAAAAAAAAGTTGTCGCAAATCTTGGGGAATGGCATATAAACTGAAAGGTGGGTCCAAAACAATCCCCTACCCCAAGTTATAGCATAATTGGTAAGCGGGTTTAGCCACAGCACCAGCTTTGGTTTCAAATGTAAAATTTTGGTTTTCAATTTATGGCCTGTTTAAGGTAGCAAACCTGGTATTTTGACTTATTTCGCTTAAATTGACATCTAGAGATTACCGCCAGCATATTTGTTCAATTTTTTTTTTGACAAAAATTTTGCAAAAAAAGCATGGGTTAACCCCTTACCTGTTTTTTTAGCGAAAAAAAAAGTTGTCGCAAATCTTGGGGAATGGCATATAAACTGAAAGGTGGGTCCAAAACAATCCCCTACCTCAAGTTATAGCATAATTGGTAAGCGGGTTTAGCCACAGCACCAGCTTTGGTTTCAAATGTAAAATTTTGGTTTTCAATTTATGGCCTGTTTAAGGTAGCAAACCTGGTATTTTGACTTATTTCGTTTAAATTGACATCTAGAGATTACCGCCAGCATATTTGTTCAATTTTTTTTTTGACAAAAATTTTGCAAAAAAAGCATGGGTTAACCCCTTACCTGTTTTTTTAGCGAAAAAAAAAGTTGTCGCAAATCTTGGGGAATGGCATATAAACTGAAAGGTGGGTCCAAAACAATCCCCTACCTCAAGTTATAGCATAATTGGTAAGCGGGCTTAGCCACAGCACCAGCTTTGGTTTCAAATGTAAAATTTTGGTTTTCAATTTATGGCCTGTTTAAGGTAGCAAACCTGGTATTTTGACTTATTTCGCTTAAATTGACATCTAGAGATTACCGCCAGCATATTTGTTCAATTTTTTTTTTGACAAAAATTTTGCAAAAAAAGCATGGGTTAACCCCTTACCTGTTTTTTTAGCGAAAAAAAAAGTTGTCGCAAATCTTGGGGAATGGCATATAAACTGAAAGGTGGGTCCAAAACAATCCCCTACCCCAAGTTATAGCATAATTGGTAAGCGGGTTTAGCCACAGCACCAGCTTTGGTTTCAAATGTTAAATTTTGGTTTTCAATTTATGGCCTGTTTAAGGTAGCAAACCTGGTATTTTGACTTATTTCGCTTAAATTGACATCTAGAGATTACCGCCAGCATATTTGTTCAATTTTTTTTTTGACAAAAATTTTGCAAAAAAAGCAAGGGTTAACCCCTTACCTGTTTTTTTAGCGAAAAAAAAAGTTGTCGCAAATCTTGGGGAATGGCATATAAACTGAAAGGTGGGTCCAAAACAATCCCCTACCCCAAGTTATAGCATAATTGGTAAGCGGGTTTAGCCACAGCACCAGCTTTGGTTTCAAATGTAAAATTTTGGTTTTCAATTTATGGCCTGTTTAAGGTAGCAAACCTGGTATTTTGACTTATTTCGCTTAAATTGACATCTAGAGATTACCGCCAGCATATTTGTTCAATTTTTTTTTGACAAAAATTTTGCAAAAAAAGCATGGGTTAACCCCTTACCTGTTTTTTTAGCGAAAAAAAAAGTTGTCGCAAATCTTGGGGAATGGCATATAAACTGAAAGGTGGGTCCAAAACAATCCCCTACCCCAAGTTATAGCATAATTGGTAAGCGGGTTTAGCCACAGCACCAGCTTTGGTTTCAAATGTAAAATTTTGGTTTTCAATTTATGGCCTGTTTAAGGTAGCAAACCTGGTATTTTGACTTATTTCGCTTAAATTGACATCTAGAGATTACCGCCAGCATATTTGTTCAATTTTTTTTTTGACAAAAATTTTGCAAAAAAAGCATGGGTTAACCCCTTACCTGTTTTTTTAGCGAAAAAAAATGTTGTCGCAAATCTTGGGGAATGGCATATAAACTGAAAGGTGGGTCCAAAACAATCCCCTACCCCAAGTTATAGCATAATTGGTAAGCGGGTTTAGCCACAGCACCAGCTTTGGTTTCAAATGTAAAATTTTGGTTTTCAATTTATGGCCTGTTTAAGGTAGCAAACCTGGTATTTTGACTTATTTCGCTTAAATTGACATCTAGAGATTACCGCCAGCATATTTGTTCAATTTTTTTTTTGACAAAAATTTTGCAAAAAAAGCATGGGTTAACCCCTTACCTGTTTTTTTAGCGAAAAAAAAAGTTGTCGCAAATCTTGGGGAATGGCATATAAACTGAAAGGTGGGTCCAAAACAATCCCCTACCTCAAGTTATAGCATAATTGGTAAGCGGGTTTAGCCACAGCACCAGCTTTGGTTTCAAATGTTAAATTTTGGTTTTCAATTTATGGCCTGTTTAAGGTAGCAAACCTGGTATTTTGACTTATTTCGCTTAAATTGACATCTAGAGATTACCGCCAGCATATTTGTTCAATTTTTTTTTTGACAAAAATTTTGCAAAAAAAGCATGGGTTAACCCCTTACCTGTTTTTTTAGCGAAAAAAAAAGTTGTCGCAAATCTTGGGGAATGGCATATAAACTGAAAGGTGGGTCCAAAACAATCCCCTACCTCAAGTTATAGCATAATTGGTAAGCGGGTTTAGCCACAGCACCAGCTTTGGTTTCAAATGTTAAATTTTGGTTTTCAATTTATGGCCTGTTTAAGGTAGCAAACCTGGTATTTTGACTTATTTCGCTTAAATTGACATCTAGAGATTACCGCCAGCATATTTGTTCAATTTTTTTTTTGACAAAAATTTTGCAAAAAAAGCATGGGTTAACCCCTTACCTGTTTTTTTAGCGAAAAAAAAAGTTGTCGCAAATCTTGGGGAATGGCATATAAACTGAAAGGTGGGTCCAAAACAATCCCCTACCTCAAGTTATAGCATAATTGGTAAGCGGGTTTAGCCACAGCACCAGCTTTGGTTTCAAATGTTAAATTTTGGTTTTCAATTTATGGCCTGTTTAAGGTAGCAAACCTGGTATTTTGACTTATTTCGCTTAAATTGACATCTAGAGATTACCGCCAGCATATTTGTTCAATTTTTTTTTTGACAAAAATTTTGCAAAAAAAGCATGGGTTAACCCCTTACCTGTTTTTTTAGCGAAAAAAAAAGTTGTCGCAAATCTTGGGGAATGGCATATAAACTGAAAGGTGGGTCCAAAACAATCCCCTACCTCAAGTTATAGCATAATTGGTAAGCGGGTTTAGCCACAGCACCAGCTTTGGTTTCAAATGTTAAATTTTGGTTTTCAATTTATGGCCTGTTTAAGGTAGCAAACCTGGTATTTTGACTTATTTCGCTTAAATTGACATCTAGAGATTACCGCCAGCATATTTGTTCAATTTTTTTTTTGACAAAAATTTTGCAAAAAAAGCATGGGTTAACCCCTTACCTGTTTTTTTAGCGAAAAAAAAAGTTGTCGCAAATCTTGGGGAATGGCATATAAACTGAAAGGTGGGTCCAAAACAATCCCCTACCTCAAGTTATAGCATAATTGGTAAGCGGGCTTAGCCACAGCACCAGCTTTGGTTTCAAATGTTAAATTTTGGTTTTCAATTTATGGCCTGTTTAAGGTAGCAAACCTGGTATTTTGACTTATTTCGCTTAAATTGACATCTAGAGATTACCGCCAGCATATTTGTTCAATTTTTTTTTTGACAAAAATTTTGCAAAAAAAGCATGGGTTAACCCCTTACCTGTTTTTTTAGCGAAAAAAAAAGTTGTCGCAAATCTTGGGGAATGGCATATAAACTGAAAGGTGGGTCCAAAACAATCCCCTACCTCAAGTTATAGCATAATTGGTAAGCGGGTTTAGCCACAGCACCAGCTTTGGTTTCAAATGTTAAATTTTGGTTTTCAATTTATGGCCTGTTTAAGGTAGCAAACCTGGTATTTTGACTTATTTCGCTTAAATTGACATCTAGAGATTACCGCCAGCATATTTGTTCAATTTTTTTTTTGACAAAAATTTTGCAAAAAAAGCATGGGTTAACCCCTTACCTGATTTTTTAGCGAAAAAAAAAGTTGTCGCAAATCTTGGGGAATGGCATATAAACTGAAAGGTGGGTCCAAAACAATCCCCTACCTCAAGTTATAGCATAATTGGTAAGCGGGTTTAGCCACAGCACCAGCTTTGGTTTCAAATGTAAAATTTTGGTTTTCAATTTATGGCCTGTTTAAGGTAGCAAACCTGGTATTTTGACTTATTTCGCTTAAATTGACATCTAGAGATTACCGCCAGCATATTTGTTCAATTTTTTTTTTTGACAAAAATTTTGCAAAAAAAGCATGGGTTAACCCCTTACCTGTTTTTTTAGCGAAAAAAAAAGTTGTCGCAAATCTTGGGGAATGGCATATAAACTGAAAGGTGGGTCCAAAACAATCCCCTACCCCAAGTTATAGCATAATTGGTAAGCGGGTTTAGCCACAGCACCAGCTTTGGTTTCAAATGTAAAATTTTGGTTTTCAATTTATGGCCTGTTTAAGGTAGCAAACCTGGTATTTTGACTTATTTCGCTTAAATTGACATCTAGAGATTACCGCCAGCATATTTGTTCAATTTTTTTTTTGACAAAAATTTTGCAAAAAAAGCATGGGTTAACCCCTTACCTGTTTTTTTAGCGAAAAAAAAAGTTGTCGCAAATCTTGGGGAATGGCATATAAACTGAAAGGTGGGTCCAAAACAATCCCCTACCCCAAGTTATAGCATAATTGGTAAGCGGGTTTAGCCACAGCACCAGCTTTGGTTTCAAATGTAAAATTTTGGTTTTCAATTTATGGCCTGTTTAAGGTAGCAAACCTGGTATTTTGACTTATTTCGCTTAAATTGACATCTAGAGATTACCGCCAGCATATTTGTTCAATTTTTTTTTTGACAAAAATTTTGCAAAAAAAGCATGGGTTAACCCCTTACCTGTTTTTTTAGCGAAAAAAAAAAGTTGTCGCAAATCTTGGGGAATGGCATATAAACTGAAAGGTGGGTCCAAAACAATCCCCTACCCCAAGGGTCCAAAACAATCCCCTACCCCAAGTTATAGCATAATTGGTAAGCGGGTTTAGCCACAGCACCAGCTTTGGTTTCAAATGTTAAATTTTGGTTTTCAATTTATGGCCTGTTTAAGGTAGCAAACCTGGTATTTTGACTTATTTCGCTTAAATTGACATCTAGAGATTACCGCCAGCATATTTGTTCAATTTTTTTTTTGACAAAAATTTTGCAAAAAAAGCATGGGTTAACCCCTTACCTGTTTTTTTAGCGAAAAAAAAAGTTGTCGCAAATCTTGGGGAATGGCATATAAACTGAAAGGTGGGTCCAAAACAATCCCCTACCTCAAGTTATAGCATAATTGGTAAGCGGGTTTAGCCACAGCACCAGCTTTGGTTTCAAATGTTAAATTTTGGTTTTCAATTTATGGCCTGTTTAAGGTAGCAAACCTGGTATTTTGACTTATTTCGCTTAAATTGACATCTAGAGATTACCGCCAGCATATTTGTTCAATTTTTTTTTTGACAAAAATTTTGCAAAAAAAGCATGGGTTAACCCCTTACCTGTTTTTTTAGCGAAAAAAAAAGTTGTCGCAAATCTTGGGGAATGGCATATAAACTGAAAGGTGGGTCCAAAACAATCCCCTACCCCAAGTTATAGCATAATTGGTAAGCGGGTTTAGCCACAGCACCAGCTTTGGTTTCAAATGTAAAATTTTGGTTTTCAATTTATGGCCTGTTTAAGGTAGCAAACCTGGTATTTTGACTTATTTCGCTTAAATTGACATCTAGAGATTACCGCCAGCATATTTGTTCAATTTTTTTTTTGACAAAAATTTTGCAAAAAAAGCATGGGTTAACCCCTTACCTGTTTTTTTAGCGAAAAAAAAAGTTGTCGCAAATCTTGGGGAATGGCATATAAACTGAAAGGTGGGTCCAAAACAATCCCCTACCTCAAGTTATAGCATAATTGGTAAGCGGGTTTAGCCACAGCACCAGCTTTGGTTTCAAATGTTAAATTTTGGTTTTCAATTTATGGCCTGTTTAAGGTAGCAAACCTGGTATTTTGACTTATTTCGCTTAAATTGACATCTAGAGATTACCGCCAGCATATTTGTTCAATTTTTTTTTTGACAAAAATTTTGCAAAAAAAGCATGGGTTAACCCCTTACCTGTTTTTTTAGCGAAAAAAAAAGTTGTCGCAAATCTTGGGGAATGGCATATAAACTGAAAGGTGGGTCCAAAACAATCCCCTACCTCAAGTTATAGCATAATTGGTAAGCGGGTTTAGCCACAGCACCAGCTTTGGTTTCAAATGTTAAATTTTGGTTTTCAATTTATGGCCTGTTTAAGGTAGCAAACCTGGTATTTTGACTTATTTCGCTTAAATTGACATCTAGAGATTACCGCCAGCATATTTGTTCAATTTTTTTTTTGGCAAAAATTTTGCAAAAAAAGCATGGGTTAACCCCTTACCTGTTTTTTTAGCGAAAAAAAAAGTTGTCGCAAATCTTGGGGAATGGCATATAAACTGAAAGGTGGGTCCAAAACAATCCCCTACCTCAAGTTATAGCATAATTGGTAAGCGGGTTTAGCCACAGCACCAGCTTTGGTTTCAAATGTTAAATTTTGGTTTTCAATTTATGGCCTGTTTAAGGTAGCAAACCTGGTATTTTGACTTATTTCGCTTAAATTGACATCTAGAGATTACCGCCAGCATATTTGTTCAATTTTTTTTTTGGCAAAAATTTTGCAAAAAAAGCATGGGTTAACCCCTTACCTGTTTTTTTAGCGAAAAAAAAAGTTGTCGCAAATCTTGGGGAATGGCATATAAACTGAAAGGTGGGTCCAAAACAATCCCCTACCTCAAGTTATAGCATAATTGGTAAGCGGGTTTAGCCACAGCACCAGCTTTGGTTTCAAATGTTAAATTTTGGTTTTCAATTTATGGCCTGTTTAAGGTAGCAAACCTGGTATTTTGACTTATTTCGCTTAAATTGACATCTAGAGATTACCGCCAGCATATTTGTTCAATTTTTTTTTTGACAAAAATTTTGCAAAAAAAGCATGGGTTAACCCCTTACCTGTTTTTTTAGCGAAAAAAAAAGTTGTCGCAAATCTTGGGGAATGGCATATAAACTGAAAGGTGGGTCCAAAACAATCCCCTACCCCAAGTTATAGCATAATTGGTAAGCGGGTTTAGCCACAGCACCAGCTTTGGTTTCAAATGTTAAATTTTGGTTTTCAATTTATGGCCTGTTTAAGGTAGCAAACCTGGTATTTTGACTTATTTCGCTTAAATTGACATCTAGAGATTACCGCCAGCATATTTGTTCAATTTTTTTTTTGACAAAAATTTTGCAAAAAAGCATGGGTTAACCCCTTACCTGTTTTTTTAGCGAAAAAAAAAGTTTCGCAAATCTTGGGGAATGGCATATAAACTGAATGGTGGGTCCAAAACAATCCCCTACCCCAAGTTATAGCATAATTGGTAAGCGGGTTTAGCCACAGCACCAGCTTTGGTTTCAAATGTAAAATTTTGGTTTTCAATTTATGGCCTGTTTAAGGTAGCAAACCTGGTATTTTGACTTATTTCGCTTAAATTGACATCTAGAGATTACCGCCAGCATATTTGTTCAATTTTTTTTTTGACAAAAATTTTGCAAAAAAAGCATGGGTTAACCCCTTACCTGTTTTTTTAGCGAAAAAAAAAGTTGTCGCAAATCTTGGGGAATGGCATATAAACTGAAAGGTGGGTCCAAAACAATCCCCTACCTCAAGTTATAGCATAATTGGTAAGCGGGTTTAGCCACAGCACCAGCTTTGGTTTCAAATGTTAAATTTTGGTTTTCAATTTATGGCCTGTTTAAGGTAGCAAACCTGGTATTTTGACTTATTTCGCTTAAATTGACATCTAGAGATTACCGCCAGCATATTTGTTCAATTTTTTTTTTGACAAAAATTTTGCAAAAAAAGCATGGGTTAACCCCTTACCTGTTTTTTTAGCGAAAAAAAAAGTTGTCGCAAATCTTGGGGAATGGCATATAAACTGAAAGGTGGGTCCAAAACAATCCCCTACCTCAAGTTATAGCATAATTGGTAAGCGGGTTTAGCCACAGCACCAGCTTTGGTTTCAAATGTTAAATTTTGGTTTTCAATTTATGGCCTGTTTAAGGTAGCAAACCTGGTATTTTGACTTATTTCGCTTAAATTGACATCTAGAGATTACCGCCAGCATATTTGTTCAATTTTTTTTTTGACAAAAATTTTGCAAAAAAAGCATGGGTTAACCCCTTACCTGTTTTTTTAGCGAAAAAAAAAGTTGTCGCAAATCTTGGGGAATGGCATATAAACTGAAAGGTGGGTCCAAAACAATCCCCTACCTCAAGTTATAGCATAATTGGTAAGCGGGTTTAGCCACAGCACCAGCTTTGGTTTCAAATGTTAAATTTTGGTTTTCAATTTATGGCCTGTTTAAGGTAGCAAACCTGGTATTTTGACTTATTTCGCTTAAATTGACATCTAGAGATTACCGCCAGCATATTTGTTCAATTTTTTTTTTGACAAAAATTTTGCAAAAAAAGCATGGGTTAACCCCTTACCTGTTTTTTTAGCGAAAAAAAAAGTTGTCGCAAATCTTGGGGAATGGCATATAAACTGAAAGGTGGGTCCAAAACAATCCCCTACCTCAAGTTATAGCATAATTGGTAAGCGGGCTTAGCCACAGCACCAGCTTTGGTTTCAAATGTTAAATTTTGGTTTTCAATTTATGGCCTGTTTAAGGTAGCAAACCTGGTATTTTGACTTATTTCGCTTAAATTGACATCTAGAGATTACCGCCAGCATATTTGTTCAATTTTTTTTTTGACAAAAATTTTGCAAAAAAAGCATGGGTTAACCCCTTACCTGTTTTTTTAGCGAAAAAAAAAGTTGTCGCAAATCTTGGGGAATGGCATATAAACTGAAAGGTGGGTCCAAAACAATCCCCTACCTCAAGTTATAGCATAATTGGTAAGCGGGTTTAGCCACAGCACCAGCTTTGGTTTCAAATGTTAAATTTTGGTTTTCAATTTATGGCCTGTTTAAGGTAGCAAACCTGGTATTTTGACTTATTTCGCTTAAATTGACATCTAGAGATTACCGCCAGCATATTTGTTCAATTTTTTTTTTGACAAAAATTTTGCAAAAAAAGCATGGGTTAACCCCTTACCTGATTTTTTAGCGAAAAAAAAAGTTGTCGCAAATCTTGGGGAATGGCATATAAACTGAAAGGTGGGTCCAAAACAATCCCCTACCTCAAGTTATAGCATAATTGGTAAGCGGGTTTAGCCACAGCACCAGCTTTGGTTTCAAATGTAAAATTTTGGTTTTCAATTTATGGCCTGTTTAAGGTAGCAAACCTGGTATTTTGACTTATTTCGCTTAAATTGACATCTAGAGATTACCGCCAGCATATTTGTTCAATTTTTTTTTTTGACAAAAATTTTGCAAAAAAAGCATGGGTTAACCCCTTACCTGTTTTTTTAGCGAAAAAAAAAGTTGTCGCAAATCTTGGGGAATGGCATATAAACTGAAAGGTGGGTCCAAAACAATCCCCTACCCCAAGTTATAGCATAATTGGTAAGCGGGTTTAGCCACAGCACCAGCTTTGGTTTCAAATGTAAAATTTTGGTTTTCAATTTATGGCCTGTTTAAGGTAGCAAACCTGGTATTTTGACTTATTTCGCTTAAATTGACATCTAGAGATTACCGCCAGCATATTTGTTCAATTTTTTTTTTGACAAAAATTTTGCAAAAAAAGCATGGGTTAACCCCTTACCTGTTTTTTTAGCGAAAAAAAAAGTTGTCGCAAATCTTGGGGAATGGCATATAAACTGAAAGGTGGGTCCAAAACAATCCCCTACCCCAAGTTATAGCATAATTGGTAAGCGGGTTTAGCCACAGCACCAGCTTTGGTTTCAAATGTAAAATTTTGGTTTTCAATTTATGGCCTGTTTAAGGTAGCAAACCTGGTATTTTGACTTATTTCGCTTAAATTGACATCTAGAGATTACCGCCAGCATATTTGTTCAATTTTTTTTTTGACAAAAATTTTGCAAAAAAAGCATGGGTTAACCCCTTACCTGTTTTTTTAGCGAAAAAAAAAAGTTGTCGCAAATCTTGGGGAATGGCATATAAACTGAAAGGTGGGTCCAAAACAATCCCCTACCCCAAGGGTCCAAAACAATCCCCTACCCCAAGTTATAGCATAATTGGTAAGCGGGTTTAGCCACAGCACCAGCTTTGGTTTCAAATGTTAAATTTTGGTTTTCAATTTATGGCCTGTTTAAGGTAGCAAACCTGGTATTTTGACTTATTTCGCTTAAATTGACATCTAGAGATTACCGCCAGCATATTTGTTCAATTTTTTTTTTGACAAAAATTTTGCAAAAAAAGCATGGGTTAACCCCTTACCTGTTTTTTTAGCGAAAAAAAAAGTTGTCGCAAATCTTGGGGAATGGCATATAAACTGAAAGGTGGGTCCAAAACAATCCCCTACCTCAAGTTATAGCATAATTGGTAAGCGGGTTTAGCCACAGCACCAGCTTTGGTTTCAAATGTTAAATTTTGGTTTTCAATTTATGGCCTGTTTAAGGTAGCAAACCTGGTATTTTGACTTATTTCGCTTAAATTGACATCTAGAGATTACCGCCAGCATATTTGTTCAATTTTTTTTTTGACAAAAATTTTGCAAAAAAAGCATGGGTTAACCCCTTACCTGTTTTTTTAGCGAAAAAAAAAGTTGTCGCAAATCTTGGGGAATGGCATATAAACTGAAAGGTGGGTCCAAAACAATCCCCTACCCCAAGTTATAGCATAATTGGTAAGCGGGTTTAGCCACAGCACCAGCTTTGGTTTCAAATGTAAAATTTTGGTTTTCAATTTATGGCCTGTTTAAGGTAGCAAACCTGGTATTTTGACTTATTTCGCTTAAATTGACATCTAGAGATTACCGCCAGCATATTTGTTCAATTTTTTTTTTGACAAAAATTTTGCAAAAAAAGCATGGGTTAACCCCTTACCTGTTTTTTTAGCGAAAAAAAAAGTTGTCGCAAATCTTGGGGAATGGCATATAAACTGAAAGGTGGGTCCAAAACAATCCCCTACCTCAAGTTATAGCATAATTGGTAAGCGGGTTTAGCCACAGCACCAGCTTTGGTTTCAAATGTTAAATTTTGGTTTTCAATTTATGGCCTGTTTAAGGTAGCAAACCTGGTATTTTGACTTATTTCGCTTAAATTGACATCTAGAGATTACCGCCAGCATATTTGTTCAATTTTTTTTTTGACAAAAATTTTGCAAAAAAAGCATGGGTTAACCCCTTACCTGTTTTTTTAGCGAAAAAAAAAGTTGTCGCAAATCTTGGGGAATGGCATATAAACTGAAAGGTGGGTCCAAAACAATCCCCTACCTCAAGTTATAGCATAATTGGTAAGCGGGTTTAGCCACAGCACCAGCTTTGGTTTCAAATGTTAAATTTTGGTTTTCAATTTATGGCCTGTTTAAGGTAGCAAACCTGGTATTTTGACTTATTTCGCTTAAATTGACATCTAGAGATTACCGCCAGCATATTTGTTCAATTTTTTTTTTGGCAAAAATTTTGCAAAAAAAGCATGGGTTAACCCCTTACCTGTTTTTTTAGCGAAAAAAAAAGTTGTCGCAAATCTTGGGGAATGGCATATAAACTGAAAGGTGGGTCCAAAACAATCCCCTACCTCAAGTTATAGCATAATTGGTAAGCGGGTTTAGCCACAGCACCAGCTTTGGTTTCAAATGTTAAATTTTGGTTTTCAATTTATGGCCTGTTTAAGGTAGCAAACCTGGTATTTTGACTTATTTCGCTTAAATTGACATCTAGAGATTACCGCCAGCATATTTGTTCAATTTTTTTTTTGGCAAAAATTTTGCAAAAAAAGCATGGGTTAACCCCTTACCTGTTTTTTTAGCGAAAAAAAAAGTTGTCGCAAATCTTGGGGAATGGCATATAAACTGAAAGGTGGGTCCAAAACAATCCCCTACCTCAAGTTATAGCATAATTGGTAAGCGGGTTTAGCCACAGCACCAGCTTTGGTTTCAAATGTTAAATTTTGGTTTTCAATTTATGGCCTGTTTAAGGTAGCAAACCTGGTATTTTGACTTATTTCGCTTAAATTGACATCTAGAGATTACCGCCAGCATATTTGTTCAATTTTTTTTTTGACAAAAATTTTGCAAAAAAAGCATGGGTTAACCCCTTACCTGTTTTTTTAGCGAAAAAAAAAGTTGTCGCAAATCTTGGGGAATGGCATATAAACTGAAAGGTGGGTCCAAAACAATCCCCTACCCCAAGTTATAGCATAATTGGTAAGCGGGTTTAGCCACAGCACCAGCTTTGGTTTCAAATGTTAAATTTTGGTTTTCAATTTATGGCCTGTTTAAGGTAGCAAACCTGGTATTTTGACTTATTTCGCTTAAATTGACATCTAGAGATTACCGCCAGCATATTTGTTCAATTTTTTTTTTGACAAAAATTTTGCAAAAAAGCATGGGTTAACCCCTTACCTGTTTTTTTAGCGAAAAAAAAAGTTTCGCAAATCTTGGGGAATGGCATATAAACTGAATGGTGGGTCCAAAACAATCCCCTACCCCAAGTTATAGCATAATTGGTAAGCGGGTTTAGCCACAGCACCAGCTTTGGTTTCAAATGTAAAATTTTGGTTTTCAATTTATGGCCTGTTTAAGGTAGCAAACCTGGTATTTTGACTTATTTCGCTTAAATTGACATCTAGAGATTACCGCCAGCATATTTGTTCAATTTTTTTTTTGACAAAAATTTTGCAAAAAAAGCATGGGTTAACCCCTTACCTGTTTTTTTAGCGAAAAAAAAAGTTTCGCAAATCTTGGGGAATGGCATATAAACTGAAAGGTGGGTCCAAAACAATCCCCTACCCCAAGTTATAGCATAATTGGTAAGCGGGTTTAGCCACAACACCAGCTTTGGTTTCAAATGTAAAATTTTGGTTTTCAATTTATGGCCTGTTTAAGGTAGCAAACCTGGTACACCCAGAGAAATCAATTTATCTATTATTCCGTTAGCGTATAATCCATACAAATATTATGTGTGAAATTCAACCCTTCCTAGCATTGGAACAGTTTATACAATTAATGCATGTTTTATTCCTATTTTGATAAACACTCATTATTCCGAATAAAGTATAAATCCTACAAAAAGCTAAAGATATACTATGCATAAAGCCGCATGATTTAATACAAAGTATGATTATTAGGAATAATAAATTTATCAACGGATTACATAAAACATTCCTTTTTAGCGAAGTTTTCATGAACTGAAATCATGATATCCATGAAAGATAGGTGGCATATAATATCCCTTATTAAGTAGTTTTTGCTCTTTGAAATAGTGATTAGAGATTACATTATGCTAATGAAGCGAATAAATAAAAAACTGTTATAGTTTGCTGGTAACATAAATTTATTATCAAGATATTTTTCATAATTTAATTCATATTAATTCATAATGAATTTATGACAATTAATTTAAATATTGTTCAAAATATTAAATTAAAAGATTTAAGTTTAACATAAAGTAATAAAAATAAAAATTAAAGAACTCTAGGTAGAAAAAACTGTTCTTTATTATAAAGCATATGAATTTCAAAAGGTTTTTTGAGTTTAAATCCTTAATATTTTTGGTAATATTTCATTTATTGATTCGCCTGTTTTATAAATTTTTAAATGCGAATCAAAATCAACTATAGCAATTTCGTTTAAAATTAAAAACAAAGAGAATTCATCATATAACATTTCAACAATTAAATATACTTTATTATCTTCATAAACGTAATAGTTTTTTTTAAACAAAGTTCCTTTATAAATCAAAACAGTAACAGAAATGATAGAAGTAATTTTAAGGTTTTGTTCCAATTTAGATCATGTTAATTAATTTTACTTGGGTCAAAATCTTTTAATCGTTGAATTATTTCAATATCAGGATCAATTATATTATTTTTCATTACATTGTAAGCAAATGAATAACTACATTTTTACTAAGTGAAAATGGGAGATTAACCCGAGAATTGCAAACTTTAGAATATTCCTTAATAAATTTGTTTTTACTTTCAAGCCTCATACAGCTTAAAAGTTTTAAGGGACCAGAACTTTCGATCAACCGTGGATAATGGCATATAAAATAATGTTTTGGTTTAAGGTTGGATTTAAAACAAAATGTGTAACGTGTATGGTGTTTTTTTATTAAGTCCCGTAGATATAGAAGTTCCACTTCGCTATAAGAATCTTTCAGAAGAAATTCAACTAGTTCATATAATATGAGAAAATATGAGAACGTATTTCCAGCATAAATCGCTCCTTGGAACAAAGCGACCTACAAAAGCTGGATAATAACGTAGAAAACAATAACTCTAGCCGACATGTGCAAATTTAAATTTTTTACATGATCTTCTTTAATAAAATTTGGTCTGTTTTGCACTTCAATTTCACCATAACCGAAGTTTTGAATAATATTGTTTAATATTTCTAAATCGAAATATTTTTTTTTCAAATATAAAAATGTTTAAAGCTTGAGCGAGACCAAATTTAATTATTCCCTCAAATACATTATGCATTATATCACAGTAAAAATTCTCAGTAACATCAAAATACTTAAGATCATTAAATATAGAATTGAACTTTACTCCCGTAGATTTAAAGTTTTTTTTTTCTAGATCTAATTTGTAGCTGTCCTTGTTTCGCAAATTATCCATATTTTCAACAATTGATAGTTCCATCTTAGATTTTGATTCTTTCAATGTCTACAATAAAAGTTATGAGAAAAGGAAAGAACTATACCCCATTAACGAGTTTAATGCAAGGTTATCTCCTATGATAAGACCTAGAATGAATTTGAAGTTTTTTGTTTTATTTGATATAATTAAATCGATTCCCTGGGTTTCGATTAGTTTCAAACAGTCAACTAGATAGCTTAAAGATTGATTAGGTCCAAATTTTTTAAAATATTTTGTTTTCATTAAAAGCGCTACGAATATGTTATTTAATTTTAAACTTTGGGAAGGCAAAGTTGGAAAAAAAAATAAAATCCTGCAATTGATTGAGAGCCTGCGTGTGAACCTAAACTGTTTCCTGTTTCGAAATCATCGTAATATAAAATATAAGGTATGACGATTTGATTTGGCGAAAACATTTTTAACTTATGCTTCCATAATTTACCTTGAGCGAAATTTTCTAGTTTATCCATATTTGAGCTGCATAAACGGTTTGTATTGTCTACAGTATTTTGAAATATATTTGAGAATTCAAAAAAAAGTTTTATTTGATAAACTATAGGTTGCAAAACACAATCATAAATAAGATTTTTTAAGTGCGGTTGGCCATGTTCTAAAGCTTGATTTATTTCCATATGGATTTTATATTTTTGTGGAAGTTCAAACTGCATTTTACTTTTTAACTCTTTAATTAATAAAAATTCAGATTTTGCTTTCTCAAAAGTGCTTGGTATGATATTTAAAGCTTCATATATATCAAACTTAATATTTGTAGAACAATTCAAAATATTTGTTAGAAAATCAATTACCACTTGTAAAATACAGTTATTTTAACCTTTTATGGTTTTGTCTATGAGCACAGTTGTCATATTGGTTTTAGAGTACAATTCTAATACAAAAAGCAAGGCTTGATGTTGCAATTTATTTTTGAATTCTAAATTATCAACAAAAGGGAGGTTTACATTTTTTTGAGGTTCTGGTATAGTTGTTTGCATTAAATTAGTATTTGAGGCAATGCAGTAATTTTCCGATTTTGACCCAAATTCTTGCGATAAGGGTTGGGGACTTGGACTTAATTGAGATTGGTGTAAATTTATGAGATGTCTTTTAAAAGTGCTTCTGTTTGCAAACAATTGATTACAATTATTCTGCGAACAACGTAAAACATCCGTTGGTTTTAGATAGTGAACATAAGCCAAATGAAAAATCATCATCCGTCATAAGCCAAATGAAAAATTAAAAGATCTATTTCACAAAATGAGTTACAACATTTAAAACAGATAAACATTTTTAACTGCAAGGGATTTAAAAGGACTAGTTAACTTATCTTTAGAACTTTGCACAAAAATTACGGATATAAAGCTATGATTAAAAATAGTTCTTCAGAGCTAAATAAATTCTTAATCTTCTAAGTCGAACATTATGTCTATAATATCAAGCGTTAAATTATCAAATTTCGTTGTAATATTGTAAAAATGTTTTTGTATAAATAACCAAAACTTGTCCGATTGCTTTGGATATTTTAAATTAAAGGTAAAAAAGATTTTGAAACCGATATCTAAAGCAGCTAAAAAGTTTGGTGCACTATAAAATACCCCCTCATACGTTACACAAAATTCAAGTGATGGCAAATTTAAATAAATAAGAAATGGTTGCAGCTGAAGATTTCTTTTTACACAAAACTCTTTCATTTGATTGATTTTGATTTTGATATCAGACGAATCTGTTGCTTCAACAACAAAAGACTGGATTGAGTCACTTATTGAAATTTGCCAAAACTTTTTGTTATCTAATATAACTTTACCGGCAGGTTTTAATATGTAATGCATTAATTTGCAAATCTGTAAATTATGTATATCTGTAAAAATTACATTATAGAATTAATAATAGTTCACTTGAATATATTGTAGTATAAACGTATACCTTCGATATTTGAAAGATGTTTAAATATTTCTAAAGTTGTTTTGTGTTTGAGTTTTTTAGGAAAAATTGTTTTTATTTTTAAAATAAATTGTTGCCAAGAGCCAAATAAATTTTGCGTTTGGTTAGGAAACTGCTCCTGAAAGTCAATTTCAATCTGTAAATTAAACGAGAAAATTTAAAATTTATTATAAAAATTAGATTAACTTATTATGCTTACCAATCTAAATCCATTTGCATTTGTGTATAAAGTCCATTCAGTAATGAACGCGTCAATAGTTTTAAAATTTCTAAAATCAGCTTTTCTAAGATGAGAGGTCTCTTTCCATTTTATCTCAACGACCTCCCATGGAGTACAGTGTAATTTTAACCAATTTTTATTGTCGATATCAGAAAAACTTATGTTATTATTTTCAGCAATAGTGCATTCGGATTCTTTAAATAAATATTTTGTTAATGGGGAACCATATAAAGATACGTATAAAAAATATTATACCTGAAAATGTACTGCTATTTGAACTTCTTCGTCGCTTATGGTCGCTGAAGTATCCAGCTTTTGTTAAATTTTTGGAGAGAACTCTATATTTATTATAAAGTTTTCCGGTTGGATTGCCTACTTCTTTAAAATAGTACTCCTAAAGTTGTAAAAATTGTAATTTAAATTAAAGTATGTATGAGAAAATGAACGAAAAATAGTTTAGAGCTTAATTTTTAATGAATATTTTTAAACTAATTACGTTACTTTAAATAAATGATTGTCAAACCACATTTGCAGAAATGTGTTTTTAATTATATTGAAATTCCTATTTTACCCTTAGGCTGTATTCTAAACGACGACTTATTTGAAACTTATTTATGTAGACTTACTTAATCACCGTCATTTTAAATAAGTATATAAAAGCTATTCTAAATGATTTAGCATACTTAATTTGACAGCACATAAAAGCAAATTCGAAAATAAATTTAATTAGAACGATTTATTTAACTTGATCAATTAAAGAGTTTTCAAAACTATTTCTTCATTTTAAATTATTATATTAATTTTATTACGGATCGAAAAAGAAGTTTTATTCCTTAAAATCATTTAGTAAACAAACATGACACTGTCAAATCAAATTAGATTTTTCTATGAAAAAAAAATTTCAAATAAGTCACCCCTTTAGCTTACTTATTCAAATAAGTAAGTCTCCACAAATAAGTTTCAAATAAGTTTTGGTTTAGAATACAGCCATAGTGCTTATATATGCATTATTTTTCGACTTACACCATTTTCTTCTGGAAATAAAAGTTTTATTTGTTGAGTTACTTTGCGAAACACATCTAGCGTCATTGCTTGGTTATTGTCGACAAACTCTCTGATAATAAAAGTAGTAAACAAATCTCTAGTTGCAGAAGTGAACCCAATTGGTGTGTTCGAATCATACAACTGTTTTACTCTTGCACCATTTGGTTTATGCAGAAATTCATTCAGGTCCTAGTTGTAAAATTTAAATATTTAAGAAATTGAGACATAATTCATAAACCTTTAATCTATTTACAAAACTTAATTTATTAGTTAAAGTACCGGATGAGCAAGATGTTCCGGATGAGCAACTTTCTGTGTTCGCATATGGTTGACTCGTATCACGTTTAGGATTATTTATATCGTCTTCAATACTCTATTAAAATATAATATAAAAATCATTCGGACATATGAAAATATTTATAAAACTGTATTCCTACATGTTTTTGTTTCCACTCCTTTAGACGTGCACGAAATATGGCTCGATTCCCTAAATCTGATTTAAAAATATCACTGATGTCTGTTTCCGTAAGATACATCAGACTCAATACAGTAGTATTAAATTCTTGAACAAAAAGCATTACAATTTAAAAACATAATACATAGATTCACTTGTAATGTTACCTAGTAATTTTGGCAGAATCGGTTCCATTAACCATTCTTTCATTAGTTTTGTCAGATCACAATCAATTATTACCACCTAAACTTCACTATAATCCGTTGTAGGCTCAGTGAGTGCCTTTTCATTGTTGTGATCGTCCATTTTAATTCTAAAACTATGAATAACAACGATTAATTTAACACGGATTAAATTTATAAACTTTATGTACAACCAATAGCACATTTTCGATTTGTAAACTATCACATTTCTCAGAACTATATAAAACAACACATGTTTCCTTTTTTCTATAAATTAATTGTTCTTATTTAACAACACAAAAATCTTACCTCAATTTTCTCGTTCAAAGAATTTTTATTAAAAAAATCCTTAATTTATATATATGTATATATATATAATCGTTCAATCAAATTTATTTTAAAATTTAGCACTAACTAATCACAAGACCACTTCACACAAATGTTTTACGGATATTAAATATTCTATGTAGAAAATTTCTATTGGTTTGAAATCACAAGTCAAAACATGTTTGTAATCATAACAGTACAATCAGTTAATATTAGGGATAAATTATGTATATTAAGAATAATTTAATCTTTCTTTGCGAATTAACGTTATATTTTTATTTCAATTGTCTTTGTTTTCTGAATAGTAAGTTATTAATGAAAATCATGATTTATGTACTATAACGAACTTTTCCTTACGCATGTAACAACCATTGTAATGTAAGTTAAATACAATATTAAGAATAAAATGATCATTTCTGTCATATAAAATGATTTTGAGGAATAATTGATATTATTATTAATTTTATGTCATTTCTATACGAGTATTCCTATGATATGTATAATAAGTGATTATGCTTTTCTCTGGGTGTATTTTGACTTATTTCGCTTAAATTGACATCTAGAGATTACCGCCAGCATATTTGTTCAATTTTTTTTTTGACAAAAATTTTGCAAAAAAAGCATGGGTTAACCCCTTACCTGTTTTTTTAGCGAAAAAAAAAGTTGTCGCAAATCTTGGGGAATGGCATATAAACTGAAAGGTGGGTCCAAAACAATCCCCTACCTCAAGTTATAGCATAATTGGTAAGCGGGTTTAGCCACAGCACCAGCTTTGGTTTCAAATGTTAAATTTTGGTTTTCAATTTATGGCCTGTTTAAGGTAGCAAACCTGGTATTTTGACTTATTTCGCTTAAATTGACATCTAGAGATTACCGCCAGCATATTTGTTCAATTTTTTTTTTGACAAAAATTTTGCAAAAAAAGCATGGGTTAACCCCTTACCTGTTTTTTTAGCGAAAAAAAAAGTTGTCGCAAATCTTGGGGAATGGCATATAAACTGAAAGGTGGGTCCAAAACAATCCCCTACCTCAAGTTATAGCATAATTGGTAAGCGGGTTTAGCCACAGCACCAGCTTTGGTTTCAAATGTTAAATTTTGGTTTTCAATTTATGGCCTGTTTAAGGTAGCAAACCTGGTATTTTGACTTATTTCGCTTAAATTGACATCTAGAGATTACCGCCAGCATATTTGTTCAATTTTTTTTTTGACAAAAATTTTGCAAAAAAAGCATGGGTTAACCCCTTACCTGTTTTTTTAGCGAAAAAAAAAGTTGTCGCAAATCTTGGGGAATGGCATATAAACTGAAAGGTGGGTCCAAAACAATCCCCTACCCCAAGTTATAGCATAATTGGTAAGCGGGTTTAGCCACAGCACCAGCTTTGGTTTCAAATGTAAAATTTTGGTTTTCAATTTATGGCCTGTTTAAGGTAGCAAACCTGGTATTTTGACTTATTTCGCTTAAATTGACATCTAGAGATTACCGCCAGCATATTTGTTCAATTTTTTTTTTGACAAAAATTTTGCAAAAAAAGCATGGGTTAACCCCTTACCTGTTTTTTTAGCGAAAAAAAAAGTTGTCGCAAATCTTGGGGAATGGCATATAAACTGAAAGGTGGGTCCAAAACAATCCCCTACCCCAAGTTATAGCATAATTGGTAAGCGGGTTTAGCCACAGCACCAGCTTTGGTTTCAAATGTAAAATTTTGGTTTTCAATTTATGGCCTGTTTAAGGTAGCAAACCTGGTATTTTGACTTATTTCGCTTAAATTGACATCTAGAGATTACCGCCAGCATATTTGTTCAATTTTTTTTTTGACAAAAATTTTGCAAAAAAAGCATGGGTTAACCCCTTACCTGTTTTTTTAGCGAAAAAAAAAGTTGTCGCAAATCTTGGGGAATGGCATATAAACTGAAAGGTGGGTCCAAAACAATCCCCTACCCCAAGTTATAGCATAATTGGTAAGCGGGTTTAGCCACAGCACCAGCTTTGGTTTCAAATGTAAAATTTTGGTTTTCAATTTATGGCCTGTTTAAGGTAGCAAACCTGGTATTTTGACTTATTTCGCTTAAATTGACATCTAGAGATTACCGCCAGCATATTTGTTCAATTTTTTTTTTTGACAAAAATTTTGCAAAAAAAGCATGGGTTAACCCCTTACCTGTTTTTTTATGCGAAAAAAAAAGTTGTCGCAAATCTTGGGGAATGGCATATAAACTGAAAGGTGGGTCCAAAACAATCCCCTACCCCAAGTTATAGCATAACTGGTAAGCGGGTTTAGCCACAGCACCAGCTTTGGTTTCAAATGTTAAATTTTGGTTTTCAATTTATGGCCTGTTTAAGGTAGCAAACCTGGTATTTTGACTTATTTCGCTTAAATTGACATCTAGAGATTACCGCCAGCATATTTGTTCAATTTTTTTTTTGACAAAAATTTTGCAAAAAAAGCATGGGTTAACCCCTTACCTGTTTTTTTAGCGAAAAAAAAAGTTGTCGCAAATCTTGGGGAATGGCATATAAACTGAAAGGTGGGTCCAAAACAATCCCCTACCCCAAGTTATAGCATAATTGGTAAGCAGGTTTAGCCACAGCACCAGCTTTGGTTTCAAATGTAAAATTTTGGTTTTCAATTTATGGCCTGTTTAAGGTAGCAAACCTGGTATTTTGACTTATTTCGCTTAAATTGACATCTAGAGATTACCGCCAGCATATTTGTTCAATTTTTTTTTTGACAAAAATTTTGCAAAAAAAGCATGGGTTAACCCCTTACCTGTTTTTTTAGCGAAAAAAAAAGTTGTCGCAAATCTTGGGGAATGGCATATAAACTGAAAGGTGGGTCCAAAACAATCCCCTACCCCAAGTTATAGCATAATTGGTAAGCGGGTTTAGCCACAGCACCAGCTTTGGTTTCAAATGTAAAATTTTGGTTTTCAATTTATGGCCTGTTTAAGGTAGCAAACCTGGTATTTTGACTTATTTCGCTTAAATTGACATCTAGAGATTACCGCCAGCATATTTGTTCAATTTTTTTTTTGACAAAAATTTTGCAAAAAAAGCATGGGTTAACCCCTTACCTGTTTTTTTAGCGAAAAAAAAAGTTGTCGCAAATCTTGGGGAATGGCATATAAACTGAAAGGTGGGTCCAAAACAATCCCCTACCCCAAGTTATAGCATAATTGGTAAGCGGGTTTAGCCACAGCACCAGCTTTGGTTTCAAATGTAAAATTTTGGTTTTCAATTTATGGCCTGTTTAAGGTAGCAAACCTGGTATTTTGACTTATTTCGCTTAAATTGACATCTAGAGATTACCGCCAGCATATTTGTTCAATTTTTTTTTTGACAAAAATTTTGCAAAAAAAGCATGGGTTAACCCCTTACCTGTTTTTTTAGCGAAAAAAAAAGTTGTCGCAAATCTTGGGGAATGACATATAAACTGAAAGGTGGGTCCAAAACAATCCCCTACCTCAAGTTATAGCATAATTGGTAAGCGGGTTTAGCCACAGCACCAGCTTTGGTTTCAAATGTAAAATTTTGGTTTTCAATTTATGGCCTGTTTAAGGTAGCAAACCTGGTATTTTGACTTATTTCGCTTAAATTGACATCTAGAGATTACCGCCAGCATATTTGTTCAATTTTTTTTTTGACAAAAATTTTGCAAAAAAAGCATGGGTTAACCCCTTACCTGTTTTTTTAGCGAAAAAAAAAGTTGTCGCAAATCTTGGGGAATGGCATATAAACTGAAAGGTGGGTCCAAAACAATCCCCTACCTCAAGTTATAGCATAATTGGTAAGCGGGTTTAGCCACAGCACCAGCTTTGGTTTCAAATGTTAAATTTTGGTTTTCAATTTATGGCCTGTTTAAGGTAGCAAACCTGGTATTTTGACTTATTTCGCTTAAATTGACATCTAGAGATTACCGCCAGCATATTTGTTCAATTTTTTTTTTGACAAAAATTTTGCAAAAAAAGCATGGGTTAACCCCTTACCTGTTTTTTTAGCGAAAAAAAAAGTTGTCGCAAATCTTGGGGAATGGCATATAAACTGAAAGGTGGGTCCAAAACAATCCCCTACCTCAAGTTATAGCATAATTGGTAAGCGGGTTTAGCCACACCACCAGCTTTGGTTTCAAATGTTAAATTTTGGTTTTCAATTTATGGCCTGTTTAAGGTAGCAAACCTGGTATTTTGACTTATTTCGCTTAAATTGACATCTAGAGATTACCGCTAGCATATTTTTTCAATTTTTTTTTTGACAAAAATTTTGCAAAAAAAGCATGGGTTAACCCCTTACCTGTTTTTTTAGCGAAAAAAAAAGTTGTCGCAAATCTTGGGGAATGGCATATAAACTGAAAGGTGGGTCCAAAACAATCCCCTACCTCAAGTTATAGCATAATTGGTAAGCGGGTTTAGCCACAGCACCAGCTTTGGTTTCAAATGTAAAATTTTGGTTTTCAATTTATGGCCTGTTTAAGGTAGCAAACCTGGTATTTTGACTTATTTCGCTTAAATTGACATCTAGAGATTACCGCCAGCATATTTGTTCAATTTTTTTTTTGACAAAAATTTTGCAAAAAAAGCATGGGTTAACCCCTTACCTGTTTTTTTAGCGAAAAAAAAAGTTGTCGCAAATCTTGGGGAATGGCATATAAACTGAAAGGTGGGTCCAAAACAATCCCCTACCCCAAGTTATAGCATAATTGGTAAGCGGGTTTAGCCACAGCACCAGCTTTGGTTTCAAATGTAAAATTTTGGTTTTCAATTTATGGCCTGTTTAAGGTAGCAAACCTGGTATTTTGACTTATTTCGCTTAAATTGACATCTAGAGATTACCGCCAGCATATTTGTTCAATTTTTTTTTTGACAAAAATTTTGCAAAAAAAGCATGGGTTAACCTCTTACCTGTTTTTTTAGCGAAAAAAAAAGTTGTCGCAAATCTTGGGGAATGGCATATAAACTGAAAGGTGGGTCCAAAACAATCCCCTACCCCAAGTTATAGCATAATTGGTAAGCGGGTTTAGCCACAGCACCAGCTTTGGTTTCAAATGTAAAATTTTGGTTTTCAATTTATGGCCTGTTTAAGGTAGCAAACCTGGTATTTTGACTTATTTCGCTTAAATTGACATCTAGAGATTACCGCCAGCATATTTGTTCAATTTTTTTTTTGACAAAAATTTTGCAAAAAAAGCATGGGTTAACCCCTTACCTGTTTTTTTAGCGAAAAAAAAAGTTGTCGCAAATCTTGGGGAATGGCATATAAACTGAAAGGTGGGTCCAAAACAATCCCCTACCCCAAGTTATAGCATAATTGGTAAGCGGGTTTAGCCACAGCACCAGCTTTGGTTTCAAATGTAAAATTTTGGTTTTCAATTTATGGCCTGTTTAAGGTAGCAAACCTGGTATTTTGACTTATTTCGCTTAAATTGACATCTAGAGATTACCGCCAGCATATTTGTTCAATTTTTTTTTTGACAAAAATTTTGCAAAAAAAGCATGGGTTAACCCCTTACCTGTTTTTTTAGCGAAAAAAAAAGTTGTCGCAAATCTTGGGGAATGGCATATAAACTGAAAGGTGGGTCCAAAACAATCCCCTACCTCAAGTTATAGCATAATTGGTAAGCGGGTTTAGCCACAGCACCAGCTTTGGTTTCAAATGTAAAATTTTGGTTTTCAATTTATGGCCTGTTTAAGGTAGCAAACCTGGTATTTTGACTTATTTCGCTTAAATTGACATCTAGAGATTACCGCCAGCATATTTGTTCAATTTTTTTTTTGACAAAAATTTTGCAAAAAAAGCATGGGTTAACCCCTTACCTGTTTTTTTAGCGAAAAAAAAAGTTGTCGCAAATCTTGGGGAATGGCATATAAACTGAAAGGTGGGTCCAAAACAATCCCCTACCCCAAGTTATAGCATAATTGGTAAGCGGGTTTAGCCACAGCACCAGCTTTGGTTTCAAATGTAAAATTTTGGTTTTCAATTTATGGCCTGTTTAAGGTAGCAAACCTGGTATTTTGACTTATTTCGCTTAAATTGACATCTAGAGATTACCGCCAGCATATTTGTTCAATTTTTTTTTTGACAAAAATTTTGCAAAAAAAGCATGGGTTAACCCCTTACCTGTTTTTTTAGCGAAAAAAAAAGTTGTCGCAAATCTTGGGGAATGGCATATAAACTGAAAGGTGGGTCCAAAACAATCCCCTACCTCAAGTTATAGCATAATTGGTAAGCGGGTTTAGCCACAGCACCAGCTTTGGTTTCAAATGTAAAATTTTGGTTTTCAATTTATGGCCTGTTTAAGGTAGCAAACCTGGTATTTTGACTTATTTCGCTTAAATTGACATCTAGAGATTACCGCCAGCATATTTGTTCAATTTTTTTTTTGACAAAAATTTTGCAAAAAAAGCATGGGTTAACCCCTTACCTGTTTTTTTAGCGAAAAAAAAAGTTGTCGCAAATCTTGGGGAATGGCATATAAACTGAAAGGTGGGTCCAAAACAATCCCCTACCTCAAGTTATAGCATAATTGGTAAGCGGGTTTAGCCACAGCACCAGCTTTGGTTTCAAATGTAAAATTTTGGTTTTCAATTTATGGCCTGTTTAAGGTAGCAAACCTGGTATTTTGACTTATTTCGCTTAAATTGACATCTAGAGATTACCGCCAGCATATTTGTTCAATTTTTTTTTTGACAAAAATTTTGCAAAAAAAGCATGGGTTAACCCCTTACCTGTTTTTTTAGCGAAAAAAAAAGTTGTCGCAAATCTTGGGGAATGGCATATAAACTGAAAGGTGGGTCCAAAACAATCCCCTACCTCAAGTTATAGCATAATTGGTAAGCGGGTTTAGCCACAGCACCAGCTTTGGTTTCAAATGTAAAATTTTGGTTTTCAATTTATGGCCTGTTTAAGGTAGCAAACCTGGTATTTTGACTTATTTCGCTTAAATTGACATCTAGAGATTACCGCCAGCATATTTGTTCAATTTTTTTTTTGACAAAAATTTTGCAAAAAAAGCATGGGTTAACCCCTTACCTGTTTTTTTAGCGAAAAAAAAAGTTGTCGCAAATCTTGGGGAATGGCATATAAACTGAAAGGTGGGTCCAAAACAATCCCCTACCTCAAGTTATAGCATAATTGGTAAGCGGGTTTAGCCACAGCACCAGCTTTGGTTTCAAATGTAAAATTTTGGTTTTCAATTTATGGCCTGTTTAAGGTAGCAAACCTGGTATTTTGACTTATTTCGCTTAAATTGACATCTAGAGATTACCGCCAGCATATTTGTTCAATTTTTTTTTTGACAAAAATTTTGCAAAAAAAGCATGGGTTAACCCCTTACCTGTTTTTTTAGCGAAAAAAAAAGTTCTCGCAAATCTTGGGGAATGGCATATAAACTGAAAGGTGGGTCCAAAACAATCCCCTACCTCAAGTTATAGCATAATTGGTAAGCGGGCTTATACACAGCACCAGCTTTGGTTTCAAATGTAAAATTTTGGTTTTCAATTTATGGCCTGTTTAAGGTAGCATTCCTGGTATTTTGACTTATATCGCTTAAATTGACATCTAGAGATTACCGCCAGCATATTTGTTCAATTTTTTTTTGACAAAAATTTTGCAAAAAAAGCATGGGTTAACCCCTTACCTGTTTTTTAGCGAAAAAAAAAGTTGTCGCAAATCTTGGGGAATGGCATATAAACTGAAAGGTGGGTCCAAAACAATCCCCTACCTCTAGTTATAGCATAATTGGTAAGCGGGTTTAGCCACAGCACCAGCTTTGGTTTCAAATGTTAAATTTTGGTTTTCAATTTATGGCCTGTTTAAGGTAGCAAACCTGGTATTTTGACTTATTTCGCTTAAATTGACATCTAGAGATTACCGCCAGCATATTTGTTCAATTTTTTTTTTGACAAAAATTTTGCAAAAAAAGCTGTGGCTAAACCCGCTTACCAATTATGCTATAACTTGAGGTAGGGGATTGTTTTGGACCCACCTTTCAGTTTATATGCCATTCCCCAAGATTTGCGACAACTTTTTTTTTCGCTAAAAAAACAGGTAAGGGGTTAACCCATGCTTTTTTTGCAAAATTTTTGTCAAAAAAAAAAAATTGAAAAAATATGCTGGCGGTAATCTCTAGATGTCAATTTAAGCGAAATAAGTCAAAATACCAGGTTTGCTACCTTAAACAGGCCATAAATTGAAAACCAAAAATTTTACATTTGAAACCAAAGCTGGTGCTGTGGCTAAACCCGCTTACCAATTATGCTATAACTTGAGGTAGGGGATTGTTTTGGACCCACCTTTCAGTTTATATCAGCCGCAGGAGGGATCGATTTTGATCGATTATGATCAATGTTGATCTACGGGTCTGACTACCCTGCGTACTCCAGTCCCTGCCATTGACATATGAGTTAGCGTGAGATATCACATACCACTGGCAATGGCAGGAGATGTCATTAGCCAAGATGATATCTTAGGGTGCTGGCGGACGAACTTTAATTAGTCAACGGCAGCACTTCCAGTCTTAGCTGGGCAGCGTTCCGTAGCGGTACCGCTCATTAGCTCTTTCGAGGAATCAAACCAGCACGTAGTTATGTGTGGGCTTTGTGCCTCGATTGAGGTGGTGGGCGGTGCGTCTGGGGTGCGCTGCATCAGCTGGATTATTGGCATTTAGTTTTGTTTTGTTTTCTGCAAATTTCTCACAATTTGTTTTTCACTTATTATTTTGTTATTATTTCTTCATCTTATCATGAAATATTGGCATATGTCATATTTTGTAGTATGATAGGATTTTTTACTTAGTTATGCATTTTAAAATAAAACACAAAAAAATAAAATAAACATTTTGATATATATATATGGCAGTACAACCGAAAAAAAATAAGTCTGCAAGTGGTAAAGCAAATTTGCGCAATCCACCCGCCCATAAAGCGGCATGTCCACGGAATTTGCAGGGACAAAACATATATGAATCAATAAAAAATTTTAAAATACATGTTCAAAACATCTGCGGATTGAACGCTAACCATGACCACGTGCAACATCATCTTGAGCACGACAAACCGAACATTCTATTCCTTACAGAAACACAAGTTTCTGAAAATTTTCTCTTTATAGAATCGCTTAATTCCAAATAAAGGTTCGAATCCGCTTTCAAACTCCATCAGGGCGTATGCGCATTCATTCATGAGAGTGTTGCGTACACGCGCTTTCCAAATTTTGAACTACACGGTGACGGCTTCAATACAATGGTTTTAAAGATTTGTCTTCCAGAAATGACTTTTTTTACAATAGCTTTATACCGGTCCCCCAACAAACGTAACCCAAACTTTTTTAATATACTGACAAAAATTATGGACGAGATTAGAGCAAAGTCCCCTAATTGTGAAGTTATCGTTACCGGTGACTTCAACGTCCACAACAAATCATGGTTGGAATTCTCCAAATCGACCGACGATGTTGACAATAGTGGAAAACTGGCAGAAATTTTTGCCGCGTCTCAGGGCCTATTTCAAATTGTTAAAAGCCCGACTTTCACTCCCCGTAATGGCGGTGATAATAGTTTTCTACTAGATCTCTATCTTACCACAATGCCAGATATTACGAGTGTCGATGTTGCGAAAGGTAGTATTGGAAATTCTGATCATTATTTAATCTCATCAGTTATCAAAACTGATTTACTTAAAACTACAGCTCCCAAACCCCGTAAAATATTTCACTACTCAAAAATGGATAAGAGTGGTCTTCAAAATTTTTTCCATGGTTTCCCTTTCGACCGTCATTGTTTTTACACTGACAATGTAAATGTTTCTGCTCAAAACTTTACAGAAACCATCCAATTTCCTATCAATAAATTTGTCCCTTTCTCCATAGTAAAACCCAAACAAAAATACTTGTATTCGAAAGCTGCCAAAACGGCACTTAGAAACAAACGTAGATCATTTAATATTTGGATTCATAACAAAACTCCCACTAATCGATCCCAATATCTAAAGGCCAACAAAATATCTAATCAGATTATCTCAAACGAAATTCGAAACGTCCGAAATTGACAGAGCGAAAGCCTCAAAACTTACGTCTATGTCTGTTTCTGACAAGAGTTTCTACAGTGCCATTAATTCTTTAAATTCTGGTACAAAATTTTCTATTCCCCCTATTATTGATGGTGATTTAATCGTCAATGATCCCGCAAGAAAAGCTAACTTGTTCGCTAAACGCTTTGCTCTGAACTCCACTGTTTTGGAAACTCCTAAAGAAATACCCCAAATCCAGTCTTCAGGAGTTAATATGAATGAACTTCACTTCAAACCCAAAATAGTCGCTAAACTTTTAAAGGGGTTAAACATCAACAAAGCATCAGGAATGGACAATATTCCACCCATTATTTTAAAAACCTTTTCCAAAGAACTTGCACCAACTTTAACTAAAATATTCTACCAATCCTACAAATCTGGTATATTTCCCTCGTGCTGGAAGTTGGCAAATGTCCAGCCCGTCCCCAAAAAGGGACCAAAATCCGATATCTCAAATTATAGGCCAATAGCTTTACTATCGGTCCTATCCAAAGTCTATGAGCATTATATTAATACACATATTTCAAAATTTCTGGAAGAAAATCATTTAATATCCGACAGCCAATACGGTTTTCGAAACAAAAGATCAACTACCGATCTATTAAACTATGTAGCGCATTGTTGGAACAGCATACTTGATAAAGGTGGTGAAACATACGTTATCGCTTTAGACATCTCCAAGGCATTCGATCGAGTCTGGCATGCCAACTTAATCAACAAGCTCGTTGCGTACGGTTTTCATCCCAATGTTGTGAAGCTGATTCAAAATTTTCTATCCGACCGATACATTTCGGTAACCTTAGACGGATATTCTTCTGAGTCTAAACTAATTAACGCTGGTGTACCCCAAGGCTCAGTATTGTCCCCAACCCTATTTTTGATTTATATCAACGAATTGTTGAAAATCACCAGCAACCCAATAAATAGTTTTGCAGATGATAGTACTCTGCACAAGTCGTTCGAGCCCCTTCCTTCAAAAGGTAAAATGCACGAACGAATTAATCCTGCCCGGAGAGACGCTGCCATAAACGTGAACAAAGACCTGAATAAAGTCGCCGACTGGGGTGACCAAAACCTTGTCAATTTCAACTCCACCAAAACACAGCTGTTGATTGTTTCCAGATTAAAGACCGAGTTCCCCAAAGATATTTTATTTAGTATGTGTGATGAACCAATAGGTGAATGTAAAAACATTCGTTTATTGGGTGTCACAGTTTCAAATGACCTACTCTGGAACGATCATGTAATGGCGATGGCAAAAAGCGCGTCTAAAAAACTCGGCCTCCTAAATAGATGCAAAAAATTTTTCACTCCATACCAATTGCTCCATGTTTATAAGTCTTATATTCGTCCCTGTATGGAGTACTGCTGTCAAGTTTGGGGTGCTGCCTCTGTTTCCATCTTGGCCCTCTTGGACTCTGTTCAAAAGCGAGCTATACGAATTGTAGGTGATCGAACTTTGACATCAAAACTTGATTCCCTACAACATCGTCGCACTGTTGCTGACCTCGTTGTTTTTTACAAATATCGTCATCAGCAGTGCTCAGATGAAATCAGCGGCATCGTGCCTCAAACTTATTCTTACCCCCGTTCCACTCGGCAATCGGCTGCCGCAACCAGTGAAACGGTAAAAATCCCGCGCTGTCATACTGGCAGATCGCAGAGATACTTCTTTGTCCGAACTGCGTACAAATGGAATAGTTTGCCGGAACACTTAGTCTCAGGTGGCTTCAACCCACAGATGTTTAAAAAAAGCGTTAATCTACACCTCAGAACGCCAGTTGTTGTGGGACCCAGGTCTAGACCTAGGTCTTAAAACGCATTTATGTGTTGTTGTGACACATATTCTAAACCCTATTACACAACACATTTTATTAAAAAAAAAAAAAAAAAAAAATATGCCATTCCCCAAGATTTGCGACAACTTTTTTTTTCGCTAAAAAAACAGGTAAGGGGTTAACCCATGCTTTTTTTGCAAAATTTTTGTCAAAAAAAAAATTGAAAAAATATGCTGGCGGTTACTAAAGTTGATGGTGCATAACACTCTTGATAATCCTTATTGAAAATATTAGTACGAAAACGAAATAAATCGTTACACGATTGCGTTAAATCCATGAATAAATAACCATGTGGTTTCGACGCAGCCTCTTTATATACCCTTACAAGCTCAGCTACACGTTCAGGATAAATTTGCCGTGCAAGGGAGTAAATTTGTGATTTATCCCTTGGATTGTTGAACACAACTAAATATTTACAGTTTAATGATATATCCTGGCAAAATTTCCCTTGATGAAAGACATTTTGTGTGATCAAGACCACTGAAACATTTCGATGGTGTGAACCCTTAGTAAACAGCTCACAAACATTTTTGGTATAGGCATCCGTCATCAAATCATCCAAAATTATTAACGTATTTTCTAAGTTGTCAAAATTTGTGGGAACAAAATCCAACACATTAACTTCTTCAAAATATTCTAAATCATTTGCCGATACTGAGTTCTTCTCACCATTACACCAAATCAGTTTCTTTATACCCTGAAATTGTGGTAGGAGTCTCAAGACAAAAGTTGTTTTCCCACAACTTGATGGTCCACTTATCGGCATCGTGAAGGGAATTTCCACGTTAAACATTTTGTCAGCAATAAATAATCTGTACAAATCGAACTGCTATTTATAAACTTTCATGAAAGTTTTGTTTTATCAGTAAACTCAAGTAATTAACAGGGTCTGCAACCTTATGTTCTAAACCTTTTCACAACAACTGGATACAAAAGTTTAAAACACAATAAACCACAATTAAATAACTACAATGGAATTCAATAGGTATAATTATTTAAAAGATAACATTGGCATGAGAACCGATAACGAATTGAATTATTTCTTTAACTGAAGTCCAGCAAACGTGAAAATATATACTTAAAATATATTCAAACATATAAATGCTTGACATGATAACCAATTTTAGATTTTATTTCTGAATTCAAAAAACTGATAACCGAATTAAATTTTGCTTTCTAAGATGTATTGCCACTATATTTCTGAACAAAACACTATATTTCTGAATTCAAACTGATAACGAAAATTTAATATTTTTTAAAATATAGTGGCACAAAGATTTTATTTCTGAATTCAAAAACCGATAACCGAATTAAATTTTGCTTTCTAAGATGTAATGTCACAACATATTTTTAATTCCAGAAAACATTCTATTTTTGAATTCAAAACTGATAGCAAAAAGTAAATAATTTTTAAGATGTAGTGGCATAATCAATTGTAATTAATTAAAAGATAACAGAAGCGTATGAACTGAATTCTGAACAGATTTCTACTTAACAATGATAACGAATTCATATTTCATTTCAAATGTCACAAAAATTGAAAATGTAAATTATATATGTAAATTTATATTGACACCTAGCTAATTTAATGCGAACATGTGAGTTAGGTGTGTGAAACAAGTACGCAGATAAATTATGCATTACATGCCCTACGTAACTATTAATTAAGCCTATGAAAACTATTACAGAGCTAAATTACACATAACATAGACTTCACACCTTTGAAATGGCGCTAACCTATTCATTTATTACTCGAGAAACCTCCTAAACGATCATGCTTATGCCAGAGATGTGTGAAATTTGTACAATTCAGTTAATTTAATGCCTGTGTCAATACCCAAGTCAAAAATACCCTTGCGACACTTGAAAATTTTTTGGGTGCACAAGCTTAGTATATTGTGCCATCTGCAAAGGCGCACAAGATTCCACATAGTGGCACAACACTACTGCAGTGACGTTGTGGCTCTCATCGTTCTGCCTAAAATATTTGGCTTCCGGTTCAGTTACAATACGGTATAGGCATTAGAATCAGCGGTGCCCAAACTGCGGCCATCTGGCCGCATGCGGCCAGTTTTATGATTTGGTGCGGCCAGTAAAAATATTATAAAAATAGCAAATACCACAATAATAATAAGTTCCGTTTAAAAAAGTACAATATTTTGGTACGTACTAAATTCAAACTTAAATATTCCTAACAAATTCCTATAGAAATAGACTAACTGACATTAATTTGAAAAACGAACTAAGAATTAGTAATACTACACAAGAATTTAATGTTCGCGACTTAACTTGAATAAAAAATCTTAACATAATTTATACTGTTTATTTATTTTTTTTTCCGTGCGGCCAGTGATTTTTGTTCTTGTAAATTTTTGGCCATCTCTTCCATGATTTCTGGGCACCCCTGCATTAGATAATAAGGCTGTGTTCATTTTTCATTCTGCATGTTTTTGTCTTGGATAAATCTACATTATCGACTCATTTTAATTATCAGTTCAAAATTCTTCCTAACAACGAACTTATTTGTTTGTTCGATTTTTTTTTCACATCCAGAAAATTTAACTGGAACACATCCGTTTACTTCTATTCTCGTTCATAAATATTATTTCAATAAAATAATAAAAATGTCAAATCAATCAATTGCGGTTTATGAGAAACCAGTTCCACATTTAGGAATGGAAGACTGGTTTTCTCGTGTTGTGAAATTACAATCGTCAGCAGATGTTCGAAGAGATGATTCTACTGAGTTAAGATATTCCTCAAGAACATTACGTAACGAAACTGAAATTCAAACGAAATGGGATACGTATCATAATAATTCGAAATTATCAGATCGGTAAAGAGATAAGAGATTATACGTTTTACCAAGAATAAACAAAAATTATGTGTTTTTTCTTTTCAGTATTGCTGAGCTAGATCGATGGCATATCACAATGGAGGAATGCATGTCACGTGTTAAACGTGAAATGAATTTGTTGAGAGATGAAAAATCAAATACAGAAAAAAAGTTAGAAGCTCTACAACTACCGTTGAATGTCGTTTCAGAATGTATGACGATTAGAGATGAACGATTATATAATGAGCTAACATTCGATGATGTTGAAACTCAATTAAAAAAAGAACTTTCTATTATTGAAAGTAATCAAAAAATGCTTTCGGAACAATGTAGAGCGGCATGGGAAAAGCTAAATGATTTGAATAGTATTAAAGCAAAATTAGAAATAGAGATTGAAAATAAAAAAGAAGCTAAAACCATTGAAACTGCTCAATTAACAACTGATAAGTTTTGTAGTAATATTTCGTATAAAGTTGAACCGTTAAAGGTTCCGAGACAGTAAGAAAAATGAAAATGAGTTTGTTTTTTTCATGGTAATCTCTTCCTATGTTATTTATATTTTTAGTTCATTTACGTATGCCGGTTGGTTGGAGTATTCAAAGAATTTTAAAAAATTGATCGAAAGTGAACTTCAAGATTCATATTCTATGAGAGAATCGTTATATGTTTGTTGTGAGAAAACTAAAAATGAAATAAAAGCTCAACAGGATCGTACTGAGATTGCGATGAGGAAACGAATTTTCGAAACACAACGTCTGAAAAATGAAATGGAATGGCAGAAACTAAAGGTAATGGTTATAAAGAAAAAACTTTGCTCCTTAGTAATCAATTGTGTTTTATTTTAGACAAACGAAGAAATCAAAAGATGTATTGAAGAAATTCAAATAATCGAAAATGAACATTTTGATAAAATCGATGATTTGAAATTAGCTGAAACACGTTTAGAAAATCGTAAACAACGTTCCGGCATGGAATTATGTTGTGATGAGGTGTACACAGGATTGTGTGATGAAGTATTGAATATACGAAAAACACAACAAGGATTGAAAAATAAGATTGATTCGTTGAAAACAAATTGTAATGCATTAGTTCAACAGGAACATTTGATAACATTAAATTTAGAACATAAGCAACATACATTGATGACAGATGTTAAAGCTTTTGATGTTCGAAAAAAATTAAATGTTGGAAAAATGAAAGAACCCATCTCACAAACTGATAGAAATATTGTTTTAACAAAAATGGTAAATGAAATTGCTCCAAAATAAAAATATTGAAACCGTGCCGATGAAAATATCGTTGGTACAATTTGCTTTGAATCATACCAAATATAATGGTTTAATCTCACATGCAATGGAGCAAGAAAACGCGCTTTTTTTAAGTTTTACTTATCACAGCTTTGTATTTATACTTATTCATAAAATATTAACCATTTTAATGTCTTTAAATTAATATATAAAACTAGAAATATATATCTAATTATCTATACAAAATTATCTTAATTCTATACAAAAAATAATTTTTTTTATTAATTTTAAAGTCAGATCATATAATAAATATAATAAAAAAATAATTATTCTTAGATACTACTGGCTGATAAAAACCACGGTCAGTTGTTCGGGTTTTTAATTCAATTTATGTAAAATAATTATTTTAAGTAACTTTAATTGTTTTAAAATCTTAGATATTAGTTAACATTGGTTGAAAATAATACTGAACATATTAATAAATAATGTTTATGCACTTAAAATCTGTATTGGTTTATAATCTCTTTCTTTAAGTAAGTCGTCGAGAACCTCTTCACGATAATATACAACAAAATCAACCGGCGACAAACTTTCAAATGATGCACAAACGCTTGATTTTAGATTATAAAAAAATAAAAGTTGAGATCTTTTGTTGAAATCTTTTGTTAAATTTTGTACAACAGTAGCGGCTGTAAAATCAGCTCCATAAATATGTGAACAATCGATAACAACAGGAAGATTTAGACGTATAGATTGTTTGTTTACAAGATTACGAACATATTCAACAGAGGGAAATATTAAACAACGATCTGGCGTTATCATTAAATATTCTGTTCCTCCGGGAGACTGTAAAGAGAAAATTTTCAACAAAATTAAAAAATGAACAATATCTGGATTTTTTATTTGTTTTTTAATAGAAAATTTCAACTTACTGTTAAATTTTCTAATGAAATTTTTGGACGTGCTGCATGATATAAAATGAAAATCACATTCAATCCTATTCCCAATAAAATACCCATTTCCAATGGAAATACAAGACAAGCGACGAACGTTGACAATCCAGGAATCAAGTCACTTTCTAGAAATTGTAAATAAAATTAGTATACATAAATAATTAAAATTTATTTATAAATTACTTTTCGATCTCCACATTGGTTTTACAACTCGAACTTCAACCATAAAAACAACAGCAGCGATAATAATAGCAGCCAACGTTGCTTTTGGTATAAACGAAAAATATGGTGTGAAAAATAATAGTGCAAGAATCACTAATCCACCAGTATAAACGCTCCCTAATGGTGTACGAACACCACTTGCATTATTAACAGCACTTCGACTTAAGGATCCTGTACCCGGGAAACCTTGAACAAACGAATTTGCTATATTACCAATACCGATTGCTATTAGCTCCTGGGTAGCGTCAACAGTTTTTCCATTAGCAAATGCTTTACATATTGCAATATTTTCCATTAGAGCTATTAATGGAACAACGATGAGTCCAGATCCCATAGCGGAAACCATATCACCAAATGATTCTTCATGCCCTGTCATAGATTCGTTTGCTGTGATCGAAAACGGTGGTGCAGTAAAGCTAGGTAAACCTGGTGGAATTGCACCAATCAATTTAAATGGCGCTCCAGCTCCATTTTCAAAAACAAAACCAATAATACCACAAATTACGACGAGTATTGCATTTCTTGATGTTCCAACCAACCATAATATTTTATTGATTATTTTTTGAGTTTTAGTTTTATGTTCTTCCTCTGGTGGACCAATTTTGATGGTTGCTAGAATCTAAAGTAAAAAATAATTTATCCTTACAATAAACTCAATGTAATTTTTATAAAAAAACACTTACTCTCATGCTAAGTAAAACCGCAATACATGTTATTCCTAATACCGTATCCCATGCTCTTGTGTTTGATATATCAGCAAAAACTGATTTCCACATATCTAAAAATGTAGCTCCTTTTGCATGAATTCCCAATATATCCTTAACTTGTGAGGCGACAATAATTAATGCAACAGCTGATGTAAAACCAGATGCAACTGGTCCTGACACAAAATCGACTAAAAATCCCAATCCAAAAATACCCATTATCAACTCAACAATTCCGGATAAAAATGTAAGCAGGACAGCTCGTTGCCAACTACCATTCGCTGTTTGAAATGTTAATAAAGCAGATATAGCAGTTGGTCCCATAGGAACATCCTTACAACTACCAAGAAATATATAAATAAAACAACCTAGGAAAGAACCATAAAGTCCATACTGCAACAAAAAAAATCAATATTCAGCCTTTAATTCAACTAACATTATTATATTTATAAACTTACAGCTGCTGGCAGACCTGCTATTCCCGCATAAGCTAAAGCTTGAGGAATCACAGTTAACCCAACGGTTACCCCGGCAACTAAATCACCCACAGCATCTTCTGAAGAATATCTAAAATAATACATTTATATTTTAAATCTATTTGAGTGAGAATTGATTTAATAAAAAAAACATACTGTGGTAGCCATTTCAGGATCGGTAATCTTCGGTGTAACATTTTTTTTGTAAAAGCTCCTTTTGCCTTTCGTCTCATCCAATCTTGAACAATACCAACAATTCTTTCATTTGGTGAAATTTTTTTTCCGTCATCTGATACTAAAAATCAAACAAATAAATAATATTAGTGCAAATTATCACATTACTAAAATAATTATAACAAACATGTGAATAATTAACATAAATATAGTTTGTTGTTTAAAAGTCGCGCGAGTTATTTTACAGAAACAAAATATATAAGCGAACGGTTTGAGTGAAGAAATAAGACAAAGTAGAAGTTTACTTATTTTTTATTTGCATTTCAAGGTTGATCAATTGAAATTCATTGTCATGGATAAATAATAATTGATTTGTTGCTTTCATAAAATTAATTTTATTTTTTACAAACTATTTATTTCTTCCGTAATTTGTTTGTCACAATAGTTGGTTTATTGATGAAGTTCGATAAAGAAAGCAAAGTTAAATATTTAGAAATTAATGTTTGAATCTATTATATAAAACAAAAGTAGGAATAAAGCCGATAAATCATTCCACTAAACATAGAAGTCGGTGTTTCAAATTTTAAATTGTGATTGGTCACTTCTGGACTCAGCCAGACCCAAAGCAAGAATTTAAAGCTAATCTTAGACAGACACGACTGTCAAAAAAAGTATTGAAAAATCTATGCACTAACAACGCAACACAAATTAATCAACAAACGTTAGCAGTAGCTGCAGTTTAAAAGATGAAACCTTGAAAGTAGTACCAAAGTATATGTTAGAGTCATTGAAAGGAATAACAAGTACGGTACAAAGAAATTTCAATTTGTAACATATTTCCTGCCTTGGTATCGCTGGGATAAAAATCACAAAAAATGTGTTTACAGAGGACACTACTCGAATCTAGAAAACAAAAATGCCTTGCTATTGGAGATTCAAACTCGGCACTACACACAGAGAAAAAAAATTCTAGATTTGAGAATTGTGTATGATTGAAAATAGAAAATTCAGTTTCTTCTTAATTTGAGAAAATTTAAATCATTTTAATGCTCCGAAATTTAAAACTGAGATAAAAACTAACAATTCAATCACACAAAAAAGTAAATAATAGTACATTATGATGCTAGGACGCAAAGCTAAAGATTTTGGACGGATGTGGAGTTTGCAAATCGAGGCGCTAGCCAAGATTTGCACCCACATTAAGTCCAAAATAGCTTACGTCCGTGCATCATATACTATTTTTTATTCGCCGCAAGCAAAATATTTTTAGAAAATTTGTTTGTTCTAAATTAAAATTATAAATTTGCATAAATTTTAAAATAAAAATATGTAGAACAAGTTACCTTTGACAAAATATTTATTATTTTTTCCAAATTATTGTGTTGCTATGATAACAAATGATAACAACTATTTTAATTGGATAATGAAATTTTGAATTTAAGGGTTGCTTTGATAAAAAATTTTATTTTTCATAGAATTTAAACAAATACAAATGCTTTTTACTTTTTTGGACGTAGCTATGACAACATAATAAATAGTTGAAAAGTGATACTTTAAAGCCGCAAATCACAGTAATAAAGTAACACTTTAATATGTAGGCGAATAAAAAATACTATTATTGAGAATTATATATGATTAAAAACAGAAGATACCTTTATTCTCATTTCGAGTAAATTTATATTATTTTAATACAACAAAACTTTAAAAGTGAGAAAAAACTATCAATTCGATCATCCTATAGGAGAATGAAATACTAAAGTTGAGAATTGTTTTTGTTCAACAATAGGAAATTCATTTATTCTTGTTTTGAGTAAATAAAACACTTTTTCATTTTTTCTGTATAAATATAAGAAAATTTTGAATCAGCATAAGATTTCCTTTTCTAGGATAACGACACCCATTCCTTTTCCATTAACGTTTGGCCCCAAAAATCTTTTAGAGAATGAGTCTGTCAGACTTCTAGGTGTTGAGATTGAAAATAATATGAAGTGGAATTCTCATATTTTTAATCTGGCTAAGAATGCTGTTCAAAAGTTAGGATTTTTGGGGCGATGTCGTAAGTTTTTCGATAGCGAACAACTTCTTTTAGTTTATAAATCTTTTATACGTCCCTGCATGGAATACTGCTCTCACATATGGGGTGGAGCTTACTTGAGTAGTCTCAACTGCCTTGATTCTGTACAGCGTAGAGCTATTAAACTCATTGGTAACCCAAGTCTTACTAACGGTCTTGATTCCTTGCAGCACAGAAGAAATGTTGCTGATTTGACTATATTTTATAAATATATTATGGATGAACGAGCTTCTGAAGAGATCAAATCGATTTTACCTAAATCAGCAAACCTTTCGCGTCACACCAGAGCAAACGTAGCAGCGCATCCCTTTACAGTTCAAATAATTAGGTGTAGAACTGTAGCCTTCCAACGTGACTTTTTCAACAGAGTCTCTCATCTTTGGAATGCCTTACCTTCCTGGGTTTTCCCTGATGAATTTAATCCTTAAGGCTTTAAAGTTAACGTTCATAAATTTCTCAGAGAATCTTAATTTGCATTCCATTCTTATCCCTAGTTGGCATGGTATCTTCGGATATTCAGAGACGTTAATTTATAATTTATTATAATTAACACTAAACATGCCTAACTTTGAATAAAAAAAAAAAAAAAAATTAAATCTGAATATATGTTGTTAAAGAATTTAAAAGAAAGAGGGGTTTATTCTTCACCAAAGTCCTTTATCATAAAAAACACAGTCATGGGAACTACTTTAAGGGGCATAAGACAATTGACACCTAAACCTATTCGAGGAGTAATAATGCCAATAAAGTTTCAAATAAAAAATTTTTTGAACTTCCAAATGTGTTGCAAAATACACTGGATAAGACATTAGAGCTTCTAAATTCATCAACCGGAACTCTCTCCAACTTTGTTCAAGGCTCTCTATGGAAAGAGAAAATTAAACTGTTCGAAGGTAAAATTGTATTGCCTATTTTTATGTATTATGATGATTTTGAAACAGGTGACCCATTAGGCAGTAGAGCAGGAAATCAGTCGTTGGCAGGCTTTTATTACTCTTTTCCAACACTTCCGAAAGAATTATCAAAGTTAGAGTACATATTTGTAGCGATGTTTATACGTTCTAATGACTTAAAAAATGAGGGCAATAAAACTGCTTTAAATAATTTAATAAATGTGCTCAAAGACATGGAAAAAAATGGCATCGAAATCATTTTACCTGATAAAACAGTGACTGTTCATTTTGTACTAGGTTTGGTTGTTGGTGACAACCTGGGACTCAATTCTATTTTAGGATTTTCTAAATCATTCTCACACAACTTCTTTTGTAGTTTTTGCAAGATGCCAAAATCTGAAATAAATTCCCATCTTAATGAGGACAACATTGTTTTAAGAAGTTATGAAAATTATGAATCTGATCTTTTATTGGATTATACAGAGACAGGAATTAAGGAATTGTGTGTTTGGAATCAAATACCGTCCTTCCATGCAGTAGATAATTTTTCGGTGGATATCATGCATGACATATTTGAAGGAATAATCAAATATGGTCTTGTTCACTCTATTGAATATTTTATTTGCTTTAAAAATTATTTTTCAATTGATGTTTTAAATTCCCGAATTCAAAATTTTGACTATGGTGAATTACTAATATCTGACCGTCCATCTCTTATAAAATTAAATAACATTAAAAATCATAAATTGCATTTATCAGCAAGTCAATCCATTTGCTTTTTGCATTTTTTTACAGTAATGTTAGGCGATTTAGTTCCAATTCGAGATAAAGTTTGGTGGGCTTATATTTGCATTCTACAAGAATTAGTAGAACTTTTAATGATTGAAAATTATACTGAAACTGATATAAGTTTCATTCCTGGGAAAATAGCAATTCATAACTCATTGCTTATAACTTTATTTAAGTTAGATTTAAAACCTAAGCATCACTTGCTTATACATTATCATAATATCATTCAGAAGTCAGGACCACTAAAAAAGATTTGGTCCATGAGATTTGAATCGAAGCATAGGGAAATAAAGAATTATACTAATTCAACTGCTTCTAGGGTTAATATTGCTATCTCTGCAGCTAAAAAATCTGCCCTCAAATTTTCATGTATGTTACATCGTAATGAAGGCCATGGTTCTGATTTATCAGAAATTTATTTAAAATCCACAACTTTTGCACACGAATCTTTTTTGCACAACGTTATTCTTCCTTTCAAACCAACAATCTACAATACAAAGTTCGCCATTTCCCTAAAATTTCGTGGTACAAAATACAAAATCGGATATTATTTATTTTTGAAAAAGAAACTTTTTTGCATTATTGATATACTTATCTTTGATGAAAAGGTAGTCTTGATACTTAAACAAATTACAATCTCTCAATTTAACTCTCATTTACGGATCTTTTTTATTGAAAAGGAAGATAATGAATTAATAGTTCTTTGTCTCGGTGATGATGTAAACAGTTCATTGCAAGTCCATTATTTTTTAGATGGCAGACAATGGGCGATATGTATAAAAACTAGTAAACACTAGTTAAACTTTACTACCTAGTTTAATACAAAATTGCTAGTATAGTAAAAAATTGGTTTGAGTATGAACTTAACTAGGAGGATAATATTAAAAAACATCGCACTAGGTTGTTGCTATGGCGTTTACTAGGAATACTAGGAATTTAAATAACAAACTTTTTTGAGTTGTCAAATAAATAACTTATTTGTTATATATCTTCGTATATATTTCCAGTTTATCTATTTATTTAGTAAATTTGTAAAATTGTATGTTAATAATTATAAGAAGAAGTTCAATATTAAAAAATTCATTTTATTTTATATTTTTGTGTTTGTTTACATGTAAGTGAATTCCCGTGAACCCGTATTTAAGTAAAAATTTCTTCTAAAACTTCGAAACCTTTTATGTTTGATCTTTCATTAGTCAGACATGCAAGAATGAAGATGCAGCCCAATTTTTTTTCAGAACAATTGGCGATAGACTATTTGTCATAAGAGCTTTGAAGGTTTTCGTAGATTTGATACGTAATCTTTCGTAGATTGCATTCAGTTATCAGATGGTAATTTGTGTATTGTTTTTGAGATTTTCCTATACGTTTTTCCAATGTTTTGGGGTGTAAAATAAACTGATTGAATTCGTTAGCGTACCTCTTTTTATTAGTCGTGGGCATGCCGTGAATCGTTTTTATTACGTTTCTGGTTTGGAATTGCGGCTTACACAGTCTTTTATTTTTGCGATAAATCATTGGTTCCACCGCTCAAGCAACACTCTGTTTTGTCTTATTTAATGAGCTTATTACAAATGTGTGATAATCAAAGGCGCTCCACTTACTAGCGATGGTATGCCTTGGCGATGAGTATATCGAATCTAGAAATATTTGTTTTGATAAATTGATGCCTCGTGGCTTGGTGCAATAGGCTGCCGGGGGTATAACCAAATGTGTGTCAACGTAATAGTTGACATCACTAATGACTATTGAATACAAGAATTACTCCTCTGTTCTATCATAATTCTTGCAAATAACATGTAGTTCTCAGCATTAATATTTACATTTGGATTAATTTGTATTCGTTACAGTTAAACTATAAGGAAATGCTTTTGTTAGGTTTAGTATTTTTCCTGTTATAAGTTGGTATCCGGCTTTTATTTTTGTTGCTATTGAATATGTTAAAGACACAAGGGGATTTAAAACTCCAAAATTAGCGAAAAAAGTTTCTTTAGTCTAGTAAATTTAGAATGACAGTCTTGAGAACGATAAACGAAAAGAACTTTTGCTGTTTAAGAACTACGCTTTCGAAATCAATCTAGAGCTTCTCAAGTGCGAAAACTTAAAAAATTGAATGTGGTTTGGGCCACACTAGAGCGGGAGAAAAAAAGATGAGTTTGAGGTGTTCTTATATTAGAGTGGTTCTTATATTAGAGTAGTTCTTATGAAAATTTTAGAATTTTTATGCTTTTATAGACTCAAAGGGCTTAAAATAAATTTGAATCTTTGTTTTGCTTGATTTGATTTTTATTTACATCTTTGGCTTTCATATCTTTATCTTGATATAAATCTCCGTCGCCATTTAGGTTTCTTTAACAAATAACATGGGGGGGGGAGGGTTGGTATTGAATAAAATAATCAAGTGGCGATTCTAGTCAAAGTACATTAGACGAGCCAGTCCCAACTACCCTTGCAATAACATTGACATGGGCCAAAAATGTGGGTTAGAAAATGCAAAAACAGTAGTGATTCTTTTTACCCGGAAGCAGAGGATCCCTGATATTGGTCCATTGCTCTAGAGGGAAGTGATCTTGCACTTGCAGAACTAGCAAAATACCTATGTACGTGCTGAATACCTAGGTGGACTCACCTGGAAATCAAATATCACAGAAAGAGCCAAAAAAGTTACAGTAGCACTATCTGTACTCATGTAAAAAGCCATGGAAAAATATGGAATCTTGCACCTCACATATCTCAATGATTTTACATCTCGGTGATCCGACCGATCTTAATGTACGGTGTGATCATATGCTGGACTGCAATTTTTAATGCTTCAACCCAGTAATGCTTCTCCATAATCTACCCTTTAATGTGCTAGATCAACAGATAACACGAAAATCAACTCTTTGACTTAGCTATAGGGATATGAAGCAGTTGTTCTGGATTTATTGATTCCAAGCATCTGATAGATTTTTGAAATATTGTAGATTCAAAATTCCTTTCTTGATCTGTATGAGTCTGATTGCTTATTGCTGCTTCAGTTATTATGGTTCTTGATTCCTGATTGGTATTGGACACACGCCTCTGGCCACTTGCTAAAATAATTCATTATGACTAGCACATATTTGTTGATGCTATCAGTAGCCGGAAATGGCCCAGCTACATTCATTGCAATTTTCTCAAATGGCGCTCGCATATTATACTGCCTCATATTACCATAACTTCTTCGTATAGGTCCTTTTGCAGTAGCTATTCCACGACACCATTCCACTACCAATTGACATGCTCCTGACCAATAAAATCTAAGTCGTACTTTGTCAAGGATTTTGTTAATATCCAGGTGACCGCCACTGGTTCCTCCATAACATTTCTTTAAAAACTTGAGGCATTTTTAATTTTGGGACTACTACTAACATTGATTCTTTAACTGTACCCTTAGAACTTACAGAGGCTGTTCCATTATGACCAATATGACACTGTCTACGTTTTTCTCCTTTTTCACTTACGTAAGCCTCACGTCAATAATGTTTTCTTAGCTTTCGGCCCGATTACAGTGCTTGCATTCTACCTGGCATTCGTTTCCATGTGCAGTTCCTGTTCGATGTTTAATGTCAAAATCATAAGCCTGTAAGCGTTTGATCCATCGTGCTCCCTACCCCGCCGGGTATTTAAATTGTAATAAACAACTCAATGCTCCATGATCACTACTCAAATGGAATTACAAGTGTTTGTGGAAATGTTTCACACATAGCACTATAGCCAGCAATTCTTCGTGGGTTGCACAATGATCCCTTTCTCGCTTGGACAATGTCTTCGAGTAATAAGGTATTACTTTCTCTTTCCCATCAATTTCAACGATTTCTTTTCCCCTCCTCCTATACCATCATTGCTGGTATCGGTATTTAATATAAATTTAAGATTGCATAGGATAAACCAGAACTGGTGCAGATCATAATCTTTATTGAAGTTCCATAATCGCATCGTTTTGCTTTTCGGTCTATTCAAATGCTTTATCTTTTCTTGGAAGCTTATGTAGGCTCTTAGCAATATAATCAAATTCTGGTATAAAACGTCGGTATTGTACAATCATTGAAAACTGCAAAGCTTTTAACTTTAACATACAACAAACTAGAAGTTTCTATCTTTAATAGAACCGAATTTATGAATATTTAAAAATAACTCGACTAGCCAAAAATCACGAAATTCTCGATATTTGGAACCGCTATATTTTCCAAAAAAAAAAATCCTCGAACACGTATATATCGAGTAATCCTCGAATACGTATATCTTTCTATTCGTAGTAAATTTTTTTAAAAAATATCAATGCCTTAGAAATATTCACGATTTTTCACATGACAAAAAAATTTGTTAAAAATTTTAAGGGTAGCTTTCTCCCTTAGTTTTAATTTTAAAAAATTTGAAATCGATTTTCCGATTTTTTAAATTTATTTCAAAATATACACTTTCAGTTAATTCTTACCGCGTGATGGAAGTAGTATCGATGTGAGTGCTAGAGGGCACTGTAGGCAAAAAAACACAGTTTTCACCCAGTTTTAAAACTTTATGATTTTTTTTCTCGGAAATATCAGCATGTAGGCTTATTTTGTATGTGACTATTTTGACTTAAAGTTCTACGTAAATCACTTCTTATTGGCATGGGTAGCGTTAAACCTTGATCCGTCTCATTTGCTAATCATTTTGCACGTTCCGCATTCCGCCGACACTTGAACGATTATTTAAAAGCCAAAGTGTATAAGCACATAAAATTTGAAAAAAAACGTGCAAAGTACATTGAAGAAGTAAGAAGCTTTATGAACGAACAACAAGTCTGTAAGTGACACCATTCGTTATAGGTATTGCATCTCATTGATTCCGAGTTGTTAATATTAATTACTTTACTCTGAAGATTGGGTCGATTCTGCTTCAGTTATTTCAAGAAGAGTAAATTACTATGTCTTAAAAGTTTACTATTTCTAAGGGTGTCTAAAATTTACTGTTCCTTCACCCGGTTTACGCAATTTGTAAACTTTACATGCACGAAAACATTTTTCATCTTCCAAATCAGAATAAAAAAAACAATAAATTCAATACATTTGTCTTGTTTTCGAATTCATATCACATCTCAAAAAGAAAAAACTATAAATTAACAACCTAGTAATAATTTTAGTGTGGTAAATAAGACACTAGGTTTGATTATAGTATATACCAGCATAAATCCAGCAAACTTTGGTTTTTATGCATACCAAACATAGTAAACACTCAAAAACAAAACAATTCGATGTTTATTTTGTAGCAAGCTAGTAAACTAAAGTTTCGAATACTTTTTTATGCATACGAAAACTAGTAAACACTTAAAAAACCTAGTTGCTAGGTTTTATACATATGGCCCAATATGTTAAGCCAGTATTAGATTAAGCCATTAGATTAAGCCATAATTAAAAATTATAATTAATTTATTTTTGAATTATTTATGTGAAATAAAAGAATATTTTTTAAAAATAGTGATTTTTTATCCCGTTTAATGTTAATGGAACATCGGTGGATTGAGAGTTTTATTCCAGTGCCTTATTTTTTCCAAGGTTGCTATTTTACGTATCGCTAAACGTACCGCATTCCCGCCCGTATATAAGCCACTAAAATTGAGAAAAATCTTTTCTCAAACTAAATATTATCATCTTCGATTTGAGAAAATATTTTTCTTAAAATGATAATGAATTGATTCAAAATGAAATATATCAGATCAATACCAAAAGTAACATACGATCATATCGATCAAAAAAATTCTTAAAATATCAGAATTTCTTAAAATGAGCTTTTGGTTTCTCAACTTCTTCCGCTCAAATTCTTGAAGAAATACAACTCCATCTTAAATTGATACTTTTGGTATTGATTTGATACAACAAGTTTATAAGCTTTGAGAATAATATCGAGAATATAATATCAAAATAAGAAATTTGTTTATCATAATCAGTAGATTTATATCAACTCAAATAAACCAGAGTTCAATCTGATGCAGCATTTTATATCAATTTGAGAACTCATATTCTCGTCCATATATTGATATACAAAAATCATCAATTTGATGATTTTTTTTATCAAATTTAACCCTTTTTTTCTCTCTGTGTAGAAACAAAATTGTTTAAATCCAAATAACAACCAGCACGGAACTTAACTTAAATATAAGTAAAAGAAGAACGTGGAGATCTACCGAATATAGTACTGCAAACACAAAATTCCAACGTGATTTCATAACCCTGACACTTCCAATCATAATAAATAAACCGAAAATACCAGAACTAGACCCAGAATAATGGTTGATGTGAAATGTTTGCAAACGTTTACTTCTACAGTCGGTATGCTCCACGCAGCTTTCAACTGGAAGATCTTGAGGAAGTCCTTGGCCGTCTATCGTGAGATGCATTTGGATATACCCATGTATTACTATCCGAGTGATTTCAGTTCATGTGCGGTATAGTGGGCTAGTAAACGAACCATGCCGAGAGAACCATTTGCTACGCTTTATTTAGTGCTCCTTATAGTCTCAGAAATAGATACCACCTTTTCTTAAATTGACCAGCTCATGCTTTGAGGCTTGAGAGACATTCGGCAGCAGACGATTTTCTTTGTGAACGCTTTATCAAACTTCGGTCCAAAATCGATGCAAGTGATATGGTATGTGACATAGTGCGAAAAGCATTGACTGGTGAATGATGGTTAATGAGTGAGAAACAGGGTGAGAACATACTATGTAACTATCATGCTCGCTGTTAAAAACGATTAAAGACGTCTGCTAACTGGAATAAAATTATAAGCTGCCTGAGCGATATGCGTGTTCTTGACCAGATAATACTTTGACAGAAGGACCCTGAACTACGACACCGAAGCAGGGCCTATAACGTACAACGTGACAGATGAAGCAAATACACTCAAAAAGAAAACTAAGTAAATTTTATAAAATTTTTTATAAATATACAACTCACAAATTTTTTTGTAAGTTTACCAAAAATATTGCAGATTACAAAAAAAATTATTTGAAAAAACCAAACATTTATTTGATTTACAAATTATTTTTGGATTTGAAGGAAAAAAATTTTAGTTTTATCAAAAAATTTTGTGTGTTGTATATTTATAAAAATTTTGTAAAAGTGACTTTTATTTTTTTGAGTGTATAAGAGCTCAGATTTTGGATCGCTATGTGGTGGTCATGTGGCATCCGAATACAAAACAGAGATTTGTGGTGATGAGTAGTTGCGGAGGAAGAAAAGTGTATACGCCTGAAAAATTTTGAAATCAGTTTTGATCAAATGCTGAATTTTAGAGAGCATTTGACGAATGTTAGTTATTAAATATATTATATTAGTAAGTGGTGGTGGTTAAATTTGTACTGCGGCCGAAACTCCACCTATCTACATCATGGTGACTATCCAGTTAGAGTACCTTCTTCAATCCAGCATCCTACAGAAACTCAGAATATGGATAGGACTAGATGTAAATGCAGGTTATGTTTGCCAATATAACACTTTCTCAGTTGACACCTTCTCATGTAGATCAAAGCTCAACAATCTTTGGGGAGGTACGCTGGGGTCTCTTCCCCAATAAACAGAATCTACACTCGTGTTTTCTTCCTCCCTCCCCTTTTGTGGATGGATTTAGTTCCTAGCCCCCCTAGGTATGGTGCACCCTTACTTGTTTCTTTTTGGTTTCTTCATTACATGTGATGCACGCATAATCAGGTATCCAGTAAACTGTTACAGTGTTGAAAATGGAGCTTTTCTAGCTTCACTACAAAGTATCCAACTATTTTGGATGTAAAGCGTTTGCGCTTACTTACTTACCCTAACGACATGACTGTTAGTAGAGTTTCTCATTATTTCCCGATTGTCTAACACATTTAACGTTTTTATTACAAATTAAAATTACAAAAACTGCAATCTTTAAAATATTTAAACTTTATATTTATGCTTTGCTACGAGGCCGTTGTCTCCGTTTATTTGTCCGGACAACTTTCTTTTGCATGAATCAATGCGATCAATACAACTTATCGTCTTTTTATTTATATCTTTCTCAACACTGTTTGCAATAATTTTGTTTTCATCGATTGCTGTCTCATTTTGATATGTTGTTGATTCATAATTTTTTTGTTATATTTACATAGACGTTTTTGTATTTGAAAAGACTGTTGATCGGAATTAAATCAATAGGCTGTTCGTGAATAAACGAAAAGCACAGAATTAGAAAAACTAATTTAATTGTGTAGAATTTTGCTAAAAGGAGTCCCTCTTCATTGATGTTATAAAAAAAACTGATTTAATCTGTTTCATTGAAATTAAATCAAATTGGTTTGTGAGATAGATACTGTGTTATGAGGATGTTTTATCAGTTGCATTGTGTGGACCTGTAGGCGATGGTGATTTTTACGTTTTCACACAACAATATTACTCATTATTAAAACATAAATTACGAACGCATAGTTTTCGATGTTTGTTATAATTATAAATACGAAAATCCAACCGATGAAATGATGAGTTATCATTATTAGGTTAATGAATTGGCATTTTATATTTTGACGGATAAGTCGGGCTTAAAAATCTGGAACGTATTATTAATTAATAATGATGGTCATTTCTTAGATTAAAAGTATTAAAGAATCTAGAAAATCAATGGTATTTATATGTTTTGTGTAATTATAATCGTTAGTGGTATAATAGTAAATTTTAATCTCATCCGAGAAATAAGAAAAAAAATTATTTTTAAATAATTCAATTGTGATAGTACACAAAAAACAAAATGCCGTGTAATTATTTAAAGAAAAAGTATTAAAATTAATCGTTTCAGAAAGAGATGATTACGTTGAAATTAGCCTAATTTACCTATAGTGAATTAATCAATTAGTTTATGTGGTGTCTATAGGATATATAGTAAAAATTAATTAAGTTTTTCAAAAAGAAGTAAAAGTTGAATGAATCAAAACATAACAACAATTGTGGTTTCAGTTTTAGTAATTCTTTTTGGCTTGCGTGCCTAAATGAAAACTGTTGAGTTACAAAAATTAAAATGTCACCCATAATTAATAGAATATTGTTTTTTTAAATCAACTATCTGTAATGTAAAAGCTATTTAAGGAAAAAAATGCATTTGATTATTACAAAAATTGTGTTACTTGATTTAATATAACAAAATACATCAAATATAATTATTTTGAATGATTAAAATATAAGTTTTTAATTATACGTGGGAACAATGTTAAGATGATCAGCTAATTTCCAAGGAATGAGAAGTGGGATCCGGATCAATTATGGGGTGAGTTTATGTATATTTATTTTCTTATATTTGTTTTAGTTACATAGGTATTTGTATAAACCTATCTAATATGTGTCTTGAATAAGTAAAATATAATAATGGGGTGTTCGTGACGGTCGCAGCTTCTTCAGCGATGGGGTCGCAGAGTCTACTCGTTTATCATTTTTGTTCCCTTCCTGTACGCCTATTCCGGCATTTCCCTGGGAATTGAGAATTGAGAAAAAAGTTCAATAAATGAAATAAAGAAATATTTTCTAATACAAATCTGTTATTTCTCGTGACACGGATTACTAGGTAGTTATGAAAAAATTGCTATAATTTATTTCTCAATTCCTATTTCACGATATACCGGAATACGGCTACTGATCCGTTTTATTTAAGTTATACGCGCACACTGTTTATTTGTGCTGGGGCGGGAGGTACACTTCGCCAAACCCACATGCTGAAGCTAGTTCAGGGTTATCAACCTCGCTAGGTGCGCGGCCTGCCTCTACTGATCCTGATCCATTGGGGTTTCCAATGGATCCAGTTCTCCATTACAACTGTTATTCCTATTTGATATTATTAATTTATAGTTGTAGCTTTAAGATACAAAACAACTTTTCACTTGTGTAATATTATTATTGTAGATTCAAAATTAATTTGTACTAAAACAATATCATGCTTGCTTAAATTACTATCGTGTTTGCTTAAATATTTTGGTTAATGGGAGCTTTAATATTATTGGTGGTAATCTGTGACCTTGACTTGACGCGTAATTTTTAATTTTGATCGATGATAATTTCTGACATCATATCGTACCATAACGGTTATCATCTTGATTTGAGTATCAATCAAAATCAATTGAAGTTTGGGTGAAATTATTATTATTGTTCAACAGTCTTTCGGACCAGAGGTGCAACATTTTTTTTGATAGATTGTCTTAATTTTTGCATTATTATTCGTATACAACAATCGGCTGGACCAGAAGGTGCAACATTGTTAGTGGCAGCTTGTACATTATCATAGTGACAACTTGAAATATCATTGGTTTTATTATTTTTGTGCAATTGTTACTGTTATCTAATTCCCGATCTAATATTTAGTTAGTATGATCGGTGATCCTACATGTGCATAAGTTGGATCCGATGCAATTTTAGGGTGAGTGAAACCTTTATTTGATCTTTTTAAATATAATACTCGTAGTTATATTGGTGTGTGTTTGGTGTTCTCAGTTTTCTCGGCCGTTGGAGTCGTTAGAATACCTGCTCGTTGTTTTCGCTTATTTAATTCCGTTTACACAGTCTTATTTGCGTGCATATCTGATTATCTGTACTGAACTGGGGGGAAATTACATCTCTGACACATATGACTGAAGCTCGCTGGAACAAAACCTCACTAGGCACGTAGTCTTCTGATTGCTTCCTGTTAGTGACACCACTAGCAGGTTCAGTGTTCATTACAGCTTGTTTTAATTTTTATTAATATAATTAATTTTTAGTTTTAAATTTAATGCTTTCCCCGTTTTAAAAATAAAAAATATTATTTGTTTGAATATTTTGTAGAAATAAAACAATAATCCTCCTCAAAAAATAAAAACTTTGTTATAAGTAAGAAACCGGGAATTAATTTATTTTTGGGATAGATATTTCTGGAATAGATATTTTTGTGGGTTTTTCGGGAAATCGGGAACGAGAGATCCCGGACAAGAAAAACTTTTTTTTTGATATTTTCTCTTTCGGTTGGCCAATAAATCCAAGCGAGTTGAATCAGCTCTTGACAGACTGAGGCAAATATTAAAAGACCGAACCAATGAGATATAGAAAAAAAATTTTACTGAAAAACCAGAGATAAACTATATGACTTTTTTAAAATTTGTATAACTATCTGAAGGATTCGTTTGTTTTTTTTTTTCCTATTTTGGGCTAATGTGTATTATTTGGTTTTATTAGCAAAATCTATCATACTTGTGTTTTCATTGTTGTTATCATCTGTTCACTTCAGTTTAGTTGAGGTAGTAGTATAGTATCTAGAGTGTCAGGGCGATACGTTTTATAGATATACCATCTAATTTGCATTTATGAGCTGGTGTAATCAAACAATTGCAATTGCAATTCGGCGACAAGCAGGTCGTCTACATATCGTATTGCAAAGGATTTCCAACTGTTTCTGTTCGTTCCGATTGTCTGGTTTTTCTGTAATAATTAAATAGAACCGCTTGGTGTTTTAGGTAATTATGTATTCTTTTACAACTATCGTGAGTATTTTTAGTGAAATGGTTTCGGAGTTGTTGCCAATATACAAACAAAAAATTGTAATTATGATAACTAAAGAAAGTAAAAACAACCTTGTGAAGTCAATGTGGTATAAAATTAAACGGTAATTGATTCCAATAAAACACATGGAATGGAATATAGACCCTCACCCCTTTCATTTGATGAGTACTAAATATTTCATCCTTCGAGAGGCTCTTGTGCTTGATTAATCCGACAAATTTTTTATCTGTCGTTTTCCTCGATTCGATCGCTTTTTTCCGGAAAACTCCGAAACATGACGATTTTCTGGGATCTTGTAAATTTATTACCATAATTTTATTTTTTATCTATGGAGGTGGAAAGTTGTTTTCGAATACGAGGGTAACCTTGTCCGAAAAAAATTTGTCTGCTATTGACGAGTCTGACAATCGACATTTTGGTATGCTTGGGTTGTCGGACAATAGCAGACAAATTTTTGTTGGACAAGGTTACCCTCGTTTTCTAAAGCTAATTTCCACCATAAAGAAACAGTATCTTGATATCTTTTAAAGAATAAAAACTGCATACTAGTTGATTAACAAATAAAAAACTCATTGATTCCAATAAGACATATATCAGTATGAAAAAAGCAAAGACACAAACCGATTAAAGAAACATTTATTTCCAATAAACCAGGAAACAAAATGTTTCTAGAATTAAATTAATTCAAAACAATAATCATAATTATTGTAGAATTTTTTAATTAAATGGAAAAATAATATTAGAATATATTATAGAAGTAATTATTATTTAATCATAATTAAAAAAATTTCCACTTGTTATATATTTCATGTTATACATATAATCTGTTTATTTTTAATAATCTTTTAAGATAATTTATTCAAAAAATTTCTTTTATATTATAACATGTATGAAAATCACGTTTATAGCTTATGCAATCAATCAATCAATATTCGTTTTATTCATACTTTTAATATTCAAATTAATATCAGTTTAACATTGAGTGGTAAAGTAGATTTTCTAAAACAAAATTATATTTGTTCAGATTATAATTTTAAGAAAATGTAATACCGCAATACTATTAAATTTTTACTAATTTTTATTAATTTACACATCAATTTAATGAATGAACATTAAATAAATTACGTTATTATGCAAATTTTATGTGAATAATTTGTCAAAATAATAGTAATTTAACCCTATTATATGATATAATATTTTCTAATGTCAATTATTGATTGATTTGATTTAATTAGAGTCAGTTTGTATATGCAATTGTTGTTTCAACGAGAAAAAGTCCAAGCGACACGTATATCCGCTAGAAATAGGTAGATTTCGAGATCAGACAGTTTTGTGTGCCAGTAGAATCTGATGTATCAGATTAGTTTAAACAAAACAAACTAATTTAAAACAGATATCGAACAATTTTTAAAAAGAAAATTAGCTACCTACAAGCAAAATTATATCTATCCAATTTTGCAACAAACAAATATCAAATCTACCACAGAACATGTGTGTGACAATTTATGACACAAACCTATTCTATATCATATGTCGTGCAATTACTGGAAAATATCAAAATAGTTTATTTCTAAGAAAAAAAAATTTATTTCTTCTATCCAAATCATTTATTTTTTTGACTGTTATAAGGTTTTTGGATATTGTAGTTGGGGATTGTTTCAAACTTTTTTGTTGAAGCCAACAAGTCAAAAACCTCTAACTGCAGAGGTTTATATTTATAAGAAATGGATTAAAATGTTTCCACAGATTCTAAATTTATGAAGATTTAAAAAATATTAGTATCCAAACGGCCGTTATAACGGATTAAAAAAACCACTTTTTTTTCTTGTATAAAGCCTATAGTTCCTTAACCATGTGTCAGATTTTTCTGATTTACGAACTTGTCCAAGATATTAATAAAACACAAATGTTTACGGAAGGTTTTTTGATCTGGCTCCACAAATGCGACCGTGAGAGTGCCGGTTGATTCAAACGCGTTCTTTTCTTTTGTGTTTTACAAGCTTTTTTGTTGGAGCCGCTCACTCAGAAACCTCCAACTGCAGAGGTCTTTTTTTTTTTAAAAACTGATTAAAAAGGTATCAAAAATTCTAAGTTTATGAAGTTTTTAAAAATATTAGAATCCAAACGGCCGTTATAACGGATCTAAAAAACAGAGTTTTTTTCTAGTATAAAGCTTCTAGTTTCTTAACCATGTGTTGGATTGGGCTGATTTACGAACTTGTTCAAGATATTAATAAAACGCACATTTTTAGAAAAGGATTTTTGATCTGGCCTTATAAATGCGACCGTGAGAGTGCCGGTTGTTTAAAAAAAAAGTTTTTTTTGCAAACTTTTTTGTTGGAGCCACTCACTCAGGAACCTCTAACTGCAGAGGTCTATTTTTAAAACAAATTGATAAAAAAGATTCCAAAGATTCTAAATTTGTTAAATTTTTTGAAATATTAGTATCCAAACGGCCGTTATAACGGTTTTAAAAAATCAATTTTTTTCAGAAAAAAGCCTCTAGTTTCTTAACCACGTGTCGGATTTTGCTGATTCACGAACTTGTCCAAGATATTATTAGAACACATAAGTACAAAAATTTTTTTTGATCTACCTCAACAAATGCGACCGTGAGAGTGCCGGTCGTTTTCGTTATATCTCATATCGTTTATATATATATATATATATATACATATATATATATATATATATATATATATATATATATATATATATATATATATATATATATATATATATATATATATATATATATATATATATATATATATATATATATATATATATATATATATATATATATATATATATATATATATATAAATTTTTTTTTTTTTGTTTTTTCGTCTCCGCTTATCATATATAGTCGTTTGGCACAAAAATTTTTCCGAAATTCCGAGATGAAGCCCTTTGCAATAGGTAGATTTTTATATGAAATCTACCTAAAAATGGTCACGTTTTATCTATCATTTTATCGAATTGTAAAAATAATTAAAAATCAAATAAACTTACATATAAACTCGTTCGATCCCTTTAGGCCACCATGTGGCTCACCATTTGTTATATCTAATGATGAATTATTTAAACCATCATTTATATATGATCCATCTAAGCTCAATTGTGATTTCATATTTGATTAATTATTTATACAGATAACTTAGAAAATCACTTTTTGTTTATATTGAAAGTTTTGGTTTTGATTAATTTATATTTTTTACCATACGTAATGCGGTGAGTCTTGAAAACAGATGCCACCTTGTAAATTAAATTGTGTATGTTTTTACAATTTATGTTGCTATCTAGAAATAAATAATAATAATAATAATAAGTTAGAATTATTGACAATAAAAATTAATTAGATTTTATTGTTCTGTAGATTTTTACTATTGTTATAATTCGATTTAAAAACTGGTTGCCTTAGTCAACGTAATTGTAATTATAATGAGAAATGGAGAATGCTTTTATGTTTGATTTCTCTGCAACGGATCTTTTTAATTGGTGACCCCTGTGAGAAACACCAGCAACTGGTGACCTGAGAGGTCATTAAATTAAAATATAATCAGTATACTTCACCAACTTTATAAAACGTTTATTGAATCAGTGTTTGGCTAAACGTCTTGTTGGTTCTCTTACAAAGTAATCAATGCACACTATTAATTTGTTTCTATTTTACAACTGATAAAATATAAAAAATATAATTGCAAATGAACGGTTGTAAGTTTTTAGCAAATGTATTATGAACATTAAAACTATTTGTAAACCGCAAATAAAAATTGTGGTTTGAGTATCGGAAGTGTTATGGCAAGGCAATGATAAAATCATTTGAAAACTTGTTTTAATACATAAATTTTATCTGTCATTTTGCAAAGATTTATAATCTTTAAAATAAAAATAAAACGATTTTTTCAAATGTTTTAGCTGCGGTTTGTTTGTTTTGTTTCTGCTCCATCGCTTGTTTTAATTATGTATCGTCATAACTCAAGCGTTGCAATTTAGCAAATATGAATATGTAAAAACAGCTACATTAATTAACGGTTTTAATTACTATAACTATTAGGAACAAATTAGTTCCGCTTGCTTGTTATTTGAAGGCTTCTATTACTAAAAATCTCGAGAGACATAAATGGTGATAAGATAAGAAAAGAAATATTATATAAATTAAAAGTTTGTAAAGGTTGCAAAAATTAATATTACAAAACAAATCAAAAGAATAATCGTTATAAAAATTTCATTTATTTAATTCTGGCTTGTGAGTTTGTGACCTCGCTGTCACGTGTTTTCATTAGAATAAATAAAAAAAAATAAATGGATAAGTAATTGTGATCATTGATGTTATCGTTCAATTAGGTTTAATTAATGGCTAGCAAATGTTAAGTGATTTTTAAGCGATTTAGAGATTACTTAAATTTTACAAATTTGGCAAGAATATGTTTAAATAAGTTAAAAATAATTATTATTTCTCTAACAAAAACAAAGAAAACACCTAAAATGTTGTAAAAACATTTATTTAAAATTAAAATAAGCTTTTTAAATAATTAATTGTTTAAAATGTCCAATAATTCGCACACTTGTAATGATTGGAGCTGAGCTTTGTTGATGGTGAAATGCAATATCCGTTGGAATCATAGGAATACGAGGAATGAGAAAATCTTTACCTCTGAAAGGTTCTGTCGAGATTGCTGCTTCTACTACGTTGCTAATTAACTACTTCATCTTCTGCAACAACAGTGTCAACGAACTTGAATGTGACTGAATTAGACTGAATAATATTGGTTATTTCGTTGATGTCTTTTCGTAATGATTTTGGCTGCAAGTACAGTTCGTCCGTTCAGCCAATCGTGTTTCTTATGAATAGTGGGAAATGCTTATGAGTCTCATAATATTGAAACTACTTTTATAAATAATTCTTCTTTTGACGACACTAAATTGAAGAAGTTGTGTGGCAATAAATTTGTCCCGAGGTTAGATTAACCAACAACTTTCCGTTCCCAATTATCAGCCATTAATGTGGGAATATCTCAGCTGATTTTAACCACTTTACGTGCCGTCAAAAAATAGAGTATTTCAGGCAAGGATTTATTTCACCTGCTGGTGTTGATCGAGGAACTAGACAGGTAATGTTTACTTGACATCTCATGCAAATGATATTAATGCGTTCCTAAATGGTCTGATGTATCCACGCTAATCTTGAAATTATCAATCCACAGCTTCAAGTGATTTTTTGTGCACAATGGAATGAATCCACAATGAATTGATCCCAAACAATAAGATTTCATTATACTGAAAAAATTTACAATGCCGGATGCATTGAAAATGTGCACATGGGAGTTTCAATTAATTGCATGTTCACTGGCAAGCAATTTCAAAGAGAAATGGGCAATTCTTCTACGTGGTAGCAATGTTGCAGTTATTTCCAACGACGCAAGAGATAAAGTTAAGTGTCATCAAGCGCACAAACTCAAAAAATCGTTTTTTCGTAAGAAGCTCTTGTAGTTATGGGCAACGATTGAGGTTTTAATTCTGGTTCATCGCACATCGTGCAATCATTTCATCGTTGCAATGAGCAAGAAGCTGGCTTTATGATAAATTTGTCCTTCCACTGAATGTTGGCATAAATAAAACAGTATTGATTTCTGCACTGAATCATGCCATTTAAAAACATTAGTTGTATTTCCTGATGTTATACAGGAAATGATTTAAAAGTTTTTTATCACTCTGGCGGTTCTAACTTTTTTCCGCATTTTGTGTATTTCCATATATTAACAAAGCAATGAGAAACATTGAAATTGAACGAGTTTGTGATATGGTAGGCATTTAAAACAAGCCTGTATCCGAATGCAATTAATTTTCTGTCCAAATTTCATAAGAATCGGTGAAAAACTTTCGGAGATTTACAATTAGTTTCCAATTTTTTTTATATTATAGATTGTAGAACTTACGAAAACTCATTTTTAGTGAAAATAAATTTCTACTCAATTCTCTGAAATCATACACTTTACAAAAAAAAAAATTTTGAACAAAAGTTCAAATAGTGGTTTTTACTTTGAAATATTAGCTTTAGCCTACATCTTCAAAACTAATGAGTTTCAAGGTCATTCAAGATTCACATTAGACGTCTTCTTGAACCCTTAAGAAATATGACCCTGAGCAATTTTTTCCTATCTATCATCATTCTCGGAATAAAAGCCGAGCATTTTTTTAAAAATTCACCCTGTATATATATTCACCCTGTATATCAATAAATATGAAAGGATTTGTTACAAATCTACAATTATAAGTCACTAGAGCTGAATTAATTCAATTAAATTGATTGTTCGCCGAAAGATACCCATCAATCTCGCACTATTGACCTACCGTGTCAACATTTGAAACAAATGACCCTACTATGTCAATATCTTTCATCTTATATCTCCATATCGACAGATAATACCTTACTTTAGGTTACATCTGAAGATAACTCGACTCAACTTTCGCTACCATTTCTCAGTCGCACAAATTAAACACTGTCTTGTTCAGACAACTGTTCATCCTACTTCTTAAAACACCTCCAAACTCTTTCTTTTTCGCTGCAACTTCTCGAGCAAGTCGAGCACCTAGAACTTTCACGTAACTTCTTTATACTCTAGCATTAAAAAAAACTCTCCCCTTCTTCTTGTCTTATATTCTTCGAGGGTACTATGGGGGGAGTGTTGTGGCCAACGAACCCACAAAAGGGGTCACATATATGAACATACCTAAAATAAATTATGATGGCATCGCTAATTGGTGGAAAATAAAAATCTTTCTAGAACAATTTTATGTTTTACTAGGAGGGCCCGGCGTGCTTCGCTACGCTTATAAATAAAGTTTTTGCCTAAACATTTTGTTGACGTAGAAGCAATGATTTCAAAAAAAGGTTATGAGAAATGCTAGCATATAATTTTTAATTTTTCTTTTTAAATATATGAATGAAAAATAATCAGAACTCTAGCTGATCAGTTCGGATATATAAAAAATTAGCGATCAAATAAGTTTTCAAGTAAGCTTATTTGATCTCTAACTTATTTGATCGCTAATTTGTCATATATCCGAACTGATCAGCTAGAGTTCTGACTATTTTTCATTCATATATTTAAAAAGAAAAATTAAAAATTATATGCTAGCATTTCTCATAACCACTTTTTGAAATCATTGCTTCTAAGTCAACAAAATGTTTACGCAAAAACTTTATTTATAAGCGTAGCGAAGCACGCCGGGCCCTCCTAGTATTAAAAATTCTAGCAATCAAATTTACGATCTCAAACTATCATACCAAACACACACATTACAAAATTGTCACTAAAAAAAAAATACAACAATCAATAATAAATTTTTTATCCTCTTTCATTTACAAACAATATATATTAAAAATGCTAAAAATGAAATCTACGATCTCAAACTATCATACCAAACACACACATTACAAAATTGTCGCTGAAAAAAAAATACAACAATCAATAACCAATTTTTTATCCTCTTTCATTCACAAGCAATATATATCTAACTTAATATTCAACGTATTAATATATAAGATAAAACAACAAAGAAAAATAACGTCCATACTCTCCTTGATCAATGCATAAACTGAAAAGAAAATATAAAATACTATAAACAAAAAAAAGATTTGGACAGTTCCATTTGATCCATTTGATCTGATTTGAGAGGAGGCAGTTGGAATTCAAAAATACATTATAATTCGTCTATAACTTTTTTATTTATGATTCGAAAAATCCCAAAAATCTCTCAGATCTAGGTTACACTAATATCAGTTAGCAGTGAAAATTTGGAATGAGTGAAAATTCGAATAAAAAAGCCTTAGGCTGTACAAAGTACAAAGTTAGCGTATTAATATATAAGATATTTTGTTTCTTTAAAAATTAATTTAGTCTTCTTTCTTTAAAAATTAATTTATTTATTATGGCTTATTAGTGTACATTAAAATACGAATGTAGCAAACCTGATTAAACTAAATAATAGCTACTATAATATCGTAACTTTTGATTTTGTGTAATTCAACATTTATTATTAAAGTGGCAGAAATTTTGAGAAAATCGGATACACTGTACCCAGTTGTGCAGGATTTAATAATTTATAACTCTGAAGGCATAGGGGAAGATCGACACCATTCGTACGGTTTTTACATATTGATTTTTATATTTTGTTCTATTTCATTTAGAGTACTCATTGTTGAAGCAAACAATAGTATATTTATCTGTGCTTAATATAAAAAATTGTCAGGCTACTATTTTTTGTATTTAATGTGTAAAATTGAATTAAACATTCTCTGAATTTCGTACGGATCTACCCCACATTTGGGGTAGTTTCATACAGCATGTGGGGTACTTTCAGACGCTATGGAGAACCTTCGTACAAATGATAAAAAATGCAAATTAATTCAAAAAACTTTTATTTTCTTATCATAAAAGTATACAAAATTAACATTGGAAGTTCTAGCTGTGCAAATTGATGGCAGTTTGGGATCAGGTAGATTCATTTCGATGTCAGCAACATACACAGTATGCACGTCTTCAACTGTTGGAAAAACAAATGTCCACGACGATTCTGCCTTCTTTCTCAGATAAGATACTTTAAATTCTGTAGAAGAATAGTGGCTCAACACTTTTCCAACATAATAAACAACAGACTTCTTTTTCAAAAATTTGACTAAAATAAATGAATTATCCTTTATGTTGTCTGGTAGTGGTAGCACAGCAATACTTGTATTTCAAAGTCATCATTATCAGCTTCATCTTCATCTATGATGGAAGTTGAACTCTCTTACAAGCTCATATATGATCCTTCATGTTCTGAATCATCACTTTCCACGTGTTTCTTGGTTTTCTTTCTTGTACTTAAGTCGTTTAAAGCCCGTTTCATTTGTTTGCTTTGGATTTTCTTTCTTGTTCTAGCTTCTTTAATTCTTTTTCTATATGCTTTTCTTCAATTCTATATTTTTCGGGTGTATCAGTATATATACGTGATTTTCCAGGCTGCCTTCCCCTCTTTGTTTTCTTATTTCTTATAGCAGTTGGATAGGGACGAATTACTTCTGGTGTTAAGGGAGTTTTCGTTGGTACGATTTGTTGAATTTGTGGATTATCTAAGGTTATCAATTCACTGGTATTAGATTCTTGAATATCACAGATAATAGTCGTCATAGGTGGGTTAAATGTTTGGGAGTTAGATTCTTGCGGCACCTGACAGAAATCCTGTGTTGCGGATGTTGAGGGCTGGCAGAGATCATCGATAGTTGGCTGGGGTATAATTGATGTCAAGTTTTCTGTAATGTCAAGGGGCCCTATTCCGGGTGTACTGAACCCACTTGTAATGCATATTGGGGCACATTCGTACGCGTATGAATGTGCCCCATATAAAGCTGTTCGAATCTGCCAAATTGCACAAATAACAATAAAAATTAAACTCTTCTAACACTTATACAAAAACTGCACAAATTTCATATTAAAAACATATCCTAATGATATTTACTATGTAATAAGAAGGACCTATGTAAAAAAAAATTCACAAAACCAAACCAAATTAAACCGAAAACATTTATAAAAAAATTAATTACCAATAGCAAAAACATGATACAGCCTGTCATTTTGCTCTCAACAATGCGAATGACATGAAACTTCATGTACTTAATGACGGCTATATAGCTTACGCACACATGCAGAGGCACGTGCGCAAGTCTTTCTGTTATTGTATAATAAATACTGTACGAATGTGCCCCGTGTACGGATGGTGCCGATCTTCCCCTACACAGCATCGTCAGTCTTAAGTATGGTATTTTACACTATACACCAACGGTAATATTTACTTTTACCAAACTATGCTAATGTAATTTACTTTTACGCACAAACGAATCGTAATGCCCAAAATACATGTGCAGAAAGTCTGCACGCAGTGCTGCATGCATATCTGCATCTAAAATAGATGTGCAGAATTTTTATATATTTGACGTGCAGAATTTTCGTAACAATGTCAGTTCGTGTTCTTACCTATTATGAAATAGTTATAAGTGAAAGTTGTCGCAATTTAAAGAAAACTGTCGTTTTAATTAAAAGATAGACGAAAATAATTGAATCGTTGCCTGTAACAACGTTTATGTCTAAATTAAAATTTAAGTTCAAATTACATATACCACTGTTTCCGTTAATACTTTTCCAAAAATTTATTTATTAACAATATTAGTTTTAATGATTTTATAATTTGGATTATTTAGAATATTTGAATATCTTTATAAACAAATAATCATTACAAAAATAATTTCATTTTCAAAAAAATATCATTCATTTTTATTTGAGTTATAAAAAATATAATTCATTTTCAAACAAAATGTCAAAATCATCCATTTTTATCTGAGTTTTCAAGTAGTTTTTGTTTTTTTATTGTGGTAGCACTGCCTCAGTGCAGCGAAATTAGAATTAGAGATATCTTGCAGAATTTTTCTGCATGCAGAATTTACATGTAATTGCTCTCATATAACAACACATGTTCTAATTTCGCTGCATGCAGAATTCTGCACATGTATTTAGACCATAAACACATTTTACATCATAGTTATCGTGACTGACAGTTGAACTTAACATCCGTAAAATAAAAGCCCGTTGCTATAAAAAACATTAATATATTTTACTACTTTGCCGCCCGTAAAATAACCGCCCAGAAAATGATCATAAAATTAGAACAAACAAATAAATTATTGTATGACGTTTTTAGAGAAAATCATGGCATGTTTAGTATAATTTTCAAAATGTCTGGCGAGTTTGAAAAATTTAAAAATTGATTTATACTACAATTAAGTTGTGCAGTTGTGCGTAAAACGTTGTACATACACTCAGGCTGAAAGGAAGATTACGCCCTTGGTTCAATAAAAGCCCTCGCTTCGCGTCGATATGTAAATAACTATTACCAAAGGTCAAGTAGATTTAAGAACAAAACCAATTATGTAAGTGATCAATAAATGTTAAAATAAAACTTTAAATTCCTTAAATTATCAATAATTATTAGTATTACTTCCGCATTAACTTTTAAAATGTTCAATTTTCAATTCATTTAAGATACTTTATTGACATTTCCGTTGTTTTTTTTTAATACAAAAAAGTTGGAGCGCATCAGACTTATATCGATAAAATTCTGACAGAATTTGAAGGAAATTAAACGATAGTTTCTTTGGGTTCATAAATGGGTAACTCAGTCTAGGGTTTAAGCTTGATTGAACATTCGATGAGTTCATATTTCTTTATATAAAAACATTAGCAAATGCAACTTTTTTGACTGAATTGACAACAATTTCAAAATCGACATATATCCAGGGGTGGCGAAACTTTTTCAGTACGCGTGCCAAAAAATACTATCTATTTTTATGAAATTGCTCACGTGCCAAGCTATTTATAATATTAAGAAATACAATTATTAGAAACAAAATAAAAACAAATGATTGCAGAATTCTATTAACAAAAATTAAAATCTGCAATAAAATTCTTACAAATTAAATCGAAATATAAATATTAATATTAAGTTTAAGTTAATTAGTACGATTTTTGTCGCTGTATTTTGGATGACAAATATTTATTGTAGGGTTCGTAATTCGTCGCTTTTAACAAAATGCATGCTCAAACTGCCCTATATAAAATTGATTATGGCCATGATGCCCAAATACCGCAATTTAAAGTTGAATAAATAATACATAACATAAAAGCTAGGTAAAATAATTCAAAATTTTTTTTGATAAAATTCATTTGAAAATTTCAAAATTCATCAAAACTATCTATCCTTTGTAAATTCATTTCCGAGGATCATGACTCCCACGCATATGTGGATGAAAAAATTGACAATATAACCATCGCTAGTGTCCTAGTGACCCTTAAAACTTTCGGGGATGCTTCTCCAGGCTTTCCAAATCAAATTTATAAACTTTTGTTTTTAGAATTGTTTCCATATTGAAGTGTCTTGATTCTGTTCAGCGTAGGGCTGTCAAACTGATTGGCAACTCGACTCTTAATTATGAGTTTCCTTGCAGCACAGACGAAGTGTTGCTGATCTGACAATTTTCAACGAATACATTATAGATAAACGAACTTCCGTAGAGATAAAATCAATTTTACCCGAACCAGCAAGCCTATCTTACACCAGAGCAATTATTGCGGCCCATATTGAAGTCGAATGAAAATTAATCAATTATGCATTTGTGTTTCATTTAAATTTAAAAATTTTCAAATTAAGAATATCCATGTTAATGTTAATGGTGTCTAATTTGATGTCTTTTCAACTTTAAGGATCCGCTTTGTCAGCAACTTTCTTTCTTATCTATATAAATGATTTGCTAGATTCAACTGTTAATCTAAAGCTTTGCTAATGATAGCACGCGCCATATGTCACATGAAATATCTAATCTAGATTCACCTTCCGCACTTAATAACGGTAGATCGAGTTTGATAAATTCCTTATAAATGTCGATCTCACGGCCATCATGGATTGGAGTTTCGTTAACAATGTTGAATTTAATACGAGCAAAACACAGGTTTGCCATTTTTCTAGATTATCCACACCTAAACAATCCATTAAAGATTGACTCCAAAGATTGTTTTGGAGAAAGAATCTGTAAGCCTTCTAGAAGTAGAAGTGGAAAGGAATATGAAATGTAATCCTTATATTTTTAGCCTAGCTAAGTACACTGTTAAAAAATTAGGCAAATGTCATAAGTTTTTTAACAGCGAACAATTTCTTTTAATATACAAATCATTTATTCGTCCCTGCATGGAATACTGTTCTCATATATGTGGTGGGGCAAATTTTAGTAGTTTAAAGTGTCTTGATTCTGTTCAGCATAGAAGTTTTAACTGATTGGCAACTCGACTCTTACTAACGAACCTGATTCCTTGCAGCACAGACAAAATGTTGCGGATCTGATAATTTTCTACAAATTCATTATGGATGAATGAAGCAGAGATAAAATCAATTTTACCTGAACAAGCAGATAGGTTTGCGTTACACCAGACCAGGTGTTGTGGCCCATCCATATACGGTTCAAACAAAAAAGTGTATAAAATTGTCGCCTTTCATCGCGATTTTCGAGTCCCTTCGAGTCCCTCACCTCTGGAATGCCTTACCTTCTTGGGTTTTCCCCGATAATCCTCAAAATTTTAAATTTAACGTTAGTAAAGTTCTTAATTTATTTCAACATAATCCTAATCCCTAGTTGACATGGTATATCTTCAGATATTCGGAGACGTTAATTTGTAATTTATTATGATTAATACTAAACATGCCTACCATTGGAAAAAAAAAATCTGATGATGTTGTATCTGGATTTAAAATAAACTATGAGGTTTCTACAAATTGTTTGAATTATGTAAATCTTGAGGAAAATTCCTCAATAACTGACTGAATAATTGCGGAAAACTCCTGTCTGTCAATTTAACTTGACTCGGTTTTTCATGTTTTTCATGGGATTCTACATCGGCATTGAATTTTCTTAGATTGCAAAATATTTAAATGTGTTGAATATAAGGTTGCGATTAAAACTTTTTAGCTTGGTTTCAAATGCTGGGATTAAATTAACATAACAATGACAATAACATAATGTCAATCTCTTGTTATTTTACGCAAATAGAAGAAAAACGTGTTCTAGACCGAGTTGTGGAAACTTGACCATTTTTGATTTTTGTGAAACTTGGCATATAAGTAGTATGGGCAAAATATAAAATACAACTAATTTTACAATTTTTTTAAAGTGCATAGTTTGAGCATAGATTGCACCCCAACATAAATGAAAAATGAAAATTCTGCCAAACCGATGTAACTTTGAAATTAAATTGCCCAAGAACGGCCATACCGATTTCATCAAACCTTTTTTTGTTTGATAGATGATTAATTAGTCGTTTCAAAAAAAATTAATTAATTGTTTTTGTAATTAATTTTAAAATAAAAATATTAAAAAAACTTTTTTAAAGATGTCGCTAGGGTCGAAGATCAATTGGCATTTCATTAATTTTTTTTCTGAAAATAGTTCTATCCTTACTCTAAAATATTTCAAATTTACAAAGAGGTTTAATTTGTGTTCTTGAGATTTTTATAGCGTTTTCGATTCTACAAAAAAATGTGACTTTTTTTTGCACTGTTTTTTCAGGTCACATTTTTTCTGTTCGATTCTCGAAAAAATGTTGACCTGAAAAGATTTGCGTTTTCTTTTCTCGATTTGGATGCAAGCTTCAAACTTTTTGAGGGCAATATTCTTGCATTTTTTGACTTTTTCTCAGGAGACGGTGCAAAAATGTTGCCTTGTATAATACATTAATATAGTATACAAAATAAGAAAAAACATATTTTTAATGATGTAGTTTTCTTAAATAAAAATATTTAAATAGTTTAAAAATAATAATATACATTAAAAAATCGAATTCCTTTATTTTGTTAAACAAATTTGACACATCTTAAAAATGTGACTTTTCTGTTCGATTCTCAAGTATTTTAAGGGCAAAACTGAAAAATTAAATGCAAAACTACAAAAAAAAATGCAAAACTGAAAGAGTTTTGCCCGCTCTGAGGTCAAAACTTAAATCGAGAAATGAAAACGCTATTAATTTTAAAGATTTTAGTCCGACTAAAAATTCTAATTTTTCATTTTTTCAACTTCCATTATCAAAAAATTTTAAATTTAATTAAATTTTAATTTTTTTTTTGTTTTTAAATGTAGTTCTATCCTTACTTTAAAATATATCAAATTTTCAAAGAGGAGTTAATTGGTGTTCTCGAGATATTTAATTTTAAAGATTTTAGCCCGAAAGAAAATAATTAAATTCACATTGATCTTCGACCCTAGCGACATCTTTAAAAAAGTTTTTTTAATATTTTTATTTTAAAATTAATTACAAAAACAATTGATTAATTTTTTTTTCAAACGACTAACAACTTATCATCTATCAAACAAAAAAAGTTTGATGAAAACGGTTTAGCCGTTCTTGAGCAATTTAATTTTAAAGTTACATCGGATTGGCAGAATTTTCATTTTCCATGCATGTTGGGGTGCCCCCTATGCTCAAACTATGTACTTTAAAAAAATTGTAAAATTAGTTGTATTTTTAATTTTGACCATACTACTTATATGCCAAGTTTCAGAAAAATCAAAAATGGTCAAGTTCAAATTTCGAATTTTTCACCTGTGTCACGTTTTTCATCAATAACTTATTTGATAAGTTTAATAGAAAAATTAAAGAAAACAAAGTTTTTTATAATTTTACTGTTACTCTATATATATTTCAGCTGGTTAGGCCATCTTGTGGAGTAATCTTGTAAGGTCATCTTCTGGAGGATGGCCTAACAAGCTGAAATATACATAGAGTCCAGTAAAATTATAAAAAACTTTGTTTTCTTTAATTTTTCTATTAAACTTATTAAATAAGTTAATTGCGTAAAGTAACAAGAGATTGACATTATTTTGTTTGAAAACTTACGCAAAGTGCCAACGGCAAACAGTATTAATTATATAACAATGACAGTTTTGTTAATATCTTGCAGTTCAACATTTAATTTATTTAAATGTACACAAAAGAACTTTAATCTCAAAAGCCGACGTACATTAATTAACTTTATTTTTCATAGATTTTCTATGTATCCTAAAAAAGCCTAACTTCGTCTAAACACTCCAAAACTTTGTCAAACTAAGCCACGGCTTAACCATGACACATTGTACAAGAGTAATCCACTGTAAACTGAGCTTACCTCATATAACAATTCTATAAATTTCGTTCATTTAAAGCCCAAGAAGATATGACTATTTTTGTGACAAGGTTCATAATATCTTCAGGTGATATAAAACTCGCCTTTGGACATAAAATCTACTGGTGTATAATGCAATGGAACCTCAGAGCTGGATTTCCAACACGCTGGGAAAATAGAATAACAAAGTCATTTTCTAGTACAATCATACTACTAGCACCGTCACTTGTTACTAATACCATATTGGAAATACCTACTTCTACAATAACGAAGAAAAATTGCTAAGTGAGTTGATGTCGTTACTCTCATCACGACAGAAAAAAATTAAACTTTCTTTATTTTCGAAATCATCGAAAAGAACTGATGCGGATAAGCTTCCTTCGCATAATACGCTCGCATGCATCTGCGAACGTAAACGCTGTGCCAGAAAATTTTCACGTGCCATTAAAATTTTCATACGTGACACCTCTGGGACGCGTGACATAGGTTCGCCCCCCCCCCCTGATCTAATGTATGAGGTTGAAAAAACTATTTTATTACTAAAATAAAGCAAGTATACATTTTAACTTATTCTATCCATTCCAGTTGCTTTGCAGATTCAAGTTTCAACTTCTATTACCATCAATTATTTTTGTAAATCAGTTTCACAAATCAAATTGCAACTGCATTATCATATCAAATAATATTTATAAAACAATAAATCTAGTAATAAATCAATTAAATATATCAACACCAACACAATATATTTTATTTCAATATCTTATATCATAACTTAATTTAAATCACTTAAATAAAACAAAATGTAAACAAAACTATATAAGGAAAAGACAAGTAGTTTGTGTTCTTTTTCTTTCTTTTATTAATTTGTTTTATTTCTATAAACGAATTTTAAATTAATATGATCAAAAGTTCATAACGAAAAAAACAAAACAGAAATGTCACATGAGTATTTTTAATTAAAATGTAATTAAAGAAAAAATACTAATATATCATGTGATGCAGGATAAATTAAAGACGACCGATTATAAATTGGATAAATTTTTAATAAAAATATAAAAATAATAAAGATGAAAGTCTAACGATAAATCGTGACTTGATTTTTGACTCGTTTTAACTGGTTTAAGTTACAAAACAGTAAGTTTGTCCTCCTACTGGTTTCTGTTATTTTTAAGGATTTTGTAGTTTCAATGAATTTTTTTATGTAATGAATTATTTTCTTTATAATGTCGACTTTTACTTTTATTTAATTTTAAATCCTGTTTTAAAAGATAAAACATGTTTTTATATAAATCAATCTAGAGAAACACATTTTATACTGCTGACAGTTTGTCTATCAAATTTAATTAATCACAAAGAGAAATTTTAAAAAATGAAGTTGTTATCGTTGGATTGGCAATTTCGTGCAAAAAAAAAAGAAAATACAAAACTTTCCAGCAAAACAATGACATAATTCGCATAATGATAGAAATATTAAATTTCAAGATCTATACTTTTGCGACAACATCGTTGATATTGCCATAGTATTTGACTGGGAATTGCATAGCATTGCAAATAGCAGTAAGATAGGGTGAATTGTAATTATTCAACCAAAGCACTCTCAATCCAATGACACAATGACACGTTTTTATTACTTTGTATAACCTAGTTGAATTATTTGCCAACCTAGTAAGTTCAGAAAAAAAGTAGGCCAAAATATTTTTTGTAGAAATGTAAAGATTTAGGACAAAATTGAACAAAGTGATGGTTGTACTTTCTGCGAATAATTTTATTTAAAACTTCAACCCCATTTCCTTTCGTTTGCCATTTTAGTTTCTGGGCACAGAATTTTTTTTTTTTGCTAAACGTCTTTAATCAAAACTAAAAGCGTTTAGTTTTGCAAAAAATTATTTGTCGTAAAAAATTTTCTGACCTAATGCGGTGATCTGAAAAGCATTTTGACTCGATCACTGAATAAATCATTCAGTTTCTTTAGTACCTAGTAGTGGCATGCTGATGTAGTAAAGCTATATGTAAGGCCAGGATGAGCAATTACCAGCTCCATATGCAGTAGTACTTTTTCAAATAAAATTTGAATAAATCCACTAGTGATGCACCTGGTCCTAAAAATACAAAAACCGAGTATCGGGTACCCGGCCTATATTTCATAATAACCGGCCGGGTACTTGATCCGGGTATTTGATTAAATTTTCATTTACAAACAAACCGAGAATTCGGTAGTTATTTAGCAATTTAAATTCTTTAAAAGGTGAAAACTAGAAAATAATTAGAATATGGATTGTTTTACATCAGTGATCAGATTTTTATTTTTTAAGGGCGCTCGCACTTATTTTAGAAATAAAACCATGCGGGCTTTATTTTTATAATTTATTTTTCGCTCTTGCACTTAGGATAATATGAAAAAATTTACAAAAAAGCTCTTTATAGGCAAAATAAAAATTTACGAGAAAAGATTTTGTAGGCAGATAGTTATTTGAAAAAAATAAACATAATGCTCTCAGAGATTTTTTTTATAATAATTTTTTTGTTTTTCTTTTCTTTTGGTTTAGTTTGATTAAAATATGTATGAAAATAAGTGACGTCGATATGAATATAAAATAGCTTAGTTTACAAAAAAAGAACAACAAAGCGATAGTTTTTCCAGATAACATAGTTACTTCATTCAAATCCAACGCAACTTATGTTTTTTTACTGTTTTAATAAAAGAAAGAAAAACGTGCATTTGCCCTTATCAGTTGGAATAGATAGAAATAAAAAAATTAATTCATTTATGAATATAAATTAATTAATTTTTTTCGACTATTATTTATTTTAATTTTAGTGAAGTCCGTTCAATAAATCATTTTAAATAAATAATAATAAATAATTTTTTTTACTTCATAATTTAATTCATGCATAACATATTAAAATTATTCATTATTAAATTATTTACCTAAATGGAGATCATTATCTAAAATTACGATTCAAAGATACAAATTTCTAAAATCTTTTCTTATCAAATAACGAAATAGGACGAAAACTAACCAGAATAAAACAAAACAAACAAAAATATGTATGTAACCGTAACAGGATAGTTTAAAAAAAATAGATTTTATTTTATTCCTCTATTCTTCGAACGAAATAAATAAAAAAAAAAGTAAAATCTATAACGTACAAAAATTTATTTCTAAAGTAAAATTAAAATACCTGAGGGCGAAAAATAAGAAAATAAAATTTAGCTCTTTGAGTGCAGATTTTAATTTATATGTATTTTATTTTGGGAGACAAAAACTTTTTAAGGGCAAAATAATATAAAAATCGGAACACTGTTTTACATTAAAAATTATAGAATAAATTTTTAATATGAATTGAATTTGAATGAATTTCAAAAATTTGTGTATAACAAGAAAAATTTAATACATTAATTTTAAAGTTTTAAGCTGGGGTTTAACTAGGGTGATCACCTCGCCGAGTTTGAATCGGAGTCTCTGAGTTGTAGGCGTAGTAATTTTCGGGCGCCGGATTTGACAACAAACTCACCGGATGAGACAAAATTTTACTTATTGCCATGCGATAAATTTTCAAAATTAACAAATCTTCTAGCTAAAATAAAATCTAATGGCATAGATGATCTTACTGTCTCACAAATTCATAGTTTTCAGGTCCTTAATTTAATTTAGATGGTATTACATCCAACATTTTCAGACCGCACCGGCATCAATTTTACCGAACACAGAACATTGCATGCCGCTCAAGCATTTCTCCTAAACTTCGATCTCATCATGTTACAGCCACTGATGATAGAAATTAATTAATCAATTCTATCAATAAAGACCTATAACGTGTAATAGAATAGATGGAGGGTAATTTTGTTGAGTTACAATCCAACCAAAACCAAATACTATCATTTATCACGGATGTGGCAACATCCTATTAGAGATGAAGCAACATCCTAAAACTTTCCTATTAAGATATACCATGAGGTATCAAACAAGGATGAAGTTAAACTAAGTTAAACTTCTGGGCGCCGTTAATTAAAATAAATGGAACAAATGGGTTCAACCTTGCTAAATCTAGAATGCAAAAACTAGAATTCATGAGTCGATGTAAACAAATTTTCATCTAGAGACAAATTCTGTTGATCTATAGGTCATTTATTTGCTCATCTGTGGAATATTTGGGAAGGTGGTTTTAAGTCAACAATGAAATATCTAGACTGTGTGCGATAATGCTGAGTTAGCTGATCAGCTATATTCACTCCAGCACCGAAAAAAGGTCGCCGAACTGTCCATAAATACTGCTTCTATAATGTGAAAAATTTAAAACATCCTTGATCATGTACGCAGTACAATCGATAAACAAGAACTTCAAAAATGTCCCATTCGTTTGCTTTCTAAATATGCCGTTGTAGAACATGTTCGTTTCAAAACGAATATTTTAAGAAAGTATTGCAAAATTTTGAAGTTTATTGGCCCTCTGGAAAAATGGCCTTTATCGCAGAATTTTCTAAATAGTAACGAGGTGGCAGTACAACACATAAAAGTTACTGGAGAAATTATCAGCAAAGGTATCCTAGTTTTAAAATGCGAGCTGTGGATTGAGAATTTTATTATCAACCAATCACAAAAATTTCATATTCACCACAAAAATTTTATTTCTGATTGGCTAATAACACAGTTCGCATGTTAAAACCCAGCTATATAGTTATGACAGTGAACTACGTTGATTTTTATTTACGATTTTTTTATTATTTTATTTCAAAAGAATAAATTGAATTTATAAATTTTAGACTTGTTTTATTTTATTTTTACCAGTTTTTACTGGGTTCTAACAGTGAAAGTAGAAAATAATTTTCTTACATTGTGGCGTAATAGTTTGAATGGTTAAATTGGAATGGTGTCCAGACTTCAGCTCTATGCAAAAAAGAGGAGATACTACCCGCTCGGTTCAAAACGTTGTTTTGCTTGAATTTTTAAAACTTCTTTAATAATAAGATGTTTCAGTCAGATTCTGTCAGTGGCAGCATATTGAGTTCTAATGAATTTGAATTTTAATTCAAGCTTTTGATCACGACAAATTTATGTTGTTGATGTCAAATTGTCAGCAACAGAGAAAAATGTGTCGTATTGACAAAAAATTAAAACTTCTAAGTCACATTTAACCCCTTGTGCATCAATCACGAGTCTGACTCGTTGAAATTTATTTTTGCTTTGTGAAACAATCACGAGTCTGACTCGTAGAAATTTATTTTTACTTTGTGAGACAATCGCGAGTTAGACTCGTGATAACAATATAAATTAAATTCATGGAATCACTTGACTTCATTTCAAAATTGTGATCGAACGGGTGAACCGATTTTAATGAGTTTTTTTTTGTTTAAAAGGTACATAGTGACGCCTTATTAAAAATAATACTTTAACCAAAAATATTCATATTTTTAGATGACTTTTTTAAATTTTAATTCTTTAAACATGGTGATTTCAAAAAGTACCGTTTCCTTCTCTTTCATAAATATATATATAAAATGGTGGAATCAATATGACGGCTACAGGCTTACGGCCTCACTCTGAAAGTATAGAAATTTGGCTACCAACACAAATTTAAAATCTCAACAGATGTGTTTTTTTACTTAGAATGTTGATAATTTTAAGTAGTTTCAACTTCCGAGTGGCGTTAAATTTTTTATTCAAAATGGCGGCTTGTAAATATAAACATATAAAATTAAAAAAATAAACAAATAACAAATCTCCCCTGTTTTTATATTTTCTTCCATAATTTTGAATCTTCATTAACTTTTTACAAAACACCTGGAAAATTGCATTTTGGAGATGTTTTTTGGAAATTATAGAAGTTTTGTCTATAATTTCCATAATAATATTTCGGTAAATATAAGCCGATTTTTTTGAAAAATAATTTCTATAATTTTCAACAAAAACTTCAAAATAAATAAATAAATCAATCAATAAATAAATGAAAATAAATTAAAATAAATGAATAAAAATAAATTAAAATAAATAAAAATGAATGTAAATAAATAAATAAATAAATAAATAAATAAATAAATAAATAAATAAATAAAAAAATAAATAAATAAATTAATTAATAAATAAATAAATAATTAAATAAATAAATAAAAATAAATAAAAGAAAAAAATATAAATAAAAATAAATAAATAAATTAAAATAAATGAATAAAGATAAATAAAAATAAATAAAAATAACTAAACATAAATAAATAAATAAATAAATAAATAAATAAATAAATAAATAAATAAATAAATAAATAAATAAATAAATAAATAAATAAATAAATAAATAAATAAATAAATAAATAAATAAATAAATAAATAAATAAATGAATAAACAAATAAATAAATAAGTAATAAATAAGTAAATAAATAAATAAAAACTAAATAAAAATAAATATATAAATTACTTTCAGCCTATATCCGCCATATTTATTCCGCCATTTTGAATTTTGAAAAGGAGCACACGACATTGGAAACAAGAGACAATAAGCTACAATTTTTTCCCATAGACCTTCTGAAAAACCTAAATCAATTCTGAAGAGCAGGGGGTCTCCGAGTTGCAAAGAATGCCCCATATGTATTATGGGGCCATTCTTTAATACTAGAATTGTACAAACAATCTGTAGATGAGATATTGTATCTCGAAACATGTAGTTAAGTTAATAAAAAAAAATTAAAATTAAAGTAAATTTGTATTTTAAATTAAAAATAATTATTTTAAAAAAGAAAAGGTTTTGTTTTATTTTTTTTGTTGTTTTGAGTGAGTTTAAGGATTTACAATTTTTTATTAAAAAAATACAAAAAAAAATCATTTATACTTAAAATGAACAAATATATTTATTTTTCCACGACAGGGTTGTCGTTTGACTCCAATTGGAATTTGTTAACTTCTTTTTAGCTCGACCAGCTCAGACTCGTTTTCATCAGAAAAACTAAATCTTCATCTTCCAAAAAACTCTATTTTTGTAATTATAGAAATAAAAATATGAATGAAAGACTTAATACCAAAAATGATATGGAAAGAATCGCTTGACTTTAATGCATAATACTATACGGTTCATATCTGTGCTGACTTGGGGACCACTGATTGGTACCAAATTAGGATCTAATGTGGCTTGTTACATTTTAATATATCAAGGTCGAGTCAGACTACCGGATCATAGGAAAGACTAACTGAACCAGGACAAATAAGGTTTTCAAAAATATAGAGAAATTATATTTGAATTCTGATAGGTGTCCGCTGTGAAATATCCTACTAACATTTGTTCTAGTTCACCGTGATCCGACCAGGACGATAATAGCACATGGCTGAACTAGGGCCGGATTTCAATCTTGGCCGCCTGGACCAAACAAGATCTGCCGCTCCCTTCTTTATAAAAATTTATCTATGTATCTCATAAATTCACAATAAGTTATAATAATAATTGCTTAGTACGGTGTCTTGTATTTTTTGAGTTGATCCAAAATTGTAGGTATTTTTCTCTTCGTTTACTACTTGATCGAACGTCTCGTGCATTCCCTTACTTGCTCCCTCACAGCTAATAACAGTTTATTGACTAAAGCGACCAGATGGCACACACTGGTTTGATAGAACAGACGCTTGTAAAAGCTTAACTGAAAATTGGAATACTATCCTATTATTAGAGCGCTGGAATATATTGAAAAAGATGTAACTGGAAAACTAATGGGTCGAAATGGTCGAACTAATGGGTCGAAAAGGCACGTGGCCTTTTTTAATCAGCTAAATTTATTAGACAATTCCGTTCTTTTAATTATGTAGAATAAGGTTCATGTGCAGATGCGCTAAAACGCATCAAAACTTATTTGTCTTCATCTATAGCACAAAATCGACTTGACTTAACTTAGCAGTTTTTTGTATTGAGTCTCGTTTGACGACATCAGTTAAACTTGATGAACTACTCATTGATTTTGCTGAGATAAAAGTTTGACGTAAACATTAAACTTAAATATTAATTGTTATAAAACAAAGATTATTATCTTCCAGTACGCCTATTCCGGCATTTCATTGGGCTGTGAATTGGGAATTAAGAAAAAATGCAATAAATGATATAAAGAAATATTTTCTAATTTGTTATTTCCCGCGACACGGAATACTAGTTATGAAATAGTATATTAAGAAACTAGTTTCATAATCGACGATTTTATCGCACGCAATCTGTTTAGAAAACGACCCGGGCAGCGGGGAGTTTTCTAAAGGATAAGTGCGATAAAACGTCTTATGAAACGAGTTTTTTATACTATTTTTTCTATTTTGCATTTTTTGTCTTGAAATTTTTAAAAATATTTTTTATGTTTTAATGTTTTAAAGAAAATTTCTAAAAATTTCAATTCAAAATAGTAAGCTCTGCGTTTCATCATATTTCTATATATTTTTTTGTTGCAAAACTAGCTTTCATAAAATGTGTATTTTATTAAGAAATAGTCAATTTGAAATTTGGCTATTATTACTAATTATTTGAATTAATTAAAATATTTAACACTAATTTAGATATTCTTACTAATTTTATTTATATAATTATTCGTTTTAATTTTCACTGACGTTTGTATGACCAATGTGACCAACCTTGAAAAACAAAACTTTGCGTATCGTAATAAAGGCCATTTCGATACGCATTTGGGTATCGAAATGACTTTATTTTAGACGCAAAATAGAAAAAAATTGTTTGTCAATTCCTATTCCACGATGTACCGGAATAGGGCTACAGTAGTATATATATTTCGTTCATTGAAGCTTAAAAAACATTATTATCGCCATGCTGGTCATCGACTTATGGTTAATATATTTTTTAAAATTAAAAAGAAATTTTGTAATGTATTCTAAAATTGGCCGCGCAGTGCCATAGCCCAGGCTGGTACATGCGTAAATCAGGCGCTGGTCTGAACAATATTCTAGTCGGAATAGCAAAAATGAAAACAAAAATTCTCTGGTTTTGTTTTGAAACCACGACTTATTTTTGGGGACTTTCTTATCACCACCTTAAATAAGTATTCAAAACACATTCAAAATGATTTACCATACTTAATTTGGCAGCAAAATCAAAACATCAGTAATCAATTTAAAAAGTGTATTATGTTTTCTTAGTTGCCCACCATCTATAACACTACACGTTGATCTCACCATTTATAACAGGACACGTCACACCACAATCTCGATCGTCGGTTGACAATAACTCTCTATTTGCAGCTGAAAACAAATATGTATTCGGTTCTATGCTTACGTTTTTCTGCGTACATTACTCCTCATACGTATATGTAAAAAATAATCTTAAAAAAGATTTATATGTGTGTGAATGTGCTCAAAACGTTTGTTCAAACATGATTTATGCCGGCACTAATTCAGTTTAATTTGAAATAGCGCCGAGACCTCAATTTAAACAATTTCTCTAATAGCGTCGAGATTTCATTTCAAACTTACTTAGCACCGAGATCTTCAATTTTAAATTTTTTTTGACATAATGCCGAGGTTTTTGATTCTTGGAACTATGTCAGTGTAATGAAATTGAAAATTTCATCTTTGCGTTATTTTAGTTTGAATTGAATTAGTGTCGAGACTCCATACAAAATTTTCTCGGTGCTATTACAGCCGGCATTAAGTCAGTACAAAGTGTATATTATCACTTATCCGGCACAGAGAGACAACAAAATAATTGAAACATGGGTTGCTTATGTAGGTATATATACATATATTTATCATTTAGTTTTTATAATATATACAGTACTTTAATAGAACATTATGATGCTAGGGCGTAAAGTTAATGATTTTAGACGGATGTGGAGTTTGCAAATCGAGGCGCTAGCCGAGATTTGCACCCACATTAAGTCCAAAATAGCTTACGTCCGTGCATCATATACTATTTTTTATTCGCCGCAAGCAAAATATTTTAAAAAAATTTGTTTATTCCAATTTAAAATTATAAATTTGCATAAATTTTAAAATAAAAATCAAGTAACCTTTGACAAAATATTTGTTATTTTTTTCAAATTATTGTATAACCATAACAACAAATGATAACAACTATTTTAATTGGATAATGAAATTTTGAATTTAAGGGTTGCTTTGATAAAAAATTCTATTTTTCATAGAATTTAAATAAATACAAATGCTTTTTACTTTTATGGACGTAGCTATGACAACAAAATAAATAGTTAAAAAGTGACACTTTAAGGCCGCAAATCACATTAATAAAGCAACACTTTAATATGTAGGCGAATAAAAAAGGTATTTAAAATGTTTTTATGACACATATTGTAATCCCAATAAACACAACACTTTTTACTAAATATAATAATTAAATTAATTCACATTTTATAAAACTCATATAGTAAAACTACAAATCAAAACTTTCTTAAGTAACATGTAAAAATAATTTTTAAAGCATTTACTTCTGTTAAATAAAATATAATTGAAATGAAATTAATCATTTTATCCAATTATTTTCATAGAACTTATTGGAATGACTGACAATGATTTAACAACATTTTGCAATGCGTAACGAACGATGCGCAGCTTTGTGGTAAAAATGATCATTACATAAACTAAACTTCAATTTAATTTAAGGGAATTATGTTAACTACGCATTATAATTATTTGAATTACAACATAAACATTATCAACCTTGTTTTATTATATTTATTTTTAAATTAAATCTGCATTATCATTAAAAATCAAATTTGGACTAGATTGGCAAAATTTCATAGGTTGTGGCCCATTTCTCGATGAAATTGAAATTGAAATTGAATCTGCAAATCGACTAAAAAATTTCAATTTACTCTGCTATCCTACTTGAGTAAATTTTGACAGATTGTGTTGAAATTCAAATAAAATTTGTTTTTCAATAATTATTTTTTCGTAATTTAATTTTTGTGGAAGAAAATAAAGCAAAACAAAAACTAATATTTCAGCGAGAAACGTCAAAATTTCAATTTCATCGGCATTTTTGAGAAATGGGCCACGGCCATTGTTTGCTGTTTTTGACGTTTCGAGAATAACTCTTTTGTTTTCGGGTTAATTTATTATGTTAAGTTGTTATGTTTATTATGTTATATGAAATTAAAAATTAACATCTGCAACGATACCATGTTAACTGAAAACACCTTCACTAATATGATTCAAACCAAACGAATAATCTAATTTTTAATTAATTCTTGACAATAATTGAATGCGTTTTAATATACGATTATCAACTTTTGACACGATCTGGTGCATGCATTGGTTTATACGAAGATCATTATAAATACAGTTGTTTACTTAATTGCTTAAATGTTTATCTTATGATTAAACGGTTAAAATGTCAAATTAAATTATAAATAATATGTATATGATTCATTTTTCTTTTTAGAAAGTGTGATTAAATCACAAAATCTATAAAATACAATTTATTTGTTTACTCTAGCTACTTTTTGATTTTTATAAAACATATTTTTAATGTAAATCAATCAGGTTAATAATTCAATTAACAAACGGAGAGGTGTTAATCTAAAACTAATTTTATGTATATAGTTCATTTCATGTCCTTCAACTACACAGTTGAATACAATTCAGTTATTTGATTACAAAAAATTATTAAATTTATAGAATTGGAAAGTTTTGTATTTATTGATTTTCATATATTGAAATAATAAAAGTCCCCTATATTATATTAAATCACAAATATGTATATGTTTAACAAGAACTATTATATTTTATTTATGGGAAATTCCTACGTAAAATTTTATTTCTTCATTGAATGTATATTATTCATAATCTGCATTATCCTAAGGTGATTGTATTAATTCGAAACGAATTTCAACGGCTAATTATTCAAACCATTAATTTTTAACTTAGCTTCATTATATATAGTGACTAGAAGTTTTGACGCCAAAAACAAATGTATTTTGTCTCGTGTCATTATTATGACAAATTGTTAACACATTAACTAAATTCACTGTAGTTTGCTTACCTTAATTATTATGTTATTTGCTATAGTGAAGTTTTTCAATTATTTCAAGCAATATAATTTGATATTTAAACAAAATTTTTCAGATAAATAATTTTACAAGATTTATTACTTATTTATTTAACACAAACTTCAGATTCTGTCTTTTATTGTAATTGTTCTTATTTATATTAAGTTAGTAAATATTTGCATAATTTTATTTTACTATTGGAATTTTACGATCATGTCACGGCGGTTATTAAAATATAAAAATTAGAATTTATTAACAACAGCGTCAATAAAAATTATCTGCATTATCGAGAACCAACAAGCTAAACTTGTTAATGGTTCTTATTGTGACCAAATATAATTAAAACTTTGTTTTTGAAAATGTTACTCGTTTAAAAGAGACTTGCAACCTAGCTTTAACAAATAACATATTAATAACGAAATGCGAATAACCTTCACCGTAAAAATAAATTAACATTGCAATATTTGCATTGATGTGTAAAACAACACAAGGTACATTTAATTTAAGATCTGTATGAACAAAAACAAAAAAAAAATTATTTAATACGAGTTATAATATAATATTTAATTCAAGATACATATTATACAAAATACTTGCGACAGTGTACTGTACTGTATTGTACTCTACATAGCTTTTAGTAGCAACTAGCCGTGTTCTAATTTTAAATATGTAAGCTTACAAAATGTTAGAATTACAATTTTTTAAGTTTAATGAACTTATATATATTAAAAAATCAGCTTATAATAAAGAAAATGTGTTTGTAATTGACATTGCTATAATCGTGTATACTTGAATGAAAATAACGTCTAGGTCAAATTTCCAGTAGAATGGTAATTAAAGTGAAATAATATAGCAAAAAGATTATTGAATTGTGAGCTAACAGTATTTAGTGCAGATTCACAATGAGATGTAATCTTTCGTTTATCTTTTAATAAAATAAATACAAAGAGTTCAACTATACTTTAAACAACAAAAAAACTTTCTTTAATGTAAAAAATAAAGGATGCAGCCAATAACTTTTTAATATGTCGATATAAGAAAGAAGTTTTAGACAAGATCCTTAAATACAGTACAGACACTGAATTTGTTTGTGTCTAAAAACAATTCCTTGGATTTATTTTTATTTTAAACCTTTAACTTACGATGACAGCAGATTTTTATTTACTAGTAGAAGGTTGCATAATCGCCTTGATGAGAATTCAAACTGAAACCCATAAATTTACTAAAAAAAATATTTGTAATATGTAAATTAAATTTCTTTTTATGTTTATTTAATTTACCTTAAAGTGCAGTAAAGTTTTTAAAATTATTTGTATAATGCAAATTAAGTTTAATAAAAGTATGTATGTTTTTTATATGAACAAAACTTTACATACGGTTATGGTTATGTATCTATATTAGCCATTTTCGTATGCTAAATTAAAAGTAAATTAAACATAAGTAATTTGTAGAACAAATATGCTTAATTTAATTAAATTTGTAATCTATTAACATTATTAACACAATTTATTCAACTGATTTCTCAAGTTTAGATTTTAAAGATGAATATTTCGATAAGGTAATCGATTTCCTTATATTTTTTTATTAGACTAAAAGCCCACGACGGCCAGACCTTCGTTATTTTATAAAAGCTGAAAGTTTCACTGCGCATACCCCCTACTCAGGTAGGAACGATGAGCGACATATGAAGTTTGGATCATAGTGGCTTTGGCAGGGAGCAGGTAACAAAGGGGCCTCCAAAGTTTCGTGAAAGCATAAAAGCTAATTTTTTATACATTCTTCGGGATAGTATTAGAAGTCACGTCACCCATTGCCAGACACTTACTATCGTGGAAACCCCCTGCCAGACACCCTTAAACTTTAAAGTTTAAGGGTGTCTGGGAGGGGGTTTCCACGATATTTAGTGTCTGGCAATGGGTGACGTGGCTTCTAATACTATCCCGAAGAATATATAAAAAAATTAGCTTTTCTACTTTCACGAAACTTTGGAGGCCCCTTTGTTACCTGCTTCCTGCCAAAGCCACTATGATCCAAACTTCATATGTCGCTTATCGTTCCTACCTGAGTAGGAGGTATGCGCAGTGAAACTTTCAGCTTTTATAAAATAACGAAGGTCTGGCTGTCGCGAGCTCTTGTTCTATATTGTTTCTAGTAAACAATAATTTTTACATTTTATCAATATCCTTCGATTTTCATTTTTTTATCATGAAAAAAGAGATTTTCTTTAATATAAAGTGTTGTATAATATGTTGTACGAAATCAAGATTTGATGTTAAATTTTGAACGTTTTTGAACAGAATCCAAAAGAGCGAGAACGGTAACAGATGCCAAACTTGACAACAATACTCCATACTGGACGAATATAGGATCTATAAATGTTTAGTAATTGATACGGAGTAAAATATTTTTTGCTTCTATGGAGGAGCTTTACTTTTCTTGACGCGCTTTTTGCCATCGCCATTATATGATCGTTCCAGAGTAAGTCATTGGAAATTATTACTCCCAATAAGCGGAAAGTTTCACATCCGTCTATTTGTTGGTCAGACATACTAATTGAAATTTCGTTGGGGAATTCAGTCGTTGATCTGGAAACAATCAATTTCTGTGGTTTGGTGGAGTTCAAATTCACCAAATTTTTGTCACCCCAATCTTTCTAGGTCCTCGTTTAAATTTATGGCTGCGTTTCTCCTCGCGGAATTTATTCGTTCGTTCATTTTACCCTTTGAAGATAGAGGACGAGTCTATACTTCTACATGGAGTATGTGTCAAAACAAAATATAAATTTGTTTGTTGACCTTGTTTGTATTTATGCTTCTTTTATTTAATTATAAATCTGTCTGGAAAAGGATTCTACCTATTTTAAGTGCAAATTCTGACACTCGGACTTTCAAAGTTGGATAGTTAATAAATTTAGGCATTTATGGCATTCCATGCATTTTTAACTGAAGCGTTTAGTTCGCTTATTCAAATTCTTAACAACAAATATCGGCTTACAATGATTAATGTTGACTAATCTATATTTAATGTTCAATACAAAGGAGCTTTGTTTCAACAATTTACTGAACTATGGAATGTTCGATAGATTATCATATCATTTTTCCGAATGATTAACCTATTTGACTACGTATATAGCTCTTTGTTTTTGACTTGACAGGTGCCACTTATATTGTGATCAATTTTTCTGAACTAATATGCAAATCTTTTGCATTAAATTTAAGTGGTAAAAACAATACGAAAAATGTTGATTTTTTGCATTAAAAAAATATTAGCATATGCAGGATCAGAAAAGGATCAGAAAAACTGTAAGGAAAAAACAATTTAATATAATTGTTAAGACACAGGAAGTTTCGCAGCGTTTGAAAAACATTGCTTCGATGATGATAATTTCTTGGATTTTGTGATAATTTAATATTAATATCTAGTCCCTGGGCCTTCACCTACATAATTTTCTGATTACCACATATTTTATACTTCGTGATGCGCCTGTCCTTGACGAGCCCGAAAACATTTGTTCTGCGATTTTTTTCAAATCGGCTGCTTTTGCGTTCGGCAAGCTCCGAAAAATGCCGATTGCATCTTGTAAATTTGCTACCACATTTATTTTTTTTAGCTGTGGAGGTTGGAAATTTGTTTTAGAACACGAGGGTAAGCTTGTCCAGCCAAAATGTGTTTGCTATTGGTCGAGTCCGACAACTGACATTTTGGATGTTTGAGTTGTCGGACTAGTCAATAGCAGACAAATTTTTGTCGGACAAGGTTACCCTTGTGTTCTAAATCAAATTTCCAACCCCCATAGTTAAAAAAAACAAAAATTTACAAGATCCCGGCCATCGGCATTTTTCGGAGCTTGCCGAAAGCAAAAGCGGCCGATTTGAAAAAAATCGCAGAACAAATGCTTTTGGACTCGTCAAGGACAGGCGCCTCACGAAGTATAAAATGTGTGGTAATCAGAAAATTATGTAGGTGAAGGCCCAGGGACTAATCCTTAGAGCTAAAATTGCACTTATAAAATAGGATAAATCTAGTACAAGACGTCTATGTTGTTGGGTTTTAAATTAACTTACGATTTGACAGTCATTATTCACATTGGTCACAAAAGTTCCGCCTCATATTGGGGATCAGTACTCAATATATCGTCGGGTGAATTGAGTCAGTATATAGAATTCTGTTCATTTCTCATTTTTTTCATTTAACCAAACATCAAATTTTCAGATTGATCGTTAATTTTTGACAAATGGGTCACACCATAATTTAACAGTTTAAAATACTTGAAAGTAAAAACGTACGTTAAAACCAGAACTTCTTAATCGACCTCATTCATATGTTAAATTGCATATTTAATCGACATAGAATTGTTTTTATAAAAAAATTTTTTTAAATAAAATTTAGATAAATAAATAAAATGTGATTTACAAGATTTTCCAGTTATTAAATATTTAATTTTCATGTGAGATGATCACATGTTTGAACTCGAGACTTTTCTTGTTTATGTTATTTGATAACCTATTATTCTTTAGGTACATATTTCTTTTTATTCTATATAAATCAATTTTACCATACGGTTACGAATAGAATTCTAATTCTGGTGAATTATATAAACATAATGCGGCTTATTCAACTGTTTAGTTAGATAACAAAATATTTTAGATCTTCGATTTTTTATTTAAAATAAACTAGTTTAAATTTAAAGTTTAAAGTTCTGTGTTTAACTTAATTTTATTCAAAAACAATTTAATATAAATGGCTTAAATTTGCATATAACGTAATATAATCCTATAATACTTTGATAAGAAAATTCATTTCGATTGCTCTTTAAATTCAAATCCAATAAAAGTTGTACATAAATAACTGGAGAACGGGTGTGAAAAATTGTATTGGATTGTAAAAATAAAAATTTTAAAATTGGCTTTAAAAATTTATTGGTTGTTTAACAGCTAAATTAAGATAACATTATTTGATATAAAAATTAGATGCATTTCTTTTATTTAAATAAAGTAAATATATATAACACTTTTTTAATAAAAACCGGTGACTGTGTAGGATTACAGTATGTGCCATAACAACCTATTATACCTAGGTCTCACCGCAATGTTCCAGTTTGTAGAACAAATTATGACATCCTGCCATCTAGAAAGTTTGGCTATTTTTACTAACCAATTGTACAGTTCAACTGGTATGAGTAAGTTAGTGAAGTATCTGATTTCATTTAAACATCGTAAGGAACAAAAACTTTAAAAAAAAACAACGAGATCAGCAAGAGTGCGATGATATTGTAGAAGTTTGCTACCAAATTTCATTGCACCTCTCGCACAGCACCCTTTTGATCTCACAAAAAAAACCGATGAAAACAGAGACAGATCCATAAAGTTGTACGTATTTTTATTAAATACGTCGCTTACAAAAAGCCTAAATAAATTAAAAATTTTTCGAATACGTAATTTCTCAGTAGTTTTATAGTCCCAGTTATATAAATGTAAAATAATTATGTCCCAAAAAAATCAGTGAACTAATTGTTTTGATGAAAATTATAAGTAATCAAATCATTCCTCCAGCATATCGAATGACATTTATTTTTGTGTCACCCAAATTTACAATTTAATTTCTTTTCGTATGACCAAATAGGTGAATTAAATTAAATACAAACGTTTTTTAAGTTAACAAAGCTAATAATATTTAACACAATTTGTTTCTCATTTCTGTGACGTACAACTATTTGTTGTCTGCAATTTTTAAAACGCAACTAGACGCAGCCATTATAATTCATATATGAAATCGATAAGGAAGATTGATCTTTCCATAAAAATAAATGATCTTGATTTGACACGTGTTTTCGGAATATTTGCGATTTTTTTCTTAGTCATATTAAAAATATTGAAATCACCATTGCTCCTGCCTAGTGACTGTAAACTAAAACCAATATATTTTAATACCGATCAATAAATGTTCAATTAAAATTAACTGACAAATTATAACTCAAATTTAAATTTTTAATGATACAATAAAACGTTATAATAAAATTTCTGTTGTTGACCTTGATTAAGTTGTTGGATTGTTATGTTAAATAAATCACTAGAAATTTTAAAACATAGATGACGGGTAACGTTTTGTTATCAATATGTAAGATTGTTGAATTTTGCCATTATATATAGAAAATTTTATACCGTCTTGCATTAAACGTATGGTAACTGTTAATTGCTGCTGTTGTTGGAATGTGTTAGGGAATGTCTTAATGTGAATGATAAGAAAAATTTAAAAGAAAATAACATTGTCAGTTGAAGTTTTAGTTGTGGGGTGGATAGGTGCAAAGATAATATATTCATTTACTTAGAAACAAAAAAAACCGGTTTTATTTATCTTCAAATTGAACTAGAAATTGTTTTACAGATGAGTATGAGTATATATGTATATCAACTAGTTTTGTATGTTCTCTTGCTTTGCCTTTATAATATTACTTTACTTTATCTAGAAATGATTCAAGGTTGTTAATTGCAATCAATGCACCCCTTCTTTATCACAATTGTTTATTTTTTAATCAATGTTTTTTTTAAATTTGTTGTAAACCTCAAACAAATTGCAGTACAAAACGATTAAACCGGTTTTTGGTGACTCAAATCCAAATCCAATACGTATCGAAAATTTAGATTTTGAGTGCAAAAACTTAAATAAACATTGATAACCTTGTTTTGGATGTTATGAAATATGATATATTGATTTCGAAACATGTTTTTACTGAATGTTACGGAAGCAAAATCAGTTGATGTCGCACCATTTTCATTAACAACCGGTTTTTGTATTAAACATATGTTAACTACAAAGTACAAACTATTTGACAGTTGGACGCATGTATATGAAATAAAAAACAACAGATAAATTGATAATTTTATTGAAAGTTGTTGATATATTTTTTCGTCAATCATTGATAAAAAAATTCGAAAGTTGATTTATTAATTTAGAGGGTTTATGTTAGTTGATCAATCTACTACTAAATGCTTTGCTATTTTTTAACTGACGAAGTCTAGCGAAACTTTTAAATAATTCATAATGTAAATTTATCATGTTGGATGATTAAATTTTTCTTTGAAATATTGCTACGAACACAAAATTTATAATGAGATAATTATTGTTAAATTTTGTTTCAATTTGACGTCATACATATTCTTTTATTTGTGTTTGAACTAAAACCGCCCATTTGTTATTTTCTACGAATTCAAAAATTTAGGCCCATACGCTAATAACGAAATTGAAATCATTAAACAGTATTAACATAAGGTGCGTTTAGGGTGACCAGATCGAGCATTACAAAAAAGAGGACAAATTTTAATTGGAAGAGGGGTTGGGGTCAATATTTTTAAAACTTAACAGAAAAGGTTTGCTTTATTTCCCAGCTGAAAAAATAAATTTGTTTAAAAAAAAAATTACATTTATGCCATCTTAGAATGCATGCACAATGAAAAAACTTTTTTCCAACGATAACATAAAAAGTTTCTTTGCATGCAGGTTCAATTCTATTTTTGTGAAAATGGGGGTTTTCCACTAGTGTAAAATAATTTTCGCTATTGTCTATTGAAATGAATCATCATGTATTTCCAGTCTGCGTTGGACACACGGGAGTAATGAAAGCCATCGAGTTTCAGAATTGCTAAGCAACTGTTTGTACGGGATGTCCACCAAGTTGCAAAATGTGCTTAGTTTCTTAGTACGTCCAGCCTCAACTGAAAAATTATTTTAAATTTTCATAATTATGCTGTCCTAAAGCTATTGGTAGCTCATCGAATTCAAACTGTACGTTGTTATGAAGAATATGGACAATGAATCCAATTCCGATTAAATTGGATGGATCATTTGACTACAATTTGAAAAAGATATTATTTGTACCTGTACGTTGTTGTTCGTCAAAGTTTGTGTTACAATTATCACCCGACACAAAATATTTTACTTAAAAAGAGGATAAAAATTCAAATATAGTACTAGCTGTTTCATCTTTAAGTGCATCAATACTACACTGAAAAAAAAAATTGAAGTAATGATAACGTCATCTCGAAACTGGCAATTTATTATTCAAACAAAGAAAAAATATTTGCAAACAATTTCACCGTGATTGGGACAACTACATGAAAACATTTTTCTGACAATGGCATAACAGTAGTTGAATAAAGTTAATAACTATTTCCATGAAACAAATTTTCGTTGCCCTTATATCATGAATTTTTCTTTTTAAAATAGAAGTATTTGAGATTAATTGAACTAAATTTTATTTTACATCGTTCTATAATGGTACAGTTGTTGAAACAATTTCGTAGTTCTATTCGCCATATCTGCCCGCACGGTGAGGTTGAGACAACTGCATTTCGAAAGGAAATAGAACATGTTTTTTTTCAGTGTACTACTTTGCTAAGTGCTAAACTACTTTGTTATTGATCCTGTTTCTTTTTTAAAATATTGTAACAAGACAGAGAATAGTTTTTGATTGCCTTGATTACTACCATCTGTTAAAATTGAAACAAAGTTTGTGATTTAAATAATATTAAAATACAAATAATATATTATCATAATAATAATATAATAAATTATTATTTTCAAATGCATTTTGTACTGCCAAGCGCCAGTAAATATCTAAGAAGTTTGACAATTTATGTTTGATGAATGGCCAAAAAGAGGACAAAAAGCATTATTTTGACAAAAGATACCGGACACATTTTTTTGGCTTCAAAAGAGGACGTCTGGTCACCCTAGGTGCGTTCGATTTGACTGAGACAAATGAAAAAACAACAACAATTGCATTCAATTTTTCAGTTGTTTCAGTTGCTTCAGTCAAATCGAACACCGCTATAGAGTTCTTTTACGATTACCTCTATTGAATACCACCAACTATAAAGCAACAATAAAATGATACAAAATTTAACGAATAAAAATAACACTTTATTTAAAATGCCGAGTTTTTTAGCATCTTTATTTTTAAAATCTGATAAAACCCGTTTTGTAAATCTTGTTTATTCATTCTAATAGTTTTCAGCTAAAGCTGGTTTGCGGTTATTGTCGCCGACATGTTTTAGGTTTTTATTTATTTATTTTTTTTTGTGTTAATAGGACTACGCCTCTGTAAACTACTTTGCGACGAAAACCGATAATATATTACAGGCTTAACGATAAACAACGAAGATCAAGAAAAAATATTATAAAGAACAAAATACCTGATGGATTAAAAATAAGCTTCGATCAAACTTTAAACTGAAACAGAAGCAATGCAATGCACAAAGCTGTTACGACTGTGATTCTAATCTCATTGATTACGATATGTAAAAAAGCTCACTACAAAAAAAAATTATAAAATTAAATCTCCAATCCATAGCACAGCACAGTTAAGTAAAATTAGAAGAAGCACAAATAAAATTTATTGTGATATTGATGTCTGTCTATCGATATGATCGTAAATTTTACAAATTTATAGTATAATTTTTTTATACAAAAGCTTTTGTTTTATCGATCTTGTTTTTCTCACTTTCACAGAATAAATTAAATTAACTATTAAAACATTCAAAATAATTAATTTACCTTTATAATTAGTATAACAATAGTCACAAAATTAATTTATTTTTTTTTAAGTTAAAAATTGATTTTAATATCACACAACAAAAAATTTTTTTTTAATTTACTTTAGAAACAAATTAAGCGAACATTTTCCGTTAATAATCGTTATTAAAATAATGTAGATCGCGTACGGTTAGTTTGATAACTAATTTGAATTTAAAGTTTGCATTGCCTTTTTACTACAATTTTGTTTTGTTTTGTTTTCGCTAAGATCGTTATTGTAAATGTGTGTACGTATACAACAAACCAATGTTTATAGTTTGTATTTTCCCTTAAAGTTTTGTTTTTGTTTCGATGAGGGGTGGGGGAAAAAAATATTCCACTACATTGAATATTATTGGAAACTTACTGAGATTTTGTTTATAACCAGTGGTGGTGGAATCATATCAAATAATTTCAGGAAAAGTTCTTATCAGTTTTATGAATTTTTGGTTAAATATTTAAAGTCATCATTATTTTAGTTATGTTTTGTTAAATGTCTTTTTTTATGAATTATTTTGTTAATGACTATTTTGGTTATTATTAAGAGTCTCAATGGGATATGCTTATTTATGTAAATATTTTGAAATTCTTAAAACGTTGCCCAGGTACATACAAAACTACAACATTACCCCAGATTTTGGTTTTGTGAAAAGGTTGTCCTCACTGATTTACGAAAAAGTTGCGAATGGGAAGCTAGAAAACTCATAAGTTAAACTTATAAAAAGTGTGCATGCGTTGTTAGATCGCATGGCAAAAACACTTAAAAAATAGGAGAGTTTCTCGTGCATTTAAGCATACAGTCCAAAATATCAAAAACTTGATTACTATGAAAAGTTATCGCAATTACAGCACCAATTCCAACGTTTTTCTCCATCATATACCTAGTGTTCGGTCGAGACAACGTGATAAAAAAATAATTTTTTTTCAAAGCACTATACGCAGCCATTTATCACGAAAAAACCAGATGTTTTACTGGTTTTAAATGTTTTGTACTTATGTGACAATAAAAATATTTTATTTTGGTTGTTAAGGCTTTTAGTTTTGTTTTGTTTATGATTACAATTTTGTGATGACCATTCTTGATACAATTGGTTTTATGGCTTTTGGGATAAATTTATCGTTTGTGATAAAATAAATTGAAAAAAGTAGGCTGGTACGGGACACCCAGCAGATGTGAAACATAAGTTGAGAGTAAAATTTATAAAATGCATTTTTTTTTTATTTTTTCAAACAAACACATACGCACACACACATTTATAAACACACACATGTAAGCGCATAACCCATAGAGTGGTAAAAGATGGCTAGAAGGTGAAAAACCCTATTGTTTCCCTGGATGATAAAAATCCCTTTAACTGGAACAAAATCCTGCAAGCACCAGAAGAACTGTACGTACCTGACTACTTGTTACGTATAATAGCTAGTTAATTCGCAGGAAGAATTTTAGTCTATGATACCAAAGAAGGTTCAAATATGTATGCTATTACAGCGATTAGGGATGAGAAGGGCCAACTGTATCCAAACCATAATCAACGTTAGAGCATGGCTACTTGACAATACAGGACTAGAGTGAGCCGATCAGAAAACGGAAGTCGTACTAAAGAAGATCAGAAAAATTGTGGAAAGATCGATATCCAGGTCATAACACCAGTGGTATCTTGGAATCATTCTACCATAGACTTAACTATCCCAGAATCATCTTCAAAATACACCTGATGTACGTTTGTTCCTACACCCAATAAGTAGGGCTGCTCTTGCAAGGCTTAAGCCAATCATTGGCGGCCCTAGAAAACCGATCAGGAAGCTTCTCGGTGGTGTTAGCACATCAATATTGATGTATTCGGCACCCATATGGACCTCAGCGGTGAAAACACCATATTATGTTAGACTTGTCAAAATGGCCTACAGATTGACATCGTTGCGAATATGCTGTGCTTTCCGCTCGGTGTCTGATGGGGCCGTAAATATCAGTGATCGAAAAATAATTTCAAAATCTACCCTACGAATTTTTATTTTTTAGGGGCAAAAACTAACCCTTATTGTCAAAACTTATTAAACTACAAATCTTAAGAGATCGAAATATAGATCACAATCACATATCTCAATTCTCAACCCTTAAAAAACCACCCACTATTATGATTACATGAAAAAAAAGTTATTACGGGCGACAAATTTATTTTCTTTTTTTAATTTAACTACATTAAATTTAAATGTTTTTTCATTAATATTTAGCACATGGAATCCTCATGAGAACTATTGAATGACTGTCAATATTTTCTTGATCTAAAATTGGTGCACTATTAAGACAGATTAAGACACTATTAAGACACTACAAGTTGAGTTGCAAAAAAGTCCAACTTTTCGACAGATACATAATGGGTAAAGTGAATAAAAACTAAGCAAATGCTAGAAGAATAAAGAATAAGCAAAAGCATTTGCTGGAAGTATGATCTTGGTCTAAAAGCACATTCTTAAAATATTGTGAATAATCAAATACTTTTACTTCGACCTTTTGCTATAAAATTTAAGAATTTCCCTTTAAAGTATATTTCAATTACCTAGAATAATCTAGTAGCATTTGCTTATATGTGACAACTAACGTTGAATTTTGAAGTTTTTGTTTGTTTTTGTTGTTGCAAATCTTTTTCTATATTATGTAGTGCAAAGCAAACCATTATTGGTTTTGGTACTTTCTGTAATGACGTTCGAACAACGTATTTAAGAATGGCGAATCTTCGTTTCACTTGCCCAAAATCTCTATTATAACCCGATTTGTCGCATACACCATGTTGGGGGTCATTAACCGAGGCCGTATTCCATACCCAGAGTCACCAAGAATAATGTACGATCTGTTGCAAGACAAACTTTCAATGGCGAGATTTTTAGAACCCGGCTATCGTATTATGAACCCGGCCATTTAGCGTCAATACTTGTGAAGATTTCTTTTGCATTGCAGGTAGCTTGTACATTTTAACTCGTGAAACCCTTTCTATTGATGCATTCATCGCCATAATATTTTGGCTTGGAAATCGCGACAAATGTACAGTTTATGGCTCCCATAACACCCGGAAAATTGAATTTAGCATTCCATTCGGATTTTCCGACCCTTATGTCCTCTGCTGTTTTTGGGAACCTAATAAACTTCTCGATCTCCATCATTATTTTGTCCGGTGTAACCCACTATCCTCTTCTACACATATTTGAAATCCAGGATCTGCCAGGTACCTCAAAAATATTTCCCTTCTTTGTTTTGATGTTAATGCTCCACCTCTGGTTTCAGCGATTGTGTTCAAAAACCGCTTGGATAATTTTTCAACATTCGCCTCGGTAAATCGGTGTAATTTTTTGTAGTCATTAACACTATTTTCCCTTCTTTCACAATATAATTTTCTTTTACGTATTCTGATAAATTTTGCCATTTCTTTACTTTCTTAGGTTATGTAGAATTTAAGATGCTTCAGATCATCCTTAAAAAATGTTCAGAATGCTCTTGAAAAATTAAGTACATTCTAGGTTTTATTCACAAAAATTTAAGAACCTGCTAAGGAAATTTCAATCAAGTAGCATATGCTGAAATAAATTTTAGTACTCAAGCAAAAGCAAATACTTAAAATTTTATTCACACATTTAGTTCAAAAATGTTTTAAAATGCTAGTAAAAGCATTTGCTTAATTTTTATTCACTCCACCCAATGCACCATATGCTTTTTTACAATTACAGAAAATCTTTTTTAAAAGGAATTTTTTGCATTCTGATGGGCTGCAAAAATAATTCTTATTTTATTCTTATGAGGTAAACTTTTGTAAACAACGGTTTATTTCTACCATACCTTCATACTTTGCACTCAAAAAAAATTTTACCATTAAAATTTACATCGTTTTGTAAAAGTGCTAACAAAATGGTTTTGTGAATTTACTAAAAAATTATAAACTTTATATAAAATTTTGTGTAGTCTATTTGACTTTTATAAATCTGAAAATCTGAAAATTTTGTTTGACAAAAATATTGTTAAGGTTATAATGATTTTTACACACTTTTATTTAACTTGACTTTTTTTTTCAATTTAAAATCATAAATCATGTATCCATAACAAAATAAAAATCAATTGTACAATATTATGTAAAATTTTGTGAACAGAAAAATGACATTCTACAATTTTTTTTGTAAAACTTAAGACGAATATTGCAGATTTTTTTTAAACTTTACAAAGGAACTTTTGGATTTTAAAATCGAACAACAACAACGACAAACAACTTTTTCTGAAAGCATAAGAGCAATAAAAAAAAGATAATTGCTCATGGGCAGAATTAGAGCAACATTGCGAAACACTTGTGTTACCAGGTTAAAATTAGTCAAATTGTGTGGCTCGATGAAAGATATTTTTCTAAATTGGCCACAATACATGAAACCATTGTGTTAGAAATTGGTAAATATAAAAATGCAGCATGTAAGTTTAATAAACTACACTGAAAAAAACATGTGATATTACCAATCGAAATGCAATTGTCTCAACCTCACCGTGCGGTCACATATGGCGAATCAAACTAAGAAATTGCTTCAACAACTCTACAATTATAAATCGATGAAGTTGAGACAATCACACGAAATATTTATGTGAAAATAAAATATAGTTCAATTAATCTCAAATACTTAAACTTTAAAATGAAAAATTCATGATATAAGGCCAAAGAAAATTTTTTTCAGGTAAATAGTTATTATCTTTATTCAACTACTGTTATATTGGATATAACACTTTACATTTTAAATAAACCTCATTCTGTTGTTAGGCAAATGTTATCGTGCAGTTGTTCCAATTACAGTGAAATTAATTGCAAATAATTTTTCTTTGCATGAATAATAAACTGCCAACTTCGAGATGAGGTTGTCATGAACTTCAATTTTTTTTCAGTGTAGTTAAAAGGAATTTTGTTTTCAATTTGTTTACAGATCGAAATAGATTTTAAATCTCAAACTAAGGGTGAGAGCTTAGAAAAAAGGTTTCCTTAATTTTTAGATAAATTTATACCCTTGATCGAGGAAAAAATGAAACCAGGGAGCAGGGCCGGTGCAAGACATTTTTGCGCTCTGTTCAAACATGAGAAATGTGCCCCCAGGACTTAAGAGTTATCTCAAAATTGTAGTGGCTTATCTTATTGTATTTTAAAATTTGTTGCATACCATTTATAATATTTGTTTTTAAATTTGTTCTTTTTAGGCTAGGCCCATCTTTAGAATCATAAAGCTATCAAAAATATTAAAATTATTACTGTTAGTTTTATTATCCTGAGGATGGCCCTAGCCCAAAATATATACACTGAAAAAAAATTGAAGTTCATGACAACCTCATCTCGAAGTTGGCAGTTGATAATTCATGCAAAAAAAATTATTTCCAAATAATTTCACTGTGGTTGGGACAACTACACGATAACATTTTCCGAACAACAGAATGAGGTTTATTTAAAATATAAAGTGTTATATCCAATATAACAGTAGTTGAATAAAGATGATAACATATTTGCCTGAAAAAAAATTTCTTTGGCCTTATATCATGAATTTTTCATTTTAAAGTTTAAGTATTTGAGATTAATCGAACTATATTTTATTTTCACATAAATATTTCGTGTGATTGTCTCAACTTCATCGATTTATAATTGTAGAGTTGTTGAAGCAATTTCGTAGTTTGATTCACCATATATGACCGCCTGGTGAGGTTGAGACAATTGCACTTCGATTGGAAATAGGACATGCTTTTTCAGTGTAGGTATTTAATAATAAATAATATATTTTTTACTTGCTTAGATAATTAAGTGTTACTTTATTTCTGTAATTTGGAGTCGTAAAGTGTCACTTTTTAACCGTTTATTTAAAATAAATTTCACTGATAAATTAGAAACGCCAATTTCTTGTTAACTAATAGTTTTATTTTTCTATAGATACGTATTTCGAAAGCTATGCTCAAATCTCGACTGTTTCACCTGCGTAGATAACGTTTTTCATCAATTATGCATGCACATTCGATCAAGAAACATAAATAATTTTACATTCATATCAGAGTGTCCGTACTAGAGTGTCCCTAACATCTTTGAATTGCGTATCGATAAAAACCATACTTATATTTTAAATTTCCCCGTAAACATAAGGGCGGGCGAAATAGCTAATTATCCCGAGCAGAAATTTGTCAGGGCTCAAGTAAGGCCCTGATCAGGTTTGCCCTAACCCGGATGAGGCATTGGTAGGGCAGCCTTATTGGGCCCTGATCATGAGTGTAACGCTTTTGCCCTATCAGATCCTGATTGGGATTACCGGATCAGACCCTGATTGGGATAATCGGATCAGGCCCTGATTGGGATATCCGGACCAGACCCTGATATATATTTATATATTATATGCATAAATTAATTAAATTTAAATAAAAAAATTACAACTGATCAGGGCCGGATATATTCAAATAAGGATAACCCTAAAAGGGTATTCTAAATCAGGCCCGGAACAGGCCCACATCAGATTGCCCTTGTAGGACTGACTAGGCCCTGATCCCGCCCTGACTGTATTCAGGTTTTCCCTAACTAATTTCTGCTCGGGTATGTATTAAGGATGTAAAGTAGGACTATTTTGCTTCAGAGTGAAATGAAAGAAACACTCGAAAGCAAAAAGAAACTGTATGTCTGAATTACGTACAAAGTTTGTTGTACGAGTAAGATTCTATAAGATTTATGCTAAAATAATATATAATACCAAACACAAATTTTGGCATATTGAGTGATCGTAATGTAAAAACATAAATTTTTAGAAAAGCTCACAATTGCTCCTATTTTATCCTGGTTTCAACAAGGTTGTTTTTATAGATAAATGGAAAGATTGATCCTTTGCATAATTTTGCATTTGTGAACAAATTGTGCGCAAATGCGGTGGCCAAAATTATATGGTGTCAAACTTTCAACTTCACATTGGCCCTTTTGAGATTTAAACTAAATTTAGATTTTTACTAAATTCTCAAATTATGAAACTCCGCTAATCTGCTTCAAAACTGAGTGATTAACTATCGGATTAAGGTGTAACTGACATTAAATGATTATTATATGCTTTTGTTAAAACGCAACGTTACCTTTTCGGAATATTCAGAAATTTTGTTTCAGAGAACCTAATCTATCTATTTACAAAAATCGCTATTTTGAATACCGAAACAAAATAGGATTCGAATAAATTTTACGTGATCAATAATCAGATTTTTTCTTCGTTTTTCATAGTTCATAAACATAATTTTTCAGATAAATTCATAATTGTTTACCTAATTTTCATAAAAATAAGAGATTTTTAAAAAAATATCATGTTCATAGTCATAGTTTTTCATTTTTCAAAGACATACTTTTGCAGAGAAATTCATACTTTTTCCTAAAAAATTATATTTGTTCCTATTATTTTCTATGAAAAATTATTATTGTCTATGACTTTTCGTTTCATAGCTTTTCATTGAATTTCTTTGAATTTTTCATAGATTTTTTTCCGTCAGGGAAGGAAACGAAACAACTGTATATATACACAAAAATATTTGAAGTCGTTTTTCTCTCTTCTCCTCTCTTTTTTTCGGTGCTAAGTTGTTTGCTTCGGTGCTAAGTTGTTCAAATTTTTTTATGTTGTTCTTCTATTTGTCGTTTTTCTTTTTTAATGTAATGGCGTCTCTTTTTTTATATTAATTTTGGGGGCAAAAATACACTTAAATTTGGAATTCAATGCAATAATAGAAATATTTACGGCGCCTCTACTAACACGTAAGTGTGTTAGTAACAATTTATTGGTGTGCAAAAATTGCTTCAAATTTTAACATCAATTTCACTTCCTCTATTCTCTTAATTCTTTGTTTGTTTGTTTTCCTTTATTTCTCTCAGAGAGAAACCGGTTTGTTTTTCCAAAGACGTGCGTAAATTTTTCATTTGATTCAAAATTGTACAATTATTGCGAGTTTTTTTTAAATCTATAAGAAAAAACCTACAACAAAAAAATAATAGTTTCTCCCTCCCTGCGACTATATAAAAAGAAATAAGAAAAATGACAGATTAAGATTTGATTCTAACCAAACATATAAATTTTGATCTTTTATCTATTAAAAGTAAACTAGCCAATAATGAAAAGTTGGTCGCCAGCTAGTTTTCATAATATACTTTAAGGATGTATACCTAACTTAAATATTTGCACATGGGCATTATAAAATAATAAAATATTCACTATTATAAAATCACTGGAAACAACACAATAAATGTAAAATACTATCGTAATTATTTTCATTCATTTTATAAAAATTAGCACAACTAAAAATAATAGATTTTATTTTTTGTTTCGTCTTAAATTATTTAATTGTTTTTAATTTATAATTTAATACAATTGTTGGTTGTTGTAAATAAACAGAAATGCAAATGGCGAAATGAGAAATTGAATATGACATATTAGTGAACACGATTTCTTATGTCTCTCTTCATACAATTTTAAAGTTATGTTCTCTCTATATTTATATATACTCTAAGATTATACTGTTTTTTTGAGACAACCCAATATTATAGAGCTCTTCTGAGTTCTGACCTTGTTAATAAACAGCACTTCAGCAGTAACCGTTCTAACAAAGTTAGAGTTGGAATTCAAGTCATGGAATTTAATTTTTCGTCAATATCAATAAGGATCGGTAGTTTATTAAGTTTTTCTGGCTCACCATTAATTTCCACAGATACGTCGCGCTCGTGAATGTTGAATTGAGTACCTATGCAGACTTGGTATATGGGTGGCACAACTTCATCTTCCTTGCTGTTTGTGGGATAAATATTTCCAAGGCCATCTTCTGTTCTACTGGACGGATCAATTGATAAACAAGAAAATAAAGTATAAGTACGTATACAAGATTTACAATTATACATTAAGTAAGTTTCAAAATTGTACATACTATATTTAACCTAAGTTTTCTTGCCTTTGGCTTCCTCGTCATTATGTTTGATTGTGGTAAATTTTCTAAAGTAAAAGCATTTGATGTGATGCTCTTTTTTGTATATTCGCCCGTGGTAATGGAATTAGAATCTGTTCTTTCTTAAAATGCTTGCTACAAATCACATAGTTTTTGGGAATCTTTTTTCCCATCCTTAGTACATATTTCCATTCATTTAATGCTATTTTATTTAACATGACCTTACGGGGAATATGATGCATGGACAATGGACATGCCGTCAATATCGTATATTTCGCACTGTGGTACGACCCAAATATGTTTTGCACTGTGGTACGACACTCATAGCGACCCAAATATTTCGCTGTTTTACGATTACTTTCCGTTTTGCTATTTAAAATTATAAAATTGCGATTAAATTATAATAGGCAATAGTGTTGTAACTTACATTTGAATAAATAAATACACCAATTGTTGCACAAATTTTAAAAATATTAAATTTAATAGGGTTTAAATATTTTTTTGAGTAAAAGTATATGGTATTTGACATATGTTTACAATTTGATGTGTTCAATGAGTTTAACATAAAATCCGCTAGAGCACATGGAGTATGTTGTCAATTGCCGACTAAAAACATTTAGTATTAAATTTATACGAGGATTTTGTTTTACAAATTTTACATATTTTTATATTACAGTTTACAGTTACATATTTTTTAATTAATTTATTTTATCTAAGAAAGCTTAGAACTATTTTTTAACAGGCAAACATCCTTTGATAACAAATTTTAACTTTTAATATAAATAATTGATTTTCTATGTTTTCCTTCAAATCCGATTTATTTCAAACTGTTGTTATTTACGAATGATGAATTTTTATGGCAACCCATTAAGGTCCATTTTATTATTTATTTAATTATAAAAATGAACATTATTTGTTGTTTAACTTAAATAGGATATTATGGACATTAAATGCAAGTAGGGTAAAGTGGGGCATTTTCGTCATCGGGGCACATTTGTCAAACGTCCCTAAACCCATGATTCTCATTTAAAAAATCTACCAAAAATAAATCCCGTTACTTGCTAACAATTCCGTTTATATCTGAAGTTTGGTATTATTTCCTTGACAATTAACAATATTACACGGTTTTTGTGTTTTTGTGTTTTGTTCTGTAAGTTTCTAATTTTTTTTCGTAAGGTTTTGAGGCTTTTATAGTTAAGTTAGTTAAAGTTAATTAAATGAAACAGTTTAACTGTTAAATTATGTGTGAAGTGCATTAAGTAAAATTAAATAAAAAACCAAAGCTAGCGACATATTTAATTTTGTTTCATTTTTTGAGACTTGGGGCACTTTCGTCACATGAATGTGGGGTACTTTCGTCTCTGACGAATCTGCCCCATTGTGACAAATGATTATTGTGATTACTTTTGTGTGTGATTTCTAGAGGAGTAACACAGGTTGTTTGGTGATGAAAGTGAATTGGTGATTGGTGATGAAGATGAAGAATCGCTGAACAAAAAGAAAAGCCGGTTGATAAGATCAAAAGAATCGTAGTTAGAGGTAATCTTTTTTAACTGTAAAATGTAACCTTTTATAACTACAAAAGGTAATCTTTTTTAACTATAAAAGGTAACCTTTTTTAACTACAAAAAGTGACCTTTTTTAACTTAAAAAGGTAACCTTTTTTAACCACAAAAGGTGACTTTTTTTAACTACAAAAGGTAACCTTTTTTAACTACAAAAGGTAAACGTTTTTAACTACAAAAGGTGACCTTTTTTAGCTACAAAAGGTGACCTTTTTAACTACAAAAGGTGACCTTTTTTAACCACAAAAGGTAACCTTTTTTAACTACAAACGGTGACTTTTTTTAACTACAAAAGGTGATCTTTTTTAATAACAAAAGGTGACCTTTTTTAACTACAAAAGGTGACCTTTTTTAACTACAAAAGGTAACCTTTTTTAACTACAAAAGGTAACCTTTTTTAACTACAAAAGGTAACCTTTTTTAACTACAAAAGGTGACCTTTTTTAACCACAAAAGGTGACCTTTTTTAACCACAAAAGGTAACCTTTTTTAACTACAAAAGGTGATCTTTTTTTACTACAAAAGGTGACCTTTTTTAACTACAAAAGGTAGTTAAAAAAAGTCACCTTTTGTGGTTAAAAAAAGGTTACCTTTTTAAGTTAAAAAAGGTCACCTTTTGTAGTTAAAAAAGGTAACCTTTTATAGTTAAAAAAGATTACCTTTTGTAACCATTATCTTGTGGAAACCACAAAAGGTAACCTTTTTTAACTACAAAAGGTGACCTTTTTTAACCACAAAAGGTGACCTTTTTTAACCACAAAAGGTGACCTTTTTTAACCACAAAAGGTAACCTTTTTTAACTACAAAAGGTGATCTTTTTTTACTACAAAAGGTGACCTTTTTTAACTACAAAAGGTAGTTAAAAAAAGTCACCTTTTGTGGTTAAAAAAAGGTTACCTTTTTAAGTTAAAAAAGGTCACCTTTTGTAGTTAAAAAAGGTAACCTTTTATAGTTAAAAAAGATTACCTTTTGTAACCATTATCTTGTGGAAACCACAAAAGGTAACCTTTTTTAACTACAAAAGGTGACCTTTTTTAACTACAAAAGGTGACCTTTTTTAACTACAAAAGGTAACCCTTTTTAACTACAAAGGTGACTTTTTTTAACTACAAAAGGTTACCTTTTTTAACTAAAAAAAGTAACCTTTTTTAACTACAAAAGGTGACCTTTTTTAACTTCAAGTAAACGACATGGTTATGCTGTTTTCTTGATGTGACGAAAGTACCCCATACAATGACGAAAGTACCCCAGCATGGGGCACATTCGTCAATTTGTAGTCTACCTGGCAAATTAAAAAAAACACCTGTTTAAAATAATTGGCAAGATGTAATGACAAGCATCAAAGTTGCTTATTAGATTTAAGTTTCATTTGCAATTTACAGATAAATAAATAGGTTAGTAGTGTTATTAATATCGCTGAAAGAAAAAAGGGTGGCGAAAGCGCCCCACTCTCCCCTACTATAGAAAATTCTTACTATGTAGTGGAAATATTTATTTATGTGAAAATCTATTTTATCGACGTATCAACAATATCAAAACAGTATAATTTTGTAAGAGACATAATTGTTGTAATTTAAAATTACTTACCAATATCTTACCATTCAAAATTTTATTGAAAAAATAACTATTTCAAACCCAATCGAAAACGCAAGGAAAAATTTCTTCAATTTTAAAACTGCAGAATATATTGTAGGTGCGTAAAGATCCCTGAATGCATTCTATACTTTATACATACTGATAGAGGAAATGTTGTCCAGGTTACAATACGACACCAACCCATCGATAGCAAATAAATAAAAAATTGGTGTTGAATTGAGAATTCAAATTGTTGTCGAATGAGAAGTTTTCGGCTATGCTAAGAACAATGCATAATAATATATCATGGCAAGTTTTTATTGATTCGGTTTAACAAAAAAAAATGTGTCCTCTATATGTAACAAAGTCCTATTGGTGATCAATAAATCAAAAGTTCCCGGCCAACTGCACAGAGCTTAAATTACGTATTACATTATGGAGAGATAGAAATTTTTAATTTTGTGACACTTTGTTACAAGTGGAATGGCGGGATAAACATTTCATGTCTCGTCCAATTATTTGTTTAATTTGATTAAATTTATCAATCAATAAAACTATTATTAATTGATTGGCAGACTTGAATTATTTGTAGATTGTGATGAATTTATTTTTTTTTATTTTAATAATGAATTGAATAAAATCTTTGTGATTGTATTTTTATTTCAAAAAGAACATTTTAACTTTCCGGGTAAAAAAGCTAAAGGACCACACCTTGGTCAAGCACACGTCACAGCTTTTAGGGTTTGGGCCAGGCTTAACATTATCAAACGGCCCAAGCTTGGACCAAGTTTGAACTGATCTTGTTGCCAAGTCTAGCAATCCAGGCTTGGGCCAAGTCTAGCAAGTAAAACTTGGGCCAGGTCTAGCAAACCAATTTTTTTCCAAGACCTCCTTTAAATGTGTGGAAAGAGGTTGTGAAAAGATATACAAAAATAAAGATAACCACAGTTAACTAGCAAGGTTTGACTCGTCAATACGACATTGGTTCGTTGTTTAATATTGGTGTCTCCTACTCGGGATGTTGAAATTTTTGTGACGTACTAATTACGGCGGTGTGGGAGTTTACAAATTGTAACAATTTGTGACATATATGAGAGGGTGAAGGTAAAAATCAAAAACAAAATGCGTGACGTAATTTAGGTACAGTCGCTTAGTTGAGGTAAAAAGACATTCAAAATTTAGCGTTTTATAGACAGTATAGTAGACCACGTTTTATAAGAAATATTATTACAAAAACAATTCTCAAAACTTCAAGGATAAAAAGAAATAAAAATTCCCTGCTTAAACTGTAAAATTAAAAAAGGTACAATCCTATAGAATATTGATGAAAACTGGATAGGAAAAGGATGATTTTAATGGGATCAACCGAGAAATTCTTTACTTCATAAAAATGTTGGGTTGGAAAGAATCATATTCAATGGGAAAATGGAATTAAGCTCATAATCCTTTAAATATCATACTTTTCCTATTGAAATATTTTTATAGGAATGAACGTATGTAATTGAAAAGGAAAATAAAACTTAGACAACTTTTTTCCTACGACAAGATTCCTTAATAGGATTCTTTATAGTTTTAAAGGAAGACATTGAAACATTTTCAACGGGAAATAGATAATTTGTAAAGGAAAATAAAACTTAGAAAATTGTTTTGTTACGAAAAGATTTCCCGATAGGACAGGAAGACATTGAGATAGTTTCAATAGGAAGTGTATAATTTCTACAGGAACAGTCGTATTATAATTATAATTTCACGACAGTATTTTTCAATAGGATTATATATAGTTTGATGGGAAGACATTGAAATAGTTTCAATAGAAAATGGATAATTCTTACAGGAAGAAACGAATGAAACTTTTCTTATGTTTGGTTAAAATTCACTAGAGTATTATCCATTTTAGAAATATATAGTTAAAATTGTTTTATGTTCGCTTCTAGACTGAAAGACTATAATAATAGTGATTAAGGTTCAATATGTTTATTTTATTTTAATTGATTATTATTTAATAGGAAATTTCAAGGTTTTAGAAATTCCCATTAAAACATAGTCAATCCCATTAAGAATCGAAAAGGATTCCATATGCAATTCTAAGACTACAACTACCTTTAAAATGTGTTTAGTCCTATTATAAAGTCAAGTAAGAGTCTTTATTATTTAATAAAAAAATTGACGGTCGCAGAAAATTCAATTAAAATGTAGGGGATTGACTAGAAGAATTTACACTGCTATAAAAATGTTTTCCTTTCTATTAAAAGCATTCAATGGATTTCTATAGGGCAATTGAATGGAATTCAATCGATTTCAAAAGGAAAAAAATTGTTTAATAGGATTTTATAGGAAATTTCCGATGCAATTTTCCCATTAAACTTTGTTTTTTAATAGGATAGTTTAAGCGTGGTTTATACGCATATAGGTGAAAAACACGTGACATGAACCAGGTCTGGAAATTTTGTAAATTTACAAAATTCCAACATCATTTCCGAAAGTGCATGTTTTTGGCCAATTTCACGTGTTTCTTGCCTATAGTAACTCCAATTTCTTAAAAGTAAAATTAAATATCAAACCTGATGCCACGAAACAAATTAAAAATCATTCAGGGAAAAAATATGAAGAAGTTTCTGAATAATTAAAAATTAAAGTGAAAAGTTAGTTATAAAGTGGTAAGTATAAACAAAAGCTTGATAAACTTATTTGTTCTATTCAAAACAAATCAAAAGCTATTTTAAAAAACAAGTAAACAAATAATTTATTTGGTAAAAAGAAAGCAATTTCAAGAAACTGTTGCAAAAGGAGAATGGCTCACTTTAAATTATTGGCTCGTGAAGGGAGCAAAATGTTATACCACCATACTCGTTTAACTTCACAGTAAAACAATTAATACAGCTAATCACATTTTAATGTAAATAATGTAACCCCAACGACCGCCACCTTTGATTAAATAAAATTAATTTAAATACACAACCAAAGTTTAAATAAACCGAACATGTGCAACTTGATCGCGAAAAACCACGTGGATTTTTTATACTGATATTCCTTTACTTTTGTTTACACTTTTTTATATATTCGTATGGATCGGATATGGCAAGTTTTATTTTATTTTTTAAAAAATGTTGGTATTTTACTTATTTTGTTTTGTTTTTTTTATTCTCAATAAAATTATGAATAATATGAATGTATTTAAATGGGAAAACAGTGGATTCGAATTACATATATGAAAATACAGTTTTGCTTTAACTTGATATACAAATTTAGATTGCGTATTCGCGTATTCAATAGAGAAATTTCTATTTGGTGTTTTTATTTCGAGTTCACAACTTCTATTAATGATTAATTTATCATTTTGGCGATACAGGTATAAAATAATAACTAGTATGTGACAAGATGTAGTGAAATATTTAATTATTTTATGTAGAAAAAAAAATAATGAAATTGCTGTAAGTTGTTTGTGGAGGATGATGATGCTAAATCTAAACTACAGTCGATATGTAATATGTTAGATTTGTGAAGAACATAAACCAACTATTTAAGCTTACGGTTTCACCGTAAGATGGGAAAATGTCTAATGTTCGGTAATCTTTATGAAGGAAGAATTCTGTTTTTTTAAGGAATTTTTAATATTATCCTATTAACCTTCTAAAATACAACACCTACAACACCCACTGTAGATCAACAGCAAAAAAAAAAAAACACTTAATAGGTAGCGCAAAAAATTTATAAAAAAAGAACAACACACAAATTATTCAGCTCGAACCGGTTATAAACTAGAAAATAACTCATCATATGATGGAATTGAATTCAATAATCTCTGTTGTTGACTCTGGAGTTTTTATACTGACTTGTTTTGGGTCAAAGAACAATTACAATGTTTATTATATAAATTAAAGAAACCAAATTCAGATTTTAAGACAGATAAACAAATAAAGCATAAATTAAAATACAAAAAAGCTCGACTTATAGTTTCTTCGTTAAAGAATTTTTAAACACTCGTTAAAAATATGCTTGTTCTTTAAGTTAAAAAGTTCAGAAACTAGTTTGTTTGATTTTATAAGTAATTAAATATGATTACTTTGCAAAAACCCGGATATCAAGGAATTGAGCACGAACATAAAAAACCGCAATTACTTTGTATTGAACAATAATTGATTGGAAAAATAATTAGTTGATATTCATTTTTAGAATTGTTTGCAATTTTTAAGAAATTACTCGTTGAAACAATTAAACCCGATTAGCATAGTTACACATTTACAATATTACCTTGAAAATAAATTTTTCATACAAATGTTATGAACAACATCAAGACAAACAACAGTTGCTTGCTATTTCAAATTTTAAGCCGGTTCTTACCAATAATTTTTTCATTTTCCTTTCCATATACGCTTTACCTTTATTCTAATTCTAAAAAAGGAGTGTTTAGCCAATCTTTTTCAAAAAATGAGTATGTTGCTGTCCTTAGCTTTATTAAGACGACCAAAATTTGCTTCACTCATAAATTGATTTATCGGACGAATTTGTGAATACTTGAAAAAACCAGTTAAATATTTTCTTGCTTCAAAAATTACATGAAGTAGTGAAATTTTCTATTAAAAACAGTTTAAAAGTAAATTTTTCAAAATTTTCAAAACTCACGATATTTTGGTGGATATAGTGAAAATATCACCAAAATTTTCTAAAAGTTATTTGAAATTCCTTAACTTGAAGAATTTCCGATTACGATTACGAGGCACATTGAATATATATGACATTATTAAAAAAACAATTTTGATTAATTATGATTGGACACCCACCCACATTTGTTAAACGATAAGCCATTTGTGCTATAAAATTTCAATCCAAACACTTTTCAACCTAAAATTTCTAATCAAAAAACAAGAGAAAATTATGTCATTGTGTCCTCAATTTTTCAATGATTTTAATTTTTTTTTTCAATTAATAATATTTCAATATGTCAAAAAAATTTCTCATAAAAAAAATAAAATAAGAAATTTAATTAATATTTATATAAATGTTACTGAAGCAAAAAATTATTTTTATTATTCAATATTCATTTCATTTAAACACCTACAATTTGTTTTTTTTTTGCAAAACATAAAACGAGGAACATTTTGAAAATGGATAACCATAAAATATATTATGACAAAATAAAAAAATTGTCTGATAAATCAAATGTTACTATACGCAGCCAAAATATTTGAGTTTACATCTTTTAAAAAATACAAATAGTCCAGGCAACGAATGCTCAAAAAAGGTATAGAGGGAAATGTTTGGAACGTAATTTTTGACTTCGTAGCTTTTAAGGGCTAGTTAGGAGGTGAACATATCAAAGTCCCCACCCGCAGCCCCTTTTCCGGGGGGAGGGGTGGGTTTGAAAGTCTTATTTTTCGGTTTTTTGCTTATATTTCGAAAACTGTGCATCCTACCGACATGACCACTTAATGAAAGCTGAAATCAAACCCTGTGCGGCTGTGCTCCATGAAGGAGTGGCACAAAACGACGTCTGTTCTCCATGTTAGGGGCGGTCTAAAATCTTAGTCTTTTCCGCTAGGTGGCAGACTATAATGAAACTTAGTGCGGAGAGCAAATCCCGTTACCACCCATGAGTGATGAATAGGGATCGAAAGTTACGGTACAGGGCTTCGGAAACCCAGTGCCGGCGGCTAGAGGGAGCACGCAAGTTGGTTCCTAGCCATCGAGATCAAGCGACTGCAAACCATCGGGAGGTACCCCAACTACAAGTTCACTTAGTAGAGGAAGTAGTCACGTACTGAAACCAAATCAAAACAAGGAACTTGATGCGCAAAATCTGTTCCATCTTAGCAGGAAGACGTCAAAATCTCCTGAAAGAGAAAGAAGCAATATTTTCTAAATATAAACACAAATGAAGTGGAAATTGAAAGTGAAGAACGTCAACAAGACTATATAGAAAGAAGAGGACTCTAGCATCTAGAAAAAAAATCTAGAGCTCAAGGAAAAACTAAGCAAAATAGAAAAGATAATATCAAAGCTAAGCAATGAAATTGCTGCTTTAAAAAGAGAAAATCAAGATCGGAAAACGAGTGGAGAGGCAAGTGAATCGGAAATGACTGATAATCTAAATATCGGCAAAGATATTAGAAGACGAACAAACCGCATTTGAGTATCTATAATAGATGAAGAGGAATTGGAAAGAGAAACAGATTGGCTCTTGAAAAAGAGTAGGCCAAGTACGAAAAGTAGAAAAAGGAAAGCTGGAGTTTCCCCTGAGTATATGCCATCAGGCGCTACTCAACCGCAAGAAGTTGTTATGCCGCAATCTAACGTGTTATTTAACTAATAGTATTTCTTGTATTCCTTGATATTTCTTGATATCAACATCAACAAATACACATGCCGTCAATATACATTAGCACGGCCACACAATTCATATTGCTTAAATTAATAAACAAAATATTCTACTTTAACTCTGTAATAAACAAACAAAAAGTAAAACTCATATAGTTGTAATTGCATTTTTCTATTTTTGTTGATACTATCAGATACAACATCATATTGAAATGTTTGGGATTGTAATAGTAGTGGTTATCATCTGTTCAATTAAACTGTTAACGTTGTGTTGCATTTCGTAGGTTATTGTCATTTCATTCTCTTTATATTTTTTAATAACTGCATCGTTAACAAACACAAATTAGTTATGGTTGTTTGTTTCTATTCATGATCGACGATAATCAAATGAAACAGAGTTTAAATGATATATGAGTTTTGTAATGCGATTGTTGAGACAGTATGATAATGATCGTGATTGATTTTTTTTTTCTTTTGAAAAGGGATAATGCCACAATAGCAGAAAGAAGTATACAAAATTTTTGAATAACCATCTCGCTTCTACTCCTTTGTTTAAAATTATATTTATAGAATGTATTTTTGCATAATTCGTTCAGTATGATTTTGATGAAAAATCAATTAAAAGTTCGTCTTGATTTGAAATCGACAAAAAAGGATTTATGGAAACTTAAAATCAGTTTCTTTCTTATGGATGTGTTGTATTATATTTTTTATTATGATTATTGAAAAAGAAAAATCTTAATTTAGTTAAAAATTTTCAGTTGATTGTTGATACAGATCAAAAAAATATAATTACAAAAAAAATTTCAAATTTATGTTGATCAATTTGTTAAACTAGTGGTGTTTATCGTTTAAAATCGAAATTAATAAAATTTAATGATATGGTGGCACATAAAACCTTGTAATTTACTTAAAATACCTCAAAAATCGAAAAAATGAAAAAAAAAAAAATGAAATAATCAGATATACTAAATAAAGATGTTTAAAACTTGAATTTAATTTACAAGTGTTCTGATTTTTATGCAGTTTAATCTAAATAGAAACGGTTTCAAAGTGAAATAAATAACCTGGATTAATCCACGTCAGCGTGGTTGTTATTTTGGATATGCTTGCATGACCCATTGAACGTTTGAATACGTTGGTGATAGTGGTGTTAACAGCAAAATTACCAACAAGTCCAATAGGGCGTATATACAAGGCGAGGTCGACTTACCGGGTGATAAAGTTTTAGGTGAACATCATTTAATTTTGATCCAACCTCAAGTAGTCATAAGCGTAATTCAAAAGTTGGATAGGATTATGAATCTGCGGAAAACAATCCAATGATCTGCACATTTTTGGGAAACGACAAATTAAAAATTGAAATAAAAAAACAAGCAACATTGAAGTTCATCATTAGCTTATTAACATAAGGTTAGATTTTGCTTTTGTATTATATAAATTTTACTAAATACTTGAATCTTTTTCTTGGTTGATTATTCTACGACGAAATGGTCTTATAAAAGAGTTCATTATTTGGGGATTTTTTCTTGGTGGAAGGCCATATTGATTTTTATTTATTTACAAATATGTATATCCGGGATTAACTGGATCATTCAGATCCAGTTATTATAAAGTACATGCAATTGATAAAGACAAAGTTATTCAAACAAAAGAAACGAAAAGAAAAAGCCACCTTCAGTAACTGTAACGGGTGTTTCAAGACATGCGAAAATTCAAACCATAATGAAAATGGTAACGGATAAACAGTACAAAATTTCTGCTCTTAACAATGATGTCTGGAAGATCAACACATCAAACTCTGATGCATACAGAAACTTAACAATGAAACTAAACATTGACAAAAATCAATGGGTTACATATGAAAACAAAAACAAACGCCCAATCAAGGTAATGGCAAGAAAACTACATCCCACTTGTTTGTCCAACGATATAATTGAAGATCTGACACGTAAAGGTCTTAAAATCTTAGATGCTGTTAACATCATCAAAAAGGAAAGAAAAACCAACGAAAATGGATCCAAAACTATCCATAAAAGAGGATTTCCTCTTTTTATGTTAACTTTTGAGCAAAACGAAAATATAAAAGAAATTTATAATATAAAAGGGATACTCAATATGAGAGTGAAAATTGAACCTTTAAAGAAAGACTCCATGAGAATACCACAATGCAAGAAGTGTCAAGGTTTTAATCACACACAAAACTACTGTGGACGTGAACCAATATTTGTCAAATGTGCCGGTAAACACTTAACGCAAGAATGCCCAGTAAACAAAGACACCATACCCAAGTGCATAAATTGCAAGGGACAACATCCAGCAAACTATCGTGGATGCGAAGCTGCTATCCAACTCCAACAAATAAGAAATAATCACAAAACAAGCAATATAACGTTGGTAGATTCAATGAACTATACCAAGAGAAACTGTGTGAGCAATCAAAGAGCGCGAAAGATGGAAAATCATACGCACAAGTTCTAAAAGGCTAAGAGTTGATCAACGACTCGGGAGTATTAGAAAGCATCAAGAACTGCATGGAAGTAATTCTAAGGCGGTTAGATGAACAAAGCAGCCTAAACGAATTGGTATTCCAAAAAATTAAGCAGATTGAAAGCTGAAAACCAATCATCAATAAATATTAAATATGAATGCAACACTCAGAATTGCAACCTGGAATGCAAACGGGTTAATCAACCGCACCAGAGAACTTGAAATGTTGTTGAAGCTGAAAATAGATATTTTTCCAGTATCAGAAACTCACTTTGTTAAAACATCGTATCATCATATAAATGTTAAATCATCATCTCATATCATCATAAAAATACCTGGATATAAACTTTATCATGCAATTCATCCAGCATAAAAAGTGAGGATAGGATCAGAAACACTAGTCAGAGATAACATAAAGCACCATGAAAGTATTAAAATCGAAGAAGAAGTAATGCAGGTCACGTCGATAACAGTTATTACTATAAATGCAGTCCACCAAAACATAATTTGAAAATAAATGATTACTCCAAACTCTTCAATGAACCAGGCTGTAAATTTATCATTGGTGGAGGACTCAAAAAACACACATTGGGATCAAAAATCACCACAACAAAAGGTAAAGAACTGTATGAAGCAGGATAGATAAAAAAGTGTGATTTTCATTCCGGTGGTGCACCGACCTACTGGCCAACCGACCTTGGTAAAATACCTGATTTAATAGACTTCTTAATTACAATAAATATGTCAAAAAACTACATAGATATCAAAAATAACGAAGGGTTGTCATCAGATCACTCTCCTATTATAATGACAGTGAGTGAAAATATAATCAAGCGGACATATGCATATAGACTAACACGTAAAAATACTAATTGGATTGTTTTCGTGAGTGTATAGAAGAGGAAATAAATCTACAAGTACCAATTAGAAACCCAGAACAGATAGAAAGGCTGATTGAAGCTGTAAGGCTGAAACTTAAAGAAGAAATACGTAATTACGTAATAATACGATAAATACAATAAATACGTAATAATATAATAAGTACGTAATAATACGAACTTAAAGAAGAAATACGTACCAGTTTGGTTCCAAAAAGAGCCAAAGGCTACGATTTAATCACCAATGAAGTTGTTAAAATGCTACCTGATAAAGGTAGGCGCATATCATTAATCATATAATGCAGCAATCCGATTAAGGTATGTAACGATGCAATGGAAGTAGCAATAGTGATTATGATCCCGAAACCGAATAAATCACCAAATAACAAAAACTCGTATAGACCGATGTCATTACTCCCAGTACGATATCGAAGCTTTTTGAAAAACTTTTTCTTAAAAGACTTAAGACTGGCTTAAGCCAGTAATAGAAAATAGAAACCTCATACCTTCGCATCAGTTTGGTTTCAGGGAAAACCACTCTACCATCGAACAAGTGTACACAATCACGAATATTATTGAAGAAACGATTAAAACCAAAATCGTATGCTCCGCAGTTTTTCTTGATGTCGCTCAAGCTTTTGATAAAGTTTGGCAACATGGCTTAAAGTATAAATTGCATAGAAATCTGCCTAAACAATTTTATGAAATTTTGAGCTCTTATCTCGATGACCGCCACTTTAGAGTCAAATATGATGATAGTTATTCCACATTGAAAAAGATTGATGTGGGAGTACCCTAGGACCGGTACTATACCTGCTATATACAAGAGATTTGCCTGGCCTAAGCAAAACAACTATTGCAATCTTTGCAGATGATACCGCAATTTTGACCACCGGAAAAACCATAGAAGAAACAACTAGCAAACTGCAATACTCTACTAATATGATCCACAACTGGACAAAAAGATACACTCAGAGAATTTTGTCATTAAAAATTATAAAAATAGCCATTAGATTAACAATTTGGTGATTATTATACAGCTAATCACAACTTGTGATTTTTTTCACTGATTTCGGAATAATAGTCATTATTAAACTAATAATTTTCGTTCGTAAGATTTACTAATAAAAAAAAAATAAAATTTTTAATCTAAAATCTTTTATATTAAATTAGAATTTGTTTAAATTAATGTCAGAATAGTTTAAGTTCATATCAGGTAGGCATTGGATAAATGGCATAAATTAGTAGAATAATAATAAGTTGTCATTAGAATAACAGTAGGTTTATCAGATTAATAATATGATGTTATTATATTAATAATAGGATGTTATTAAATTAATAATAAGTTATTATTAAATTAATAATGGAACTTGTATTTTGCACTTTTTAAACAAAAGAGAAAATTAAAATTTTGTTTACAGTTTTATTTATTTCAATTAATTTTATTTAAGTTTTTATTAATTTAAGACAGTATAGTTATAACATTTTATTTTTTAAATTTATTATTTTTTAAATAATTGTTTTATAGGCAATATTAAATATAACTAAATAAAACCCCTGAATATGACCCACAAGGTCGAAATATTGGAGAAAAATTTGTAACAATAAAATAGTTAATAATTAAAGAAGATTTTTAAGAAAGAAAAAAAATTTTGGCTATAAATCTTTAATAATTACATTTTATTTTAATAATTTTAATTTTTTAAATATTCAAGCTTTTATTTTTATTTGAAGTATATTATATTTAAGTATTTTTTGTAATTTATATACGACCCCTTTACTTATAAATTTTGTATAAAATGTTTCGTTCTTAATTATTTACTTAAATTATAGATATTTTGTCTTAAGCACTTTAAATTTTAACGATTTAACAAATATTATGATTTAACATTAACATTTAACATTAAATGATTTAACATTAACAAATATTACTGATAAAAATTTGTAATTTACTACTAAAACCCGTGACTTTTGGAAACATTGCGTTCAAATTTGGAAAATTCTGCAAATTACACTGTAAATTAATTACACTTTGAATAAATTTTTGCTTTTTATTCTGATTTAAAATAATTTGTTCAAAATTTATTTATTGAATATATAAGGTTAGCTTCTTTTGTTATTTAATTTAATCTGTTTTTTAATTTTTAATGTTTTAATACTACATAACTTTTTTTTGTTTTGATTTGATTCGTGATGTAATTTACTAACATGTAGTTGGACTTTTGTCTGTATGTTAGTTAATTGAAAGATTAACAAGTGATTGAAGTGAACAAGATTAACAAGTGATTGAAATAAATAAATAAAATCAATGTTAATCTGAAAATTTAAAAATAAATATATTAATTAAAGTTTTATTCGAATATACTATTATACAGTTTTAAATACCAGTTTATAACCAAATTTCCCTAACCAAATTTCCCCTATTCCAAATTTCCGATGTAAGTTCTACTATTTCATTGAGTCTAAGTTGCTTGGTTCAGTCCATACAGAGTCAATTGCAGCCCAACTATTCTGTTCATTAAACTGTTCAACTTTAACTATTTATTTTTGTTTAATTTCACAACATTTTTATTATTTTTTATAAAACCAGCCCACTTTTTCAATATTTCACTTAAAAATTATTAATTTTACTTTAAATTATTTAACAAAATACAAACATTTTTTAATGTTTTGTAGTCAGCGTCTGGATATATACTGTGATTCTTCTTAAGATTTTCTTAATTCACATTTAAAATAATAATCAAAGAATAAATTAACGTATGCTTTTATTAATCTAATAACCTAAGTTTTAAAAATAAGAACGTTCATAATTAATCTTCTAAAATGGTTAATAAATTTAACTACAAAAATAATTAATAATAATTTTTAATGAGAATTGGTTATTAATTTAATCAGCAGTTCTGAATATTTTAATAATATTGACCATATTTTTAATTTAATAAAAAGTTTTATTAAAATAATTACAAGAAATATTAATCTAATTACTGTGAAATTAACTTTAACAAAAATCGTAATTAGATTAATAAAATAACTTATTGCGCCTTTTTAAAACGGGCGGTTATTAAATTTACTAACAAAATTCTCTGAGTGTAACGAATTAAGCTGAATGAAACAAAATCCTCTCATGTTAACTTCACTAACCAAAAAGTAAGCCAAATACCTCTGAAAATCAACTCAACACAAGTTGCTTTTGCATAAGCAAAATATCTAGGTATAACACTGGATGCTAAACTGAGATGGAAGGAACATGTTAAAAAGAAAAAAAAGTCGGACAAGTGCGAATAAAATTCGCTCGCCAAGGGTTCCGTGAATGTAAAAGAACACAATATCAAAAGTAAATGACATAAAGTTATGTTGTAAAGTCTTTATATCGCCAGACTATGGACGCATAACAGAATAAATGTTTAATCGTAAACGTCAACAGTAAATGTCAATCACATCTACATTGATCAAAAATGTTACTTGAGGTTATACTCTTATCCATAGCTGTTTATGTTAGCTAAAGGAAAATTGAACCAGTATTTTAATGGTTTAAAATGGGAATATTTGCTCTATAAATCCGCGTCGAAATATAGGGTGGTATACATACACTTAAAATAGCACTTTTTTTTTATCAATAACTAAATAACTGTGCATCGTAAAATTCTAAAAAAATTGCAATGTTTTAGAAATTTTGTGCTCTTTCAAATGATACCCCAACTCGCTTGGGTCAAAAATTTGATTTTTTTTACCCTCCTTACACCCATCTCCTAAACACACAGAAATATAATTATTTGAGAGTTCACTATAATTTTCGTTCAAAATATAGCAAATTTCCTGTCTCTATGAATTTTTTCAATTTTTTCTGTCTATCAGTGTCGAAACGTAGGGAGGGGGGGGGGGCGGTCTGGAATTTGCACATTTTTTAGAATAACTCAAAAACTGTGTACTGCAAAATTCTAAAAAAAATTGCAAAGTTTCTGAAATTTGGTGTTCTTTCAAATGACATACCACTCGCTTGGATCAAAAAAGTATTTTTTCACCCTTCCCCACCCCAATCCCTTAAAAACACAAAAATATAATTATTTGAGAGTTCGCTATAATTTTCGTTCAGACTTTATCAAACTTCCTGTCTCTGTGAATTTTTTCAAATTTTTCTGTTAATTAGGCTCGAAATGCAAGGGGGGACCAACTTTTTGTCTCACTTTATTGATAATAATTCAAAAACTATGCATTGCAAAATTCTAAAAAAAAGGCAATATTTCTAAAATCAATTGCTCTTCCAAATGACACCTTACATGACCTGGTTTTAAATGATGTTTTTACCCCTTAGCATTCCCACCCCTTTAATAAATATAGTTATGAGTATCTGCCACTTTTCTATATTTTTCATTAAAAACCTTCTCAATTTTCTATCATTCCAAATATATTTTAAGATTTTCGATGAAGTAGGGTCGGAATTAATCGGGGCAATAAAACATCCAGAAAACGTCATTTTTCAAAATTATACAAAAAATGGTGAGGTGTAAAATTCCAAAACATATTTTTAAATAATGCTGCAATGAAGCCCTTTCATATGATACCCTACTCGTCTCGAAAAAAAAATGTATGTTTTCAAAGGCTTCACATCGTACCTCTTTAAAACAAACGAACACAACTTTATTTATTTTTTAACCCACCATCTTGAGTGGATAGGTTAGTTTTATAAGCACCTCAAATTTTAAGTTCATCGGATTAATGGTTCACGAGATAATGGAAATAATGTGAAAAACACGTTGTACTCTCACCAATAGTGTTCCGTATAAAAAACGGAACCCTAAAAAGAAGAACTAAACTTGAAATTTAGAAAGATGTACTGGTTACTTGGTAGGAACTCAGTACTATCTATTCAAAACAAACTGTTTCTGTATCGCCAAATACTGAAACCAGTGTGGACGTATGGTATCCAGCTGTACCTGTATCCAGCTGTACTAAGAAATCGAATGCGAAAACTATCCAGTCGTTCCAAAACAAAGTTCTATGTTGCATTGTTAATGCACCGTGGTACATCAAAAACGAAGATCTCCATAGGGACCTAAAGATAGAGTTCGTGAAGGATGAAATAAAAAAATATGCAATTAAACACACCACGCGTATTCGCGTACATGAAAATATTGAAATACGCCAGCTAATGGATATGCTCGATGCTGACAGAAGGCTTAAAAGAACGAAGCCACTAGATTTGACCTTGTAATCAAAAGCGTGCTTAAAATAAATAATGTAAATTGGAGTAACCAATGGGTTACACCCTAAATTACTAGATGAGCGTAGCTCAGTTGTTCTATCATATTAATAATAAAAAAAATTAAATTTGCTACAAGTTTTACTCAGGGGCTTTTTGATATCTTGTATATTTTTCGAGATACCCTTTTAAAAGTCTGTAACTTTGGAATGGAAACAAAATTTTGGATTCATGTTTTTGCTCTTTTTGACCGAATAAATCTTCAACAATGCACCGAAAAACTAAATGCTGGCCATGATCAATAAATTCTTTTCAATATTATATATTACTTTACTATTCTATCTATTTTCCTTCAAATGTTAAAGCAGCATCAGTGTTGAGCGTGAAATCTGAAGCTTTGCGACAACTGTCGACTAATGAATCTATCAATTTCTCATCATTCCCGGTCAACGTATTGGTCGAAATATGCACCATTATGTACACATATTCAGTACTGGACCTCTAAATAGCTCAGATACTCATTTTAGAATATAAACTTGTAGGCCCGCTAACGAGGTGAAAAGGATTTTCTGCCGATGCCCGAAAGACTGGGTCAGCACAAAGTGTGGCTGCAAAAAAGCAAGCCTTAAATGTTCCCCAGCATGCCAAAATTGCAAGGGGAACTGCCTGAATGGGGTCCCTCAAGTTGATTTCGAAGATGAAGAAGAACAGGAGGATCCTTTGACCGTTTACCTACAAGGGTCCGACGGAGAAGATGATAGATAAAAAGAAGATGAAAACGAAGATGATGATCAAAGCCCTTCACTCCCCAAAGGAGCTAGAAATTGACTGAATGGTACCTACTGTTGTAATGTTTTATGTTAATTTACTTTGCTATGTCAACAAACTTCGTTTTCACTTAATGGTTGTGTTTTGTAAAACTATCATAATGTCTTATAGACACTCATATATGCACAAACATAGTCATAGCAAAATATTTTCCTATTAAAATGGTCTAGATCTTCTTTAATTAAGTGTGAGGAACCTGGTCAGCGGGCCTACAAGTATATATTCTAAAATGGGTATCTATATGCTATTTAGACATCCAGTACCCGAATGTGTACATAATGGTGCATATTTCAACCAATACGTTGACCGGTAATGGTGAGAAATTGATTAGTCGACAGTGAAGTCTGAAACTGCTTTAACATTTGAAGAAAAATAGATAAAATTGTAAAGTAATATATATATTAATGAAAAGAATTTAATGCTATACCCATGGCCAGCATTTAGTTTTTCGGTGAATCGTTGAAGAGTTATCCTGTCAAAAAGAGCAAAAATGTGAAGCAAAAACTTTGTTTCCAAAATTACAGACTTTCAAGAGCGGATATCTCGAAAACTATACTATATAATCAAAAAACTAGACTGAGTAAAACTTGTTGCAAATTTAATCAGTTTTCGTATAGAGTGATCAGGTCGGTAAAACCGGTAAAACCAAAAAATGAGGCTTTCAAACCCCCACCTGCCCCACAGAATAGGGGCTACGGGTGGGGACTTTTGATATGTTCACCTCATAACTAGCCCAAACAAAGTTACGAAGACAAAAAATGTGTTCCAAGCATTTCCTCTATTCCTTTTATTTGTCTGGGCTAAAATCTTCTGTATTGATACAATAGGAAAATCAAAAGTTGTTTAACATTTAATTAATTCAATAACTTTAAAAATCTACAAAGAAGCTGAACTATAACTATTTAATTTTTACTTCACCACAATTTTAAATTGTGTGAAGTAATGCAATCTATCGTGAAAAAAAAAAATCTTACATACCCCAAATTTTGTTTTTTCTTTTGTTTTGGACCATCCTCTATCCAAATAGCCAATAAAAATTTTGGTGTACGTCTGTGTGTGGGTGGGTGGGTGGGTGGGTGGGTGGGTGGGTGGTTGGTTGAGTTTTCTGCATAGGATCTTGATGAAACTTTGGCAAATGATACAGGTTCACTTGAAAATAGAAGATCTGGATTCATTTTAAATTTGGACAAAATGGCGGGGGGTCTCCCGAACACCTCTAAGTTTAAATCTTGAATAACTTCTGATCTCGAGCTATGATCTTATTGAAACTTAGAATATAAGGTTTTAATACTGTTTCCAATATTTCTGCATACCAACTTCCGGTTTGTCACTTCCGGTTAAAAAGTTTTTTTTTCAGGTGTTTATCCCTACTGTAGCCTACAATTACCGATCGATTTTCATGAAACGTTGCGAAAAGCTTTTAAATAACATGAGAAAGATTTTATCAGCTTTTGGAGCACATTGGATAAAGGGTTGGGGGGTCCACCATACAACAGGTGGTTTTTTCCACAAAGTTTTTATGTTTGTTGGGAGCATAAAACATTCATTCGTGAATGAATTTTGATGATACTTTGGAAAAAGATGCAAACATGTATGACAAAGAACTGATTAGTTTTTGAGCGATAGTGAACAAAGTGGTGGGGGGTCCCTGGAGCACCTGTTTTTTTGAAAGCTCTATAACTTCTGTACGTGATAAGCGAATTGGATGAAACTTGGTACATGAGTATGTAGTACGGTTTAAAATAGTTCTGCATCCCAACTTCCGGTTTTTCACTTCCGGTAAAAAAAATTTTTTTGTACTTTTTTGAAGTTTTTTCAGTGTCTTTATGCACACTACAGCCTACAATAATGAAGTGATTATGATGAAACTTATGGAATAGGGTTCCAATTAGTGTGAAAAGATAATTATCATGTTTTGGGACACATTGATCAAAGTGGTGGGGGGTCTACCATACAAATGCTGACTTTTCACACTTTGTTTTTTAAGTTTGTTGGGAGCATACAGACTTCATTCATTATTCAATTTTAATGAAACTTTGGCAAATGATGGAGACTTAAGTAACAAAGAACTGATTAGTTTTTGGATAATATTGGAATAAGTGGTGGGGGTCCTCCCGAACACCTGTTTAATGTGTCACACTTTTTTCAATGTTTGTTGGGAGCACACAGCATTCGTTCGCTATCGAATTTTGATGACACTTTGGAAAAAGATGCAAACACGTATGGCAAAGAACTGATTAGTTTTTGAGCGATAGTGAACAAAGTGGTGGGGGGTCCCTGGAGCACCTGTTTTTTTGAAAGCTCTATAACTTCTGTACGTGATAAGCGAATTGGATGAAACTTGGTACATGAGTATGTAGTACGGTTTAAAATAGTTCTGCATCCCAACTTCCGGTTTTTCACTTCCGGTAAAAAAAATTTTTTTGTACTTTTTTGAATTTTTTTCAGTGTCTTTATGCACACTACAGCCTTCAATAATGAAGTGATTATGATGAAACTTATGGAATAGGGTTCCAATTAGTGTGAAAAGATAATTATCATGTTTTGGGACACATTGATCAAAGTGGTGGGGGGTCTACCATACAAATGCTGACTTTTCACACTTTGTTTTTTAAGTTTGTTGGGAGCATACAGACTTCATTCATTATTCAATTTTAATGAAACTTTGGCAAATGATGGAGACTTAAGTAACAAAGAACTGATTAGTTTTTGGATAATATTGGAATAAGTGGTGGTGGTCCTCCCGAACACCTGTTTAATGTGTCACACTTTTTTCAATGTTTGTTGGGAGCACACAGCATTCGTTCGTTATCGAATTTTGATGACACTTTGGAAAAAGATGCAAACATGTATGGCAAAGAACTGATTAGTTTTTGAGCGATAGTGAACAAAGTGGTGGGGGGTCCCTGGAGCACCTGTTTTTTTGAAAGCTCTATAACTTCTGTACGTGATAAGCGAATTGGATGAAACTTGGTACATGAGTATGTAGTACGGTTTAAAATAGTTCTGCATCCCAACTTCCGGTTTTTCACTTCCGGTAAAAAAAATTTTTTTGTACTTTTTTGAAGTTTTTTCAATGTCTTTATGCACACTACAGCCTACAATAATGAAGTGATTATGATGAAACTTATGGAATAGGGTTCCAATTAGTGTGAAAAGATAATTATTATGTTTTAGGACACATTGATCAAAGTGGTGGGGGGTCTACCATACAAATGCTGACTTTTCACACTTTGTTTTTTAAGTTTGTTGGGAGCATACAGACTTCATTCATTATTCAATTTTAATGAAACTTTGGCAAATGATGGAGACTTAAGTAACAAAGAACTGATTAGTTTTTGGATAATATTGGAATAAGTGGTGGGGGTCCTCCCGAACACCTGTTTAATGTGTCACACTTTTTTCAATGTTTGTTGGGAGCACACAGCATTCGTTCGTGAACGAATTTTGATGACACTTTGGAAAAAGATGCAAACATGTATGGCAAAGAACTGATTAGTTTTTGAGCGAAAGTGAACAAAGTGGTGGGGGGTCCCTGGAGCACCTGTTTTTTTGAAAGCTCAATAACATCTGTACCTGATTATCGAATTGGATGAAACTTTGTACATAAGCATTTAGTATGATTTACAAAAATTCTGCATCCCAACTTCCGGTGTTTTGCTTCCGGTAAAAAAAAATTTTTTTTACTTGTTGGCAGTTTTTTCAGTATCTTTATGCACACTACAGCCTACAATAATGAAGTGATTATGATAAAACTTATGGAAAAATTTCAATTAGTGTAAGAAGATAATTATCATCTTTTGGGACACATTGATCAAAGTGGCGGGGGATCTACCATACAACTGCTGACTTTTCACACTTGGTTTTTAAAGTTTGTTGGGAGCATACAGATTTCATTCATTAATCAATTTTAATGGCACTTTGAAAAAAGATAAAGACTTTATTGACAAAGAATTGACTAGTTTTTGGACAATATTGGGATAAGTGGTGGGGTCCTCCCGAACACCTGTTTATTGTTTCAATGTTTGTTGGAAACATACAACATTCGTTCGTTAAGTAATTTTGATTACACTTTGCAAAAAGATGCAAATATGTATGGCAAGGAACTGATTAGTTTTTTTAGCGATAGTGAACAAAGTGGTGGGGGGTCCTCCAATCACCTGTTATTTTGGAAGCTCAATAACTTCTGTACCTAAAAATCGAGTTGGATGAAATTTGGTACATACCCATTTAGTAAAGTTTACAACAGTTCTGCATCCTAACTTCCGCTTTGTCACTTCCGATAAAATTTTTTTTACTTTTTTTCGTACAACAGAATTTATGTTTGTTGGAATACTACTGCCTGCTTTAATATTTTTATTATTAGAACTACGAAGTCCATAATATTGGTTAGCTTTTAATTAAAGTATTTTATGGATATTAGCTCATTATATATCCAGAACACTATGTTTCCAGAGCTGTGGTGAAGTCAGCCTATGCATCAGCGTCGCAATATTTTTTTTAGTAATAATTACCAATTTAATGGATAGCATGACTGAATAATTAGAATTAACTATTTCCTAACGGTTATTAACATATTTTTTATTACTTTATGCATTTATTATAAAATCACGTGTTACAATTAAGTTAAGTAAAATAAAATCATTTAACATTTTTAGGAAATTTATATGTTTTACCAATCATAAAATAGTATTAAAAAATTTTATCTACTTCAATCGTTATGACATTTTTTAAATTACACGTAATAGCTCTTGAATGTGTTATGTGTTCTAGGTAGTTTTGTCAAGCAAAACACATCTTTAGTTAGATTACATTATAACAAAGGTGAAGGTTAATATTTCTAACTTGCTTTGTAATTCTGTTTTATTCGTTCCGTCGTAATGATCTTCAGATTAATAGAAAAAAGAACAAAAACAAATACATCAATTTGCTCTTTAGAAACGATCCATGCAAAAATTAGTATTTTTTCACGTTCAAGGTGATATTTTCAATGGTAATTTTTCTACCTATTCTTATTTATGATTCTTCAGATTTATTAACAGAAAGAATGTTTAGTCATGCATATAGTTTGTATTACAATTGTTTTATAGCAATACAGAATGCCTTACTGAAAAATAATTACTTAGTTGTGGAAGACAATGAATGTTTTTTGGTATTTATATTATCTCTGTAGTACATTACATCCCTATATGAAATATCCCTTTAGTACATCAAAGTCATTTAGAACAAATAAACAAAAACAATTTGAAAAAAAGTTGTTTAAACTTGATTACAAATATCTATAATTTCATGGTTGACTGTTGGATTAAATCAGCTCGAGTAAATAGCTAAATACTATAAAAATATAATGTATAAATAATTGATCAAATGTTTTTAATAATATATTTTTTATTCGCCTACATATTAAAGTGTTATTTGATTATTGAGATTTGCGGCCTTAAAGTATCACTTTTCAGCTATTTATTTTGTTGTCATAGCTACGTCCAAAAAAGTAAAAAGCATTTGTATTTGTTTAAATTCTATGAAAAATAAAAATTTTTATCAAAGCAACCCTTAATTGGGTAGTGAAATCCGAAATTCTACGTCCACGCCGTGCTACCTGGGTAATGCTAACAGAATTAGGTTGGTGTAGTTGAGAGGGGCAGAGTAAATACTGCTTATACTCAATGATTCTGCACCATGGCGAGTCATTGGCGCCACAAAACCAATGCAACTCAAGCGTCTGTTCTCCATGTTAGGGGCGGCTTGGAGCGGGCGTCTGTCTTGGATCAAGCGGCTCGCTATATAAACGTGTAGCAAGCGTCTGTTCTCCATGTTAGGGGCGGTTTGTAGCGGGCGTCTGTCTTGGATCAAGCGGCTCGCTATATAAACATGTAAAAAGGTTGTTTCTGGTGACCTAAAGATGCAGAACGAACCCATTCACGAAAATTTGGGTTGGGCGAAGGGCTAACACCCCATTTCCGTAAAAAACTACTTGTCATGAATTCTGTACACAGGCCTCGGATTATCTCGGATTCACTATTAGAACGACCTCGGAAACTGTACCCGGACTACGATTTAAAAATGGGAACCTGGAACGTGCTAAGCCTTAGAAGACCAGGAGATCTACTGAAACTTACAAACCAAATCAATAGCTATACACTGGATATAGTGGCGTTACAAGAACTAAGATGGCCAGGGAGTGGAATCCACGAAACAGCCAAAGGATACACTCTCTACTATTGCGGTCATGAAAACGGAGGAGAATTTGGAGTTGGCTTTCTCACACATCGTCGCGTGAATCAACATGTTATCGACTTTCGCCCAATTAATATGCGGATATGCACAATGAGAATCCGCACGCAAAAATTTAATGTAACGATCATCAATGTTCATGCACCTACTGAAGACAAAGCAGATGACATTAAAGACCTGTTCTTCCTAGAACTCGAAGAAGTCATCAATAACATCCCGCGGCACGATATAAAAATCGTGGTAGGTGACTTCAATGCGCAAATTGGTAGAAGTGCAGAACTTAAAACACATGTCGGCCCTAACAGCTTGCATCATGCTAGTAACAATAACGGCTTTCGCACAGCTGAACTGGCTATGATGTATGATCTAGTAATATCTAGCACTTTCTTTCCTCATAAGAGAATCCACAAAGCAACGTGGAAATCAAATGATGGAAGAACTGAAAATCAAATCGATCACGTCATGATTTCTAAGAGACACTCTACAAGTGTAACTGACGTTCGATCATACAGAGGTGCTGATATGGACACCGATCATATGCTTGTCATCTTTAAGTATAAGTGCAAATTATCATCTACATTTAATAGGCAAGCAAAAAAGACCGTGCGCTGGAATGTCGAAGCATTTAAACACCTGGAAACACTGAATAGATATCAGGAAATTGTAACGCAAAACATAGAAGAGCATGACATCCCATCTGAGATGCCATTAAACATACAAGAAGAATGGCAAACGCTTCAATCAACCATCATATCCGCAGCACAAACTACAATCGGAAAACGACCACCGAAATCACGTAACGAATGGTTTGATGACGAGTGCCGCGAAAGCATTGAGCACAAACAAAAACTGCGAGAAAAATGGTTAACAAGAAACACCCGAAGCTCCCAAACTGATTATCTATGCGCCAGAAAAGCCTCAGCAAAACTCCTACGGAAAAAGAAACGCGAACACATGAAGAGCTGTATCGAAAACATCAACCAACATGCGGCTAATGGAAATTCGAAAGAGTGTTTTGCCAATGCGCGGAATCTGACCAAAGATTTCCACCCAAGATCTACAGCCATCAAAAATGGAAACAACGAGCTTACAACAAGTGAACGTGATGTGCTGGAAGTATGGCGATCCCACTTTCAAGACCTACTGAATAGGACGAACGAAGTTCATCCTATTCGAGCAATTGCTCCGTCAAGTGAGGAGATTTTTGTCCCTTACCCGACAATAGAAGAAGTGGAAGCTGCCATCAAAAAATTAAAAAATGGCAAATCACCAGGTATCGATGGAATCCCTGCAGAACTACTTAAGAATGGAGGAGCAGCTCTGGTCTCACGTATATATGATCTGATTCTTGCAATCTGGGACCAAGAAGAACTACCTGCTGAATGGAAAACAGCTCTCATTGTTCCGCTACATAAAAAAGGTGACCGCCTAAAGTGTGCAAATTATCGTGGAATCGCACTGTTGAACACTGCATATAAAATACTAGCTAATGTCGTACTCGCTCGGCTCATCCCGTTTGCCGAATCTATCATCGGCGACTATCAGTGTGGTTTTCGTCCCAACCGTTCAACCACAGATCAATGTTTTACCTTAAGGATGATTCTGGAAAAATGTTGGGAGTACAACATCAGCATTCACCAGCTCTACGTTGATTTCAAGCAAGCATATGATAGCATCATCCGCGACAACCTCTGGTCTGCACTCATATGCCTTGGTATTCCAGAGAAACTTGTTTCTCTGTGCAAACTCACAACATCGGGATCAAACTGTAGAATAGTAATCGAAGGGTCAGTTTCTGACTCTTTTGATATAACATCAGGTGTTCGACAAGGTGATGCACTCGCACCCGTACTATTTAATTTGGCGCTTGAGTACGCGATAAGAAAAAGCCGCATTGAGACACAAAACTGTATATTTAACAAATCTAGTCAAATTCTTGGCTATGCAGATGATATTGTGCTTCTCGGACGTAGAACAAGCGATATCAAGGATAGTCTCTCTCGGCTTGAAAGAAATGCTAAACGACTTGGATTATGCATTAACACCGGCAAGACTAAACTATTAACAACATCCAGGAATAAACCTCCCGGCAATCTGAATACTGGCGACTATGAAGTGGAACGTGTGGAAAACTTCAAATACCTCGGGTCTGTAATAACATCGTCAAATGACATGCAGGCAGATATTAAAGCTCGTGTCTCAGCCGCATACAGAGTTTTCTACGCATACTCAAAACTTTTGCGATCTAAACATCTTCCGCAGTCGTGCAAACTCACACTTTACAAAGCATTAATTCGACCTGTGCTTACCTTTGGAAGCGAAAGCTGGACACTGACTTCCTCCGATTGTAGAATTTTATCAACATTCGAGAGGAAAGTCATACGAACAATTTATGGTCCATGTAAAGTTGCTGAAAATCAGTATAGAATCCGAATGAATCATGAAATCAGACAGCTTCTTGGAGGCTGCGATGTAATCGGATTCATTAAATCTAACCGGATTAGATGGTTTGGTCATGTAGAAAGGGCACCATTAGATAGAATGATTAAAAAAGCGTCCCAACAACAACCAGCTGGTGTTCGTCGAAGAGGAAGACCTAGACAACGCTGGCGTGATGACATCATCCAAGACCTTCGTGATATAGGATGTCGAAACTGGGGTCAACTGGTCATGGAACGAGACGATTGGAAGCTGATTGCACAGACGGCAAAATCCCTCCATGGGATGTAAACGCCAGAGAGAGAGAAAAACCCTTAAATTCAAAATTTCATTATCCAATTAAAATAGTTGTTATCATTTGTTGTCATATAGCTACACAATAATTTGGAAAAAATAATAAATATTTTGTCAAAGGCTACTTGTTCCACATATTTTTATTTTAAAATTTATGAAAATTTATAATTTTAATTTATAATAAACAATTTTTTTTTAAATGTTTTGCTTGCGGCGAATAAAAAATAGTATATGATGCATGGACGTAAGCTATTTTGGACTTAATGTGGGTAAACTCCACCTCCGTCCAAAATCTTTAGCTTTACGTCCTAGCATCATAATGTACTATTTTAAGTTGAATAAATATATATCTATTATATACAACTTTTAATCGCATATACATCTTTCCTGAATTTATGAGAATTGTTAAGTTTTATCTAACTAAATACAAGGAATCTCCTTTATCATTTCTTAAGAAAAAAACAGTTGCATTTAGCAATAACATTCGAACAAATAGATAAAAAAATGTAAATATTAAAATTATTTATTTGTTTCAGTTTTTAACCAAATATTTATATGGTATTTACAAAATAAATAAATAAATCTTATCTTTTTTTTTTTTTAATAAAATGTGTTGTGACTTGTGTAGTAGGAATTACAATATGTGTCACAATAACACATAAAAACCTTTTAAGACCAAGGTCCCACAACAACATACGTTCAAAGGTGTTGACGTAAATCTTTCTTTTTTTTGTATTTTTATATTTTTTGTTAAAGGATGGATAACTAAACAAAAAATCCTATCACTGACAAAATATGGCATAGGCCAATATTTTATGATAGAACAAAGAAAATAAAAATAAATTAAAAAGTAAATAGCAAATGGTTACAAAAATTTGCTGAAACAAAACAAAAATGTAGTTGCCAATAATCCAGCCGGTTGCATATTCCTTGATCCTGTGACGCACTCTCTTTCTAAAAGATTAAAGCCCACACATAATTATATGAAGGCTCATTTCTTCAAGGAAGCAATAGCGTCTCATCATCAAGGATTATTTAACAGCTAAGATTGAGGGTGATACCGTTGACTGAATACAGTTCATCCGCCACCACCCCGAAGATGGCACCTTGGCACCTTGATATCTCACTGCTATTGCCAGTGGTGTGTGATATCTCACTTCAACTCGTATGTCAATAGCAGGGACTGGAGTACGCGGGGTTGTCACACCCGTAGATCAAAAATTAAAAAAAAAATTTTCAGAACAATAAAAACTGATCCCTCCATGCGGTCATCTTGCCTTATATCTTATCTTATCTTATCTTATCTTATCTTATCTTATCTTATCTTATCTTATCTTATCTTATCTTATCTTATCTTATCTTATCTTATCTTATCTTATATATATAAAAATCACGTGTCACGATGTTTGTCCGCGATAAACTCCGCAACAACGTAACCAATTTTAATGAAATTTTGTACAATGTGTGTATGATGGTTGAGCGCTTGGGAGCTAGAATAGTTATTATCTTGATTAAATGCCTAAATTTTTTTTAATTACAAATTAAATGTTAAATATGGATGTTTCGTATGCCAACTTTCAGATGGCAGCGTAAATCAATTTATTCAATTGATAGTAAACTTCAACATCTGGATAAGGCCATTATTAGACTATCAAATATGTTTTAGTAAAGAAAGTTTTGTTTTATTTGAAAAATAAACGAAAAGCATATTATGCTAAGTCAAATACGTTACCAAAGATTATTGATAATTTTGTGGAGGTTATATATGAATTATAGAAGTGTTAGAAAATATCGAAACCTGTAAAAAAATTATTGTTTTGGTTTTTATAAAGTTTGAATAAAAATAAGAGTAAAAATTAAAGAAAACAATAATTTAAATTTATTTTTTTAAATTTTTCATTGATCTTCAATATTAATTTACAAAAATCAATATCAAATAGAAAAATACTCTTATTTGTATTGCTTATTAAAATAGAACGATAAAAGGTAAAAAAACTGTCATCAAAACTGGATGAAAAACCAGCGAAGTTTGTTTTACAACCTTTACACCATTGAATAAATCTAAGGAAGAGTAACTAGACATTTTGAGTGAAGCTTCTAATTTTTAGTATTGGTGAAGTTTGATAGTGTTTGCATTCTAGCTGGGTGGTACTGTTTACAATTTGCATATTCATATTTTCAAAACAAATAAAAGAAATAATAAATGTTACATATAAATTTAAAAGCATATGTTTGAATAAAATATTTCTTTATATTTCCAAATATAAATATTTTTAATTGTCCATACAACACAAATTTTAATCATATTGAATTACTTTAAGAACAGCTTATATTCAGCTGTCAGCGTTTGAAATTTGGTTTGACAACGATGGATTAAGAAAAATTACATTTATGTAGGGTAATAAAATATAAAATTAAACTAGAAAACAACTTTTGTAAGCAAATACTTTATGTTTTTGTTAAAACATCATTCTAAGCCCTTTTTATGCGTAGTATTAGTAAAAATATTCTAATCATAGATATGAAATTCGATGATCAAATTTCAGTGTATTTAAGATTATTTGTACATATTTTAATGCAACTTCAATTTTATGAAAAAACTAGTTTAAACAATTTTATTTAAACTTTAATTTTTATAAATTTTGTTTAATTTGAATATCTTAAAGTAAAATTTCGGATAAAAGCTATCATTTTATTTTAAAATACAAAACGAAATATGTCAAATGTCATGGATGAAGAACGCACAGATATACAAATTACATACTTCAAAAAATATTCGTGTAGCCACACGTAATTATTCTTCCTTATATATTTATTCAATGCTTTAAACTCTCCAATTTCATGTCAAATTGTTTTTATTGACCAATATATTTGATAGTGTGATATACGCCTCATAAATTTGGGTTAGCCAATAGATGGCGCCGTATTTGTATTTAAAACGTTGTTTTTAATGTTAAAGTTTTGAAAATTCACTACGCTTGCTTTGTCGAATTGTCGTGTGTGGTTAGTAAATAAATTAAATTAATTTGAATTTATATTGCCTTTGTCGATATAATGTTCTTATGAATGTAAAAGGATTCAAAAGCATCCAATTTATTGCTGTCGTGCACCTTTTCCTTTAACCTCATATTATCTATTGAAAAATTTAAATAATCATTTTATTTTCCTAAACATGTTTTGCTATAGGGGTTTTATTTGGTTGGTCTGTTTTAATGTATACAGAATTTGCCTTAAAGCGTTTCTTCAAAACCCTACGCGTCTGCCCGTATAATATTTTTATAGTAATCACCACAAGATAGTTCATAAACACCTACTTTACAATCGATTAAATCGATTTAAAGCTCAAAATTACGAAATGGGAGCCGCACAAATACTATACAGAGAAGCATAGTTGATCAAACACGGATGGCAATCATGATGAACAAACTAATTAAAAATGGTGGGACTTAGCTGGCAACACGTATGCAATAGTAATTTTCAAACGGTAACAATTCATTAATGAATTCATTAACGAATTAATTAGATACTCACGCAGGAAGATTTGTAAAATTGAAAACTTTTGATCTATAGGTGTGACAATCCCTCGTACTTAGGTCCCTGCTATTTGCATATGAGTTAGCTTGAGATATATCATATACCACTGGTAATAGCAGTGAGATATCACTAGCCAAAGTGATATCTTAGGGGTTTCGGCGGATGAACTTTTTTCAATCAACGATAACACCCTTAGTCTTAGTTTTCAGCCGCATTCTGTGCAATTTCATCCAACTGTTGAATTGCGTTTAAAATTTGGTTGGTTTTCCGAAACTTGCCTTTTTTCGCCCTCTTTATCGGCGTAGCTGACGGTATCGTTTTCGCTGTTGGATTGCTTTAGCGTTCTTCTTCTGAACAATTGCTCTCGTTGTCAAACTCAACATAATCGCTAAAACTTTCGTTCATTTGGTCTGGTTCATTGATATATCCTTTCGTATTTTATGCTACATCCCAGAAATAATGCCAAAATATAACAGATTTTAATTTATTGCTTGTAACATGGTTTGATTTAATATTTTTCTTGGTTTATTTGCAGGTGTCGAGAACAGTTGATCAGTGGAGATCAATTGAAAAAAAGTTTTTTCCAGCGTTGGAATTTTCCTAGATGTCTAGGGACCATCGACGGGAAACTTGAAACCATCAAAAGACCTCCATGTTCCGGTTCGGAGTATTTCAACTATAAAAAAAGTTATAGTATAATTCTTTTTGCAATGGTTGATGCGGATTGCTGCTTCACTTATGTTGACGTGGGCGTAAATAGCCGAGCTAGTGATAGTGCTATATTTAGAGATAGCACACTAAATATAGCGATTGAAAACAACACTTTAGGAATGCCTGAACATTACGTGATCATCAGTGAATTGTGTAAAATTGATGAATGGTTTACATTTTGCTGTAACGTTCCTGTTTGTTGGTTTAATGAATTTAACGTATTAGCATTTATATTAACTATTTCGATTAATGTTGTAGGTGTTTTAGTTCAGCCTCTTCATGAATTTTGGAATATCATCTGAAAGAAAATGTAATCTCAGTTATTGGGTAAACAAATTTGTATAATAAACTTATCATATTTGCATTTCACTCATTTTGTGGCGAACCTCAGATATTTTCCAATCAATTGTTAATGTCAATTATTAATGAATGTTGTCTTCGTATGGCAGCAAGTAGGCACTGTTTACTAGATGATATATCACTTTCTTCTGTTGCAGACAATTTGTTTAATTAAAGCCGCAATTATAGACTATTGCAGAACTCTGCATTATTTCTGCAATGGTATAGTGTGTAAAATATTCATTGCAGAAAAGATTGGCAATGAACTCATTGCAAAACATTGTAATGACTCATTGCAATATTTTGCAATGAGTTCATTGCCAAACTTTCCTGCAATGAATATTTTACAAAGTACCATTGCAAGACTATTGCAGAAATATTGCAGAGTTCTGCCTAATTGCGGCTTAAACCTATAAATTATAAAATATAAGTATATTAAAAGAAAAAAATAAATATTTATTATTGGGAATAGAGCAAAAACTAAGAAAAAAAACATTTAAAACATAAACATAAAAACTAATATCTAATGTTTGATTTGACGTTTTAATTTTGTTTTACAAAATCAACATATTTTTATATTTTAAGTTACTTAACCTGAATGACAGAATATAAAATAGCATCAACTAGCTAGCTAGTTGGCTTTTGAGCAAGCTTAAGAGCAAAAAAACGAGGCTTAAGAGCAAAAAAAACGTAGCTGTCAGATCACTTTTTTTTTGCATTTCGTATTCTTTTTGTACAAAAAAATTGCTCTTTTTTTGATCTGAAAATATTTTTCTGAATCTAGATTTTTTGGTAGATAAAGTTACACAAATACATTTACACATCTATCAAATTAGTAAGCAAACCAGACGCCATTTACTTATTATTATTTTTTTTAAGTGGAAAAGTTATTGTTTAAATAAATGTTTTGTATAAATCGTGTTTTAAATTAAAAATTAACACAAAATTATTAATTTAAATATTATTAATTACAAAAACATTAAATGACAGTTCACAAACACAACTACAAAACTAGATCCAATTTTTTCATATTTTTTATGAAAAAAAAACACTTTATCTGCTCTTGCAAAAAGAAAACGACATAATTCTACCAAATGTACGCGCACAAACTTTTGAATAGACGTAGCAACCCACGCCGGCTCCTGCTAGTATATTATATACAACTTTTAATCGCATACATCTTGCCTAAATTTATGATAATTGTTAAGTTTTATCTAACTAAACACAAGGAATCTCCTTTATCATTTCTTAAGAAACAAACAGTTACATTTAGCAATAACATTCGAACAAATAGATAAAAAAAATGTAAATATTAAAATTATTTATTTGTTTCGGTTTTTAACCAAATATTTATATTTACCAAATAAATATTAGTATATTTTATAATTCAATTTTATTACTTTTTAAATAGCTTGATATAACAATTTGAACATATATTTTGGCATCACTGAATTCATTTGTATGATTCAATTCATTTTCTATAACATATTGGTAAAATTTTGTTAGAACTTTTATTTTGCTTGAACATTTTCCATTACAAAATGGTTTTCAAGTTCTTGCTGTATATTGAAGACCAACTAATATCAATTACATTTCTTTCTTTCAAAACAAATTATTATTCCAATCTAGGGCTCGTAAAATACTCGAACATTAAGTATCCGGGTATCGAGTAGTTATTTTACTCAAATACCCGGGTACCCGGGTAACCCGGGTATTTGGATAATTAAAACAAAACAAATTTTCAATAGTTCATTTGTAGATATTTAATTCAATTAATATTTGTATTTATTTAATTCAATTAATTTAATTCTTAAAAATATGTTAAACGTTAAATGAAATCAAATTTTATAGAGCAAGAGCCCGCGACGGCCAGACCTTCGTTATTTTATAAAAGCTGAAAGTTTTTCTGCGCATACCCCCTAGTCAGGTAGGAACGATTAGCGACATAAGAAGTTTGGATCATGGTGGCTTTGGCAGGTAACAAAGGGGCCTCCAAAGTTTCATGAAAGTATAAAAGGCAATTTTTTATATATTCTTCGGGATAGTATTAGAAGTCACGTCACCCATTGCCAGACACTTACTATCGTGGTAACCCCCTGCCAGACACCCTTAAATTTAAACAAATTGATGAAGTTTAAGGGTGTCTGGCAGGGGGTTGCCAATATAGTAAGTGTCTGGCAATGGGTGACGTGACTTCTAATACTATCCCGAAGAATATATAAAATAGTTACCTGCTATACTTTCACGAAACTTTAGAGACCCCTTTATTACCTGCTCCCTGCCAAAGCCACCATGATCCAAACTTCATATATCGCTAATCGTTCCTACCTGAGTAGGGGGTATGCGAAGAGAAACTTTCAGCTTTTATAAAATAACGAAGGTCTGGCCGTCGCGGGCTCTTAGTCTATTATAATAATATAACATTTACTATAACTTTTTGTTTATGAAATAGTATTTTAAAAATATTAAGCCATTGAGTGTGGAAGGAGCTAACGAACTGCAAATTTTGGTTATTATATTGTCGGCTACTGAAAACACCCGTTCGTATGCGGTTGATGTAGGATTTATAGTAAGCAATGAAGCGTACAGATTATCTAACATTTGGTTTCGCTTACCTCCATTTGTCTCCATAAATCGAAGGGATTGCTCAACATTTAAATTTTCGCTTTTTTCTTTGGTTTTAGTTATATATGATGAAAGACAATGCAGTAGCTCATTATATACTGATGTTTGTTCCCACTCTCCATCAGAAGAACTTGAGCTTTGATCTGCAACTACGATGTTGTTTTCATTCGAGTATAGACGTAATAATAATTGATGAGCAAGCTGCTTTGTAGACATTTTTGTTGCTTAGCTTAAAAACTCATTGCCTTTTGGAAAAATACCATGATGCATATATAACAATAATATTATTATATCCTTTTGTCGACGTCCATCAACTTCGTTTTTCAAATTTTTATATAGTTCACGAGAAAGAGGTGTACTAATCTCGTTTATTTTTTTTTTAGAATGTAGTTGTTTTAGTTAAATTAAGTTAAAGTTAAGATAGTTAAAACATTTTAATTATAAAAATAATGGAAATTAAACAATCGGAAAATAAATGTGTCGTTTGTGTGGGAGTACTCAGGAATCTCTCAAGGATCTACATTTTAAGGTCATAGAAGTATTTCTAAAAGATCTAGGTTCATTCATTTTCTGAAACATATATTTTTTGAAAGTATTTTTTGGACAAATCAGGAAAAGCGACAGTGAGCGTCATAAGAATTTTGTTTTTGTAATACCCGGGTACTCGAAGCTATTACCCGGATATTCGAGTAGTAAAATTTTTGACCAAATACCCGGGTACCCGGTTATCCAATACCCGAGTATACGAGCCCTATTCCAATCCAACATTCGATTCGACTCACCACAGCTATCATTTTGAATATAACCGATTGAACACTTTCAACTTTGATATTTCGTTTCATATCCCAAATGGACATCTTCAATATCATCAAAGGCAGCTAAAACCAAATAAATATCATCCCCCAATGCCATGGTTTATAGAGGTGACAAAAATTACGTTACATATACATCTCAAATAAAACAATTCTTCTTTTTTTCTAATTATTTGTTATAGCTATATATATTTTTATAATCACAAAATTACAAAACTTTCACCATCTGTGTCTTTTATTTAAATTTAGAGAAGTTTTTTGTTTTATTAAATTTAACAACCCGATCGAACAGTTGATCGATTATTTATAGTAAGATTCTCCATCTCTTGCTTCTCTTTGTTTATTCTTTTCATTGCACACAAATTTAAAATTCATCTCATCTCAATATAAAATTCAAGTCAACTCATTTCCATACATCATCTCAACAAACAAATTTCTCAACAACCACAAACAATAATTTCACCTTCCATAAATTTGAACAACCGTAATATATCTACAATCTACATGTAATACTACATATGACTAAGCTTTACAAAACAAGAATGTTCATCATTTATGTAGACAGAAACATGCAAAATTGATATTGTGTGACGCAACAAAGCAATTAACTAGAAAATGTTTTATGTTTGTTGAAATTTAAAGGCCGGAGCCGAAACAAATTAGCAAATCATTAGAGAATTCCTTTAAACATGAATATTCGTATTTTAGAGTAAAACTCGAAATAGGTCTTCGTTACACCAATAATCCAGCAAGTGCCATACTCCTTGATGATGTGACGCACTGTCTTCCTCAATTGATTAAAGCTCACAAATAGAGTTATATGAAGGCACAATTCTTTGAGCAAACATCATCGAGGAATCCCTCGATGTGTCATCATCGAGGAATACTTCGTAGCTAAGATAGCGCGTGCTACCGTTGATTGAATAGATAGAGTTCATTCACCAGCACCACTAAGTTTTCACCTTGGCTAGTGGTATCTCACTACTATTGCCAGTGGTATCTCATGGGAACTCGTTTGTCAATAGCAGGGACTGGAATACGCTAGATCACACACCGGTCACACCGCGTAGATCAACAATAAACAAATTTAAAATAAACAAAAGGTGATCCCTCCATGCGGAAAAACGGTAAGATTGGAACTCTCATATTGTGAAAAAACTGTGCATGCTTTTACTGTGAATTTTTTTGATAAGCCATTCAATTGCATTAACAACGCATTTATTTTTCTTGATTCGATTACCAACATGTTTAGCATTGAATCCCACCCAACCGATAATCATTAACAAATTTTAACGTGTATCCACATCTATCAAATCGTATCTTTGTTGTTTCTTTTATTCTTTGAGAGCCCGAAATTTCTTCCCATAGACTTGCGCAACTTTTTCGTTTGATTCATAATTATACAATTATTGCGAGCATGTTTTAAATCTACAAGAATAAACCCCTACTACAAAAACATAATAGTTTCTCCCTCCCTAAGGTTGTGAAAAAAAGAAAAGAATAAAAATTACATTCTGGTTTATGGTATAGTTTTTGATATATCATAGTTTTTTGAAATTTCATTAATGAATTCTCGTAATATAGGGCGATTATTCTGTTCTGGTGTTTACCGCAATGGCGCTGCAAAAGGGGGATAAGAGAAAAAATTTAAAAACTTTTATATGGGATTTCATACAAAACACAACTAGAATAATTTTAAAAATTGTCTATGAAATTTCTCATTTTACCACAATTGAACAATTTTAATTTGCTTATGGAGTATTATTGACTATATTTTAAGCGTAATATATAAAAAAATATTTTTAAGTCGCTCAAAAAAGAAACATAAAAATTGCCAAAATTTCCCATACAAAGTTGTATGAAAAATTTAACCTATTTTCGTATTTGTTTTACGGACAGAAGAAAAGAAAATATTTTATATATTATGCTTAATATATTGTCAATAATACTTCATAAACAAATTTAAATTATTTAATTGTAGTAAAATGAGAAATTTCATAGATAACTTTTAAAATTATTCAAATTGTGTTTTGTATGGAATTCCATATAAAATTTTTGTGATTTTTTCTCTTATCCCCTTTTTGCAGCGCCATTACGGTAAACACCGGAACAGAAAAATCGCCCTATACTTTTTTAACGACTGTCATAGAAAATTATGTTTTTCTACTTCAAGCTACGAAAATGTCATTTTAATATATAGTAAAACCTATGTGAAAGAGAAACTTTTTCTAAGTAGTGACTGAAAATGTTTTCAGTCACTAGGATTGAAAGTAAACAAGTTTCGGTGGTCGCCTACAGGTGGTGGTTATGATTGAATGTCAAAGGATTGAATATTTGAGATTGTATTTTATTTACTGTTTCTGTTGTTGTTTCGGTTGCTGTGTTTATTTCTGTCAATATCGCAGTATTTTGAAGGGATTGAATATTTTGAATATTTTGATCGAATCGAATCGAAACTAATCATTATATCAATTGTGTGTAATTAATTAATAAAACTAATAATGAGTGTGTTTTCTTTCGGTGAAATCGGAGCGATAAAATAAAATTTGTATCAGATATATCGTATAATTTTTTCCTCCGATAATTAACTAACAGATATAAAATATATTCTCTGAGTTCTTTCCGCCAAAAAAAATAAAAAAAATTCATTAAATAAATAAATAAATTTTATTAAAAAATTTATTTTTATTTGTTTTTAATTGAAACTTTACCTACAATTTTTTAAATTTATACTTTAAACGATGACTTCCAGTCGGTAAAAAAAATCTTTGTAATATCTGTAAAAGTTTTTAGAGAAAATATATTAACTATTTGCATTATTCATATTGTCAAATTCATCTACTAAAAACTTACAAAACGACATATCTAAATTTGACTGTGTAAAAAATAAACAAGATTGTATTTATATATCGCATTTTTACCAGTGTAAAATAAAGTTATTATTGTGTTCGCCTGTTATTATTCCATCTGTAGGCGAACACAATAATAACATTATTTTACACTGGTAAAAAAATGTTATTATTGTTAAAATAAATACAATACTTGTTTATTTTTTACACAGTCAAATTTAGATATGTCGTTTTGTAAGTTTTTAGTAGATGAATTTGTAAATATTATCATTTATATTTACAAGCGTAGAGAAAATAGCGTTTTCTGCGTGTGGTAAAAACGTTTTTGCGTGACTGAACGTTTTCGTCCACGAGACGCGTCCACGAGACGCGATAGCGTCGAGACGTTTTCACCACTTGTATAAAAATCTACAATTTCTATCTATCAGTTTAAAACAGAAAGTTGGCTTCTGCTGTTTAGCGAGCATTTTTTAGTTTTTTCTGCTCTTAGTCGGAAAGTAAAAACACAAGTAAAACCAAAGACATAATGGACAAAGACATCATATTAAAATTTATTAATTTCTTCTTCTTCTGCGATAGTTCACCAAAATATAGCAAAAACACATCTTCAGAATAAAAATTTCCTGTTTTTTTGTTCTTACACCAATTGATAAATAATAGGTAAGCTTTTTCATACCGGACTTTAGATTTTTCAGGCAATAGATCTAAAGTTAAATTGTTGCTGCTTCTTTTATATGAGGTGAAGTGCTAATTATATCACTTTCATCACTACTGCTCATTTTAAATTATTTTTATTTAAAAATAGATATAAACCCTGTATAAATTACTTCGGTCTGAAAGACCTAAGTCATGGGCTCAAAGTGAAATTCTTACCCTCACTTTTTATGGCATTTCTCGACGTTTTAGGACCTATTGATTCTAAAAAGGCAAAAAAAATGTAAGTCTGTCTGTCGGCCGTCCGGCCATCCGTCAAAACCTACGAAATCTAGAAAACCGCTGCACGGATATGAAAATTTTTTTTTCTCAAAATAGGTTTACTCAATGGGGAGAGCCGAAAGGACAATGTGTTCGATAACTGTACCGGAAGTGTGTCAAAAAAATCGTCAAGTGTGTCAAAACACGGAAATTTGCATATTTTTTGCTTAAAAAACTTTCATTTTAAGTGATTACGAGTAGGAACATTGAATTTGGAGAAATCTTGATGGTCGGGATTGGTATGTGAGACCAAAATCTAGATTATTGGATTATAAGTTTGTCAAAAAAATGTTGTCAAGTGTATCAAAAGAAAGATTTTTATTTATTTTTTTACCCAATTTTTGGAATAAAATAAAATTAATAATATGAATGACATGAAAATTTATTATTATTATAGAGAAGTATGGAATTATAAGTTTGTCAAAAAAATAATGTCAAGCGTGTCAAAAAATGATTTCATTGATTTTTTTAGCCAATTTTTTGAAAAAAAATGTAGCTATTTGTATGACGTAAATGTAATTGAAAAGGAAATTAGACATGGAAATTTTTTAATTTGTTATAGTTTTTGAAATATTTTTAGAATTTTGAAAAAAGTTTGTATTTTTGATTTTGTAATAATTTTTGCAATATTTTAAGAATTTTGGAAAAAGTTTGGAAAGAATTTCGAAAAATTTAAAATTTTTGATTTTATTATAATTTTTGGAATTTTGAAAAAAGTTTCAATTTTTGATTTTGTAATAATTTTTGGAATATTTTTAGAATTTTGAAAAAAGTTTGATTATATTATAATTTTTACAAAATTTTTGGAATTTTGAAAGAAATATGAATTTGTGATTTTGTGATATTTTCTCGAATCGCTAAATGGAAGGTTTTTGAATAGTTTGCTGGAAATGTAATTGAAAATGAAATTGGACATGGACATTTTTGAATTTGTTATACTTTTTGAAATATTTCAAATGAGTTTTTGAGAATTTTTGGAATATTATTAGAATTTAGAAAAAGTTTAAATATTTGATTTTATTCCAAATTTTGCAATATTTTTAGAATTTTGAAAAAAAAATTTTTTAATTTTATATATATTTTTAGAATTTTGAAAAAAGTTACAATTTTTGAATGTTTAAGAATTTTCGGAATATTATTAGAATTCAGAAAAAGTTTAAATTTTTATTTTATTCTAATTTTTGGAAAATTTTTAGAATTTTGAAAAAAATAGAATTTTTGAATTTTATATATACATATTTTTAGAATTTTGAAAAAAGTTTCAATTTTTTATTTTGTAAAAATTTTTGGTATTTCGTTTAATTTTTATTTAATTTTTATTTAGTTTAATTTAAAATGTTTAATTTTTGATGTTATTATAATTTTGGAAAAAGCTACAATTTTTGATTTTGTTATAATTTTTGCAATATTTTTAGAATTTTTGAAAAAAGTTTTAATCTTCGATTTTGTAATAATTTTTGAAATATTTTTAGAATTTTGTTTGAAAAAAGTTTGAATTTTTTATTTTACAATATTTTTGGAATTTTGAAAGAAATATGAATTTGTGATTTTGAAATATTTTCTCGAAACGCTAAATGGAGAGGTTTTTGAGTAGTTTGCTGATTGTATAATCTTTTCACTAAATTATGTTAATATATGATCTGTTATAATTTTCCAACGTATTGATGTTTCGTGTTAGTTTTGTAATACATATTTAAACAGAGATAAAAAATACATGTACTTTAACAAAAAGTTATGTTTGATATACATCGCTGCTTGTAACTAAAAACCATGTCGTCATAAAAGTTTTTTGCCGAAAACTATATCAAAATCCTTAACCCAGACCGAAGTCTTGATATCTCAGAGCTTGAGATTTCCCAAGTAACAATCCTGGCACCTTCAATGCAATCTGAGTGCTTAAAAAATAGCACTCAGTTATGTAGAAACAAGCATTGAATTCATATGATTTGGATGGACTTCAGTGCTAAAAGTAGTACTGCAACAACCTTTAAATAGCATCGCCAATTGCTAATATTTTACGACAGACAGCACTGAGATGCTTAAATTAATGCTAAAATAAATAGGGATAAGCCAGCACTGATATGATTAAATTAATGCTAAAATAAAAAGTAATGTGATAGCACTAAGATGCATAAAGTAATGCTAAAATAAATAGCACCGTTGTTTCCAAAATAGTGCTAAATTATTTTAGATAATAAAAAAATCTATTTTGTTAATTTTTTTTATTTTTTGGGTGAGCAAATCTGATAGTATTTACTGTAGAGCTTAATGATGTATTTCTTTCATTAAATTTCATTAGCCATTACATTGTGACATTGTGATTTACCTTTAAAGTCACCGAAATCGTATGAAAACCGTATGTAATAAATAATAATAATTGAACCCGGGCCATCATATCCAAGAGCGCGCGCCTTTCAACTGAGCTATGGAAGAAATACAATTTATTCCGCGTTCGTCATATATATTGAATGTAGGTTGCATTTTTGTTTTAGCGAAGTATAAATTCGGTTAGCATTATATGTAGCATTTTCGTGCTATCTTATTATATTGGTATTATAGCGAACATGAAAAACATACAATAATGAATGCAAAATTTGAATGGCAATATTTGAATGGCTCGATGCAAAGCGGTTTTTTAGAAGAAAATTACAAATCCAACAAACACAAAATAAAACTTATATTTTAATTTATAATATGCTGAACGTTATTTAAAATTATTTTAAATATTTGTTAGCACTGACACATGCAAACAAGCTAGTCATATTTGATAAACGAACTTAGCATTGTGTAACACATGGAATAGCATTCGATGGTGCTAACGTTTATAACTAAACATTATTTTTGACAATTGGTAGCACTGGAAATTGCTATTTGTTCATATATATTTGAAGTTTGATCATTTTCGTTAAAGTTATCAAGCAATACAAACATATTTTTTAAAAAAAAAAATTTTCAGCGTTTATTGGAATAAAAAATCGTATGTGATGTCTTCACAAACAACATTAACAAAGCCAGGTAAGATATGTGTTTAAAACAGTTCTTTGTTTTGTGCCGGTATCGAAAAGATAATTACGAGATGTGCCAAAACGTGATGCTTTTATCATTGTTTTTTTTCTATATCGAACAAGATCGGAGAGATATTTTAAACGTCAAAAAATTATCCGTGTTTTTTGCATTCTCGGATATATCTGATATATCTGTTCTGTGTTTTTTTTCATTCTCGTATAAATCTCAGATCATATATTTTCTCTCTGAAAACTTTTACAGATAGTTTTTTTACCGACTGGAAGTCATCGTTTAAAGTATACATTTAAAAAATTGTAGGTAAAGTTTCGATGAAAAACAAATATAAATAAATTTTTTAATAAAATTTAAATTTATTTAATAAAGTTTTCTTAATTTTTTTTGGCGGAGAAAACTCAGAGAATATATTTTATATCTGTTAGTTAATTATCGGAGGAAAAAATTATACGATATATCCGATACAAATTTTATTTTATCGCTCCGATTTCTCCGATATAGAAAAAAACATACTCTATGTGATTATTTTTTAGCCGGAAATGATAGCAAGCAATTGTTTGTCATCGTCCAAACGGTCGAACCCAATGAAACAGTTAAATTGTTTACTGTGCCAGAACGATGGACAAAGCGGAAATTCTTTCCACCCGATGCAGAGTCCAAAGTCAAGGGAAATGATCAGGTTCTATGGCCACCGCAAGTTGCCAAAAAATCTGAATTGGAGGAATATGCTATTGCATTGGAGGACGCCTCGAAAGCAGTGAACCTCAGTAGTATCACGATGCACCGCTGTAAAATTAAAAGGCTTCACAGGCTTAACAGGCTTCAAAACATACGACGATGTGAGTATATATACAAGTTTTTTCTTTTGTAATTTTGTATTTTTTGTAGGCGGAAAAAGACATAGCTGCAACATCAATACACTATTCACCAAAATTGCAAAAGGATCTCCGAGCACCACCTCAACGTCCCAACGAGTTCAGGTTTCATCGGGTTTAAATCCAAATGGTTCGTTTCTGTGGCATTGAAAAAGAAAGAAAATTTATTTTGAAAGATAATTTTTTTGGCATATTTTAGTGTTTTCACCATTGCCACCGACTCAACAACAGCCCAATTCGCAAGTACAAACATATACAATTGTGGCCGCACCATCAAATACTCAACAAGAGGTTCGATACGACTTTGAAATGCATCATGAAATGGAAACTATTCTATTGGAACCAGGAGATGAGACTTTTGCATTTATCTGCGATGCAATCACTGCGACTCCGTGTGACCACAGCAGCGTTTTGATGGATATGCTTGTAGTAATGCGTTCCCAGGTCGCAACAATAGCAGCAATGGCAAACGGAATCACCTCTTTGCAAACGCAAATCGATTCTATGCTGAAGCTCAATTTGGTTGGTGCTATACCGAAGAAGCCATTTGAAATCGTAAATAGCTTGGACGCATTGAAATCATTGAAAAAGAGCCAAGAATGCGGAATTCGTTAAGGAATGTATTAATTACATTGCGGGACGCCATGGAGGGGTGATTACCGGACAGGCTCCGACAGTGCAAATCGTTGATTATTTTTTCGACCGCACATTCCTTAAGACATGCTCGTGGAGTGGCCAATCACGTAGAAAACCTCTCGCAGCAAACGCCGCTGTCGAAGTGGATCCGGTTAAAAAAGGAAAAATTAAATTTAAGGTATACAAATCTGCGATTGATCTATTCTTCAGCTGTGTTAATTTCCTTAATGGGACGTATAAATGACCAATGGTTGAGAAGTTTCTCTCCATTCGTATGAGAAATTCAAGGGCAATCGCCAACCAAGAATGTTTAAAGGATGGCGGGTCAGGAAAGAATGAAGATGAGCCAGCAAAGGAAGATGAGTCAGAAAATGAATATGAGTCCGAGTCTGAAAATGAAAAGTCTATTGCCAGTGCGCAATCAGGTAATGATGACGATGAAATCTAAAATCATCAAAAGGACTGATTAGGTTTCTTCTGCACCAAAAACTAATTGAACTAAAATGTATTATAATGTTTTAATAAAAAAATTATTATTAAATATAAAATCAATTTATTTTTCTAAAAAGTTTCATAATGTTTTGATAAAAAATTTATTAACTATAAAATCAATTTATTGATTTATAATTAATTTTAAATTACAATTTTAAATTATCTGGATACGTGTGATGCATTGGGATAAATGTTGTCGAACCGCGGATGACAATAGCAACAAGTTTGCACAAAATTTCGGAAATTAAAAACAATTTTTGTTGTTTGAATTTGGTGTTATCCTCGGTTCGAAAAACGTTTAATGATGCTGAATCGAGCGGCTCGACAAATACGCTTCCACTTGACTCTAAAACTGAGCCATAAATACCATCATCTGTGGCGTATTCCATGGCAACGATTTCCTTTTCAATTGATAGAAACCATTTATCCGTGTGCGATTTTTTCAAATTAAAATTTTCTCGTATTACGATTTGAGAAAATTTAGTCGAATTCGGTAGAACATTCTTAAATAATGGATATATGATCTCATCAGACGAATCTTCCCAACGAGAAATTAATGTTTCTTCACTTATTCTGTTTATTACCTGTTGAAGTGGCCAACGACCACTTCGAAGCAACTTTTTAATTTGAAAGAGTTGATTTTCAAACGGGTATGATGAAAGGGTTTGTAAAGACCCGAATCGTTCTACCTCTTTCACAATGTGTACTAGATTGTGAACATTGTTAGAAATACTGCGGAACGTTTTGCGAAATATTTTAACGAATGCCAGAAAACATTGCTCTGCAACGGGTAAGTATCGGCTAAAGTAATCACTCGAAACAATTGTCGTTCCACAGAATAAATATAAAAACATTAAATACTCGTTGGGAGGCAAGAATTGTCTAAAAATTTCAACGCCAATATAGTTTAGGAATGTGGCGCATTCTGTTCCTTTCCAAAATGGCAAAACGGTTAAAGTTCGGACCGCACGATGAATTTCCATAGGCACTTTAATATTTATGAGAATGTTATTCATATCGTTGACTTCATTTCTGGCCCATTTAAAACCATCGTATCCATTTTCGCCATCCTTGAAGGTTTTCAACAATCGCTTCATAAGCCCAAGATGTAATAGGTGCAGCGAATCACTTACTATTATGTCTTGAACTATGTCCATTGGAAGACGCAGGAGTGGTGTTTTAACAGGCACCTCCCGAATACGGCCATGCTCTCGAATTTAATACACCTGATGGTGTTTCCCGTAGCCATGTGCACGAAAAACCGAATCGGTTCGAGCTGGTGCCACAGTCTTTCGGTAGATTATTGTTCTCAGCAAACTGGAGTACGTCCCAACGGTCGTACATTTGAGACAACCGTGATATCCATTGAAATTGCAGACACCTGTGATGATAAAATTATATAATATGAATAATTTCATTAGCTGTCAGAAAAACAATTTACATTTACTAACCTTTTATCATGGCTCGAGCCGGTGTGTCGCAAATAAACGCTCTAATGGTGATTGAGAGCATGAAACCATTTATGAGTATACCGGTATCTAAAATGCGAATCAATTCGGACACAAATGGTTCCATAAACTCTTCAACTCGCTGGGGCTTGCTCTGGCCATAAAACAAGCCGATTGTCATTGCAGGAATATTATACATTCCATTCACATTGCACAAAATCGGTCAGAATCGGTCCCTGCTGCTATTAAATAATGGAATTCCATCCACATTGAAATTGAGCGCAATTGAAATTGGTCGATTCAAGTTGGCAAAGCACGAACGCAGGCAGGGCTCCAGACCTTGGTGCCAGCATTCACCTCCACTGATGTTAACGATGGTAGTTGAAGGATTTCTCGGGGTACCCATTAGGGTCCTTGGATCGGATGGAAGGCTCAAATTGAATCGATTATTTAATTGTTTCAATAAAGGCTTTAATGCCTTTTGCCGAATGTTGTTATCAATGGACCATCTCTTTAAGAAAACGGACATTGCAGTCGTGTCATCTATTGTATCGTCATTTCCAATTAACATATTTTTAGCACTATTTTCATGCTCATCGGGGATAAACTCGTCAGACACTTGATGTTCACTGAGCTCAGATTCATAGCCTGATATTTGGATATTGACACCGTTATCTTCCTCATCGGATGACGACGTCAAATCATAATCATCAATGGGAATTGCATCACGACGAATTGATGGAATTCCGTAACATTCGGGTGATGAATGACGTGTTGGCACACGTTGAGATTCGACAGCTTTTGATGTTAATTGCGTCTTATTTAACAATAAAGCACTGTCTTTTCGAATTCTATCACGAAACTCTCGCAATTTCCTGCAATATGAACCACCCTTTTTAAAATTATCCCACTGCAATTTGTTCTTTATTCCTTTTTTAGGTAGCGGCATGATTTTTTGCAATGTTCAAATGTGACCGCACGGCTTGGCGTCTAAACTATAAACTGTCTCATCGTTTCTAGTTTATTGCACCTTGTAAAATAACAAATTACGTTTTTGGTACTGTTTTTATCTGTTAATGAACATGAAACTTAAAATAATGCTAAAAGTAGCATCACTTTGATGAGAAATTTTTATTTCAATGCGAAATATTTAGTTAGCAATAATTTAATACATGCGGCACATAAAATAATGCTACAAATAGAATTATTTTGTTGCCAAGTGTCTATTTTCATACAAAATGGCGAAATCTTTAGTTAGCATCAAGTTAACACATGCGGAACATAAAATAATGCTAAAAGTAGCATTACTTTGATGGGAAATGTTTATTTCAATGCCATTTGGCGAAATATTTAGTTAACATTAAGCTAACACATGCGTAACATAAAATAATGCTAAAAGTAGCATTATTTAGATCATACATGTCCTGCTTTCATGCCAACTGTCAAAATAAAAAGTAGACAAAATTTTAGCATTCGTATCATATAATAATGCTAATTTTAGCATTATTTTATTCAACGACTGTTTACTTTAATGTTAATTTTTATTTAGCATTAAAAAAATCTATGGAAACTAATATAATGCAAAAATTTAAGATTTTAGCACCAAATTGAAATAATATAAGGATTATACCCGCCTAATTTCGTTTAACAATTTCCAGTGCTTCTACATTCGTTATTTTGTGCTAAAGGCCGGTGCTAAATGTTCCTTGGGTTCGGCCCCTCCATATTTTTAAATTTATTAATTTAAAATTTTAACTTGACGTCCGATACGTTTTTTAAACAACAAATAAATGCCTCCTTTGCAACTGTGATCGTATTTGTTGGCAGTCGTTAAAAAATAGTATGTTTACTTTGAGCAGAAAGTAACATTGCTGCTCTGACATGATTGCTGGTTTCGGCTACGCCTCAACCAGCAATTTTCATGCACGAGCAGCAATATAGTACTTTCTACTCAATATAATCTACTATTTCAAGTCGTTAGAAAACAATGATTGTCCTTTGTGTTGTGCTAACATTTGGAAAATGATTGACAAATAATTACGAGAGTAATTTAAATTTATTGAGTTATTGCCAGTGATTATTTAAGTCAAATGTTTTATGACTTAAATAATCACTGGAAATAACTCAATAAATTTAAATTACTCTCGTAATTATTCGTCAATCATTTTCCAAAAGTTAGCAGAACTATGATGAAAACATTTAATATTTTATAGCATTTTAAATTAAGAATTGCTTTTATTTTGTAATTTAATAAAAAAGTTTGTGGTAGTAAATATAAACATTGAAATACAAATCAATATTGAGAAAAGTACATTTTTCATACATTTTTGTATGTACGTTTTCTCTATAATTATTTATGCATATATGTACTCTATGGATATCAATGAATGCTAAGATGAGTCTGCAAATTTTTTTTTCTGTGTAGGGTAAGCTCTAATAGTGTATTGCCACCCATCATGTATGATTTTCCAATTAAGGCATGCGATTTTTGTCCTGATCTGATCTATTTCATTTGGTGAAAATTAACTAGAGTTGTATCCATTTTAGATATAAAAAGTTTGCGAACTTTCACATATACATATTACATACATATTAGTTTTCGCTTCTCGGCTTAAAGAGTATAATAATAACGACTACTAAAACTACATACAGGCTAGTATAAAGTTGGAAAATAACTTATATATACAAACATTATATAAAAAACGGGTATTTCTGGTATTTATATAAAATATGGGTATTTATATAAAATATGGTATTTCTAAATCTTACAAACTGTTCATACATATCCTAGGGTCAACATTCGAGATGAAGAAATTCTTCATTAAGCTTGTTGGAGACAGGGCTTTAATTGTCCTCATTGCATCCAAACTGGCTACGTTTAGTCACGTAGAAAGGTCCCCGCAATACAATAGAAAAATGGAATGATAAATAAATGGCGCACAAACATCCAGTAGCAAAACAAATTGTTTGTGTCACTTGCAAAAAATATTAACTAAAATGAATTGATTACCAATTTAAACACACAAGTTAATCAAGGTGACCTCAAATATTTCACAAAAAAAATTAAAAATATAAAGTTCCTAAAGTTGTAAATTACAAAAAAAATATTTTTGAAATGTTGATTAATTTAATTCTAGAATTTAGATTGTTCGAATACAACAAAATTTTTAGATAGTAGCTATTAACACAAAAATTAAGTTGTTTACATAAATAAAATCTTTACACAAACAAATTAAATTAAATTGATACAAGAATTTTTCTAAAATATAATCAATCAATAAATTAAATTTATCTCGTTTGCCAACAGTTCAAGCAGTAGTTCTTAAACGTTGCTATACGGAAATTACAGACTTCTACAATTAAACAAATGCAGCTTTATTCATTATAATAGGCAGTTGTGGCCGAGCGGTTAAGGCGTCTGACTAGAAATCAGATTCCCTCTTGGAGCGTAGGTTCGAATCCTATCAACTGCGTTACATTTTTATGGACAGTCGATGTTTTTCGTGACTTTCAACACTCTAAGTTCTGCTTTGTGATCCGATTCAAGACTTTTAGCGTAATAAATAACCTACGTGTTTTTTGGTCTCCTCTTTCAGATTATATATCGTTCACTAAGATTTGTGACAACTTTTTTCTGATTTTCAGACAGCCGAGGTTAACTAACATATGCATTTTTTTGCAAGTTTTTTCTATACTTTTTCCTCTAAAAACAATTCAAGTCTGATGCTGGCAGAAAGCTCTCATAGAAGCTATGTCTATGTGGCAGACGATTTCACGATATCAGTCTGATGATGTGTTTTATCGTTTCCTCTTGTTAGTTGCAGAACCTATCATTGTCGAAAGTAGCTAGACGTAGTTGGTTGAGACGACCATGTCCTTTGATGATCTGCAGTGATTCGCTCTTCAAGTAAAGTAATTTTAGAGAAACAGTGAGAACCTTCTAAGAATGTAGAAGTCGTTCTTGGTTTCTCCATAGCTGAGTGTTTTATTTCTGTTACTATTCATGGATGGTACTTTCTTCTTTAGGACCCTAAGGCTCACCGGTTTTTTTTAATTCTACCACTACATAAGGTTTAACACAAGCAATAAAAAATCGTTTATCACATGTCCATATAACAATTTATTAATTAGGTGTGATTTTATTTATTTCCATGATACATTAAAATTTAATTAAATTATTTTCGATAATTATTTATGCTTTGTTTTTTTTTCAATATCACTTAAAAAGTTAATAGTTCTGTCATATTGCAAATTTGATAATATTTTTTTTAAAATTAAAATCAAGATAGTTGTAAGTTTATCATATTATTAAATGCTTGAATTATTGCTTTAAGCACATAAAGTCTGTTGATTATCATTTCAGAAAATTTTGATTCATATTTCGAATAGATTATTTTTGTGTTTTGTTATTGTGTTGAACTTTGTTCAATATTATGCAAATTTGAAGATAAATTGGTCATCAGAGCTTTAGAGTAGTTACTTTACGAACTTTAGCTTTTACATTATCTTCTTTCAGTCGTATAATAGATATTTTTGTCTTTGCGATATGTGTCAAATTTGTCATCATGATAGAAATAGTACAGAACTTACATAAAAGTTTAAAGACGAGCGTTAGTTCCCGTTGTACAATACATATATGTAATATTATATATGGGCTATTATTTTGAAAACGTACATCGAAAAAAAAACAACTATTTTTTAAAAATCTGAAATTTTGATATATTGTTGGCATTGACGAAAGGAAAAAAGTGATTTCTGCTTTTATTTTTTGAGTACTCTGAATCGGAGTTATGCGTGGTTGAATTTTGAGGCTTTTTCACGTAGTTTTGGTAATGGCGGCAATGTTTTGTGAATAGGTTGCACAAATTTCATCCGACTTACGTATATTTATGCAAGTAAAAAGGAAAATAACTGAATAACTGAAATAAGTAAGTTTAAAATTAATAACTTTTCTCTTTTCCGCTAGGCGGCGCGTAAAACCTTAGTTTACTTCAAAGCTCATATCTCAAAAAGTCCCTTTTTTTTTTGTTTTTCACAAATTTTAAAGTAAACATATGCAGCTATGAAATTGAGAAATAAAAAGTCAGCAATTCAATATGGATTTTTTCTTACGATTTTTTAAAGTTTGGTATATGAAAAATTCACATGTGTTTTTTTATTAAGTTAATAATCCTGTACTAAATGTGGATCTAATAAATTAAACATTTCATATTTTAACACCTGCAATGAATTTGAACCATTTTCTGTGCGGCTAAGTGGTTAAAAACTTATTAAAAATTAATTTAAGTTAAGTGGTAAAATAAAAGAATTTAAATTATTAAAAGGGTCTGTAAAATGTTTATTCATTTTAAAAATGTCTATTCAGCCCCTTTTTACTAATTGAAATCTCATTAGAGACTCATAATTTTAACATTTAAAATTTTTAATGACGTCCACAAACGGTTTTTGGAACAATTTATGCTTGCATCCAATCAAAATATATTAAATTGTACCTACCTAATTTTACCTGATTCTACCTATGTCAAAACTATTTAAAAGGTATATATATTGATGTGATTGCCTTATAGAAAGTATATTCAAAAATATTTAGAAGACATAACGTTTAGAAAAGATAATACATAATAGAAATGCCTTTCAAATTGTACTGTAACTTGTACGGTCTCAAAAATTATAAGCGAACATCAAAAAATGTGAAACTGGTCACACCAGCTGTTATTCAAAAAGCTACGACCCTAAATTTCACTTTGCGTGATGAAACTATCGATAGTGAAGTTATTTCTATAAATCAGGATGCTGAAAATGTTCCAACGAACGAAAATATTCAAATACCTACAGCATCTTTAGATCCATCACCAGTTTCGGTTGATACTATATCTCCACCAGTTTTTGAACTACTTAATGACACTTTAGAATATATTAACAATGTTCTTGGAAGAGTAGCCGAATCTCCTATCAAACAAAAACATATTACAACAGGAAGTTATAAAAAAATTGCAAGTGTCACATCGGTAATAAGTCAAAGAATATTTCAAGTAGATTCAGTTAAAGTGTTATCACCAAACGAGGAATGTGAATATACATCATGGCTTATGAACCTTAAAAAGGAATTTAAAGATGCCAACTCTAAATCAAAACAAGTGTTTTTGTTGACAATTCTACCACGTAAATTTTGGTCAAATCAACGTATCCAGGATACTCAATGATAACGCAGAATGAGATAGAAGCTGCACAATAAAGTACAATAAAGTTCAAGCCACAATCAACCCAATCGTAGTTTACTACAAATCATGTAATGAACTAGAGGTCTTATCTTTTGTCATTATATCTGATCATTTAATGCATAACACAGTTGCAGTTCATAAATACCAGGAAAGGTGGATTGAATTCATTGAAAAACAACAAGAAATATATCCAAGTATCAAAAAAATTTTATATTTTACTGATGCTTCAGCAGCTCAATATAAAAATAAGAAGAATTTCATAAATCTCTGCAAACATATTGATGATTTTAAAATACCTGCAGAATGGCATTTCTTTGCAACTGTCTACGGAAAGGGTCCATCCGATGGGATTGGAGGAACACTTAAAACAGAAGCCCGGAGAGCTTCGCTTAAAGGAGAAAAAATATCAACAGCAAGGGAATTATTTGAATGGGCTGAAATTTGGTCGAAAAAAACCAACCGCGTCATGAAGTTTTCATATGTGTCTTCAGGAGATATCGAATTACAGGAGCAATTTCTTTCGATGCGGTTTTTGGGCATTAAAACCATAAGTGGAACTCAAGGATTCCACTGTTTTTACCGGATAACACTACACCCGATAAAATAATTGCCAAAATGTTTTCTTTTTCTGATAATCATAAACATTTCAATTTAAAGGCAAAAAGAATTATATAAATTAATTTTTTAATGTATTAATTTATATAATATTGATTAAATTATAATGTTTATACAAAAATATTTTTTTAATTTTTTTTCTAATGATAGTGTTGGTGATGTTGAAATTATAACAAAATCTTCGATCATTGGGATCTCCTATTCTTATTCTGAATAAAAACCTGTTTCTCAATCAGAAATACACTATGTAGTGGAAATATTTATTTATGTGAAAATCTATTTTATCGACGTATCAACAATATCAAAACAGTATAATTTTGTAAGAGACATAATTGTTTTAATTTAAAATTATAAAAATTTATAACAAATATCTAACCATTCAAAATTTTATTGATAAAACAACTATTTCAAACCGTGAATCGAGAACGCAAGGAAAAATTTCTTCAATATTAAAACTGCAGAAAATATTGTAGGTGCGCAAAAATCCCTGAATGCATTCTATACTTTATACATACTGATAGAGGAAATGTTGTCCAGGTTACAATACGGCACCAACCCATCGATAGCAAATAAATAAAAAATTGGTGTTGAATTGAGAATTTAAATTGTTGTCGAATGAGAAGTTTTCGGCATGCATGCTAAGAACCAATGCATTATAATATATCATGGGAAGTTTTTATTGATTCGGTTTAACAAAAAACTTTTTGAAAAAAAATAGAACCGACTTCAGAAAAAACAAAAAAGGCACAAAAAAGTGAAAAATAACTCAATTGTGGCTTTTAGAGACAAAAATAAGTTACATTTTAATTAATTTAATTTAATTATGCCAAACTATTGACAAAAAAATAATGCTATTAAAAAAAGTTACTATATTAAAATAGTTACTTTTTATTATAATTATTATAGTTATTATAGTTGTAATAATATTTATTATATTTTAAAAGTTATTTGTAGTACAAAACTATTGGAAATCGGTGCCAAGCCCGAGACATGTTAGTTGGTTTTTCGTCAATGTGGCACCGACTTTGAACAGTTTTGTACTACAAATAACTTTTAAAATATAATAACTATTATAACAACTATAATAACTATAATAATTATAATAAAAAGTAACTATTTTAATATAGTAACTTTTTTTAATAGCATAATTTTTTTGTCTATAGTAAGGCATAATTAAATTAAATTAATCAAAATGTAACGTATTTTTGTCTCTAAAAGCCACAATTGAGTTATTTTTCACTTTTTTGTGCCTCTTTTGTTTTTTCTGAAGTCGGTTCTATTTTTTTTCAAAAAGTTTTTTTTTTATTTTTAGTGACTACACTAAAGCAAATGTCGGCTAGAAAGCGTTTTAAAAGTAATAACTTCAAATACCGGAAAAACTTTCATCAGTGACAATCTATTAATTATGGTTTTATGATTTTTTGCACAAACGGCATACACATTTCCCGTCATAGAAAACTATTTACGATAACCTCGACAAGTATAGCAATATAATACTGCCCACAACACCCAAACAGAATAATATGTTTTGACGAAATCAACGAAAATGCATAAAAAATATAGTTTTTTCCAATTTTCTGAATAACGGTATTTTTCACATCATAGAAAAAATTATGGGACCCTCTGGGAATAAACCCAAATAGAACACAATTTAAATCATCCAAATCGAACGAGCCGTTTTTGAGAAATCTGTGTACATACATAAAAAAACCCCTACAGTGAAACACAGAACCTCCTTCTTTTTGGAAGTCGGTTAAAAACAAAATGTGTCCTCTCTATGTAACAAAGTCCTATTGGTGATCAATAAATCAAAAGTTCCCGGCCAACTGCACAGAGCTTAAATTACGTATTACATTATGGAGAGATAGGAATTTTTAATTTTGTGACACTTTGTTACAAGTGGAATGGCGGGATAAACATTTCATGTATCGTCCAATTATTTGTTTGTTATCTTGCCACTTTGGATGTCTTGGACTTTTATTAACAATTTAACTTTATTAGATCAATAACAAAAAAAGTTATAAAATAAATTTGCCGGGAACGAATTGTTCCAGACGCATCTGGATTTTGGGAATCTCTTTTCGGAAATGTATTACTAACATAACATTTCACTCATTCAATTTATAGTAATATTTATATATAATATAATTATAAAAAAGAAAACATAAAAAGACCTGACTTGTATAACTTGTTGTAGAATGATGATCAGCCAGCGAAATCCAACTTCCCAACTGTTACTGAATGCTTTGTCAGCCCTGCCCAAATTTTCGATCATTGGGATCTCCTATTCTTATTCTGGATAAAAACCTGTTTCTCAATCAGAAATACACAGAAAATGGTTCAAATTTATTGCAGGTGTTAAAATATGAAATGTTTAAGTTATTAGATCCACATTTAGTACAGGATTATTAACTTAATAAAAAAACACATGTGAATTTTTCATATACCAAACTTTAAAAAATCGTAAGAAAAAATCCATATTGAATTGCTGACTTTTTATTTCTCAATTTCATAGCTGCATATGTTTACTTTAAAATTTGTGAAAAACAAAAAAAAAAGATACTTTTTGAGATATGAGCTTTGAAGTAAACCAAGGTTTTACGCGCCGCCTAGCGGAAAAGAGAAAAGTTATTAATTTTAAACTTACTTATTTCAATTATTCAATTATTTTCCTTTTTACTTGCAAAAATATACGTAAGTCGGATGAAATTTGTGGCACCTATTCACAAAACATTGCCACCATTACCAAAACTACGTGAAAGAGCTTCAAAATTCAACCGCGCATAACTCCGATTCAGAGCACTCAAAAAATAAAAGCAGAAATCACTTTTTTCCTTTCGTCAATACCAACAATATATCGAAATTTCAGATTTTTTAAAAATCAGAAATTTAAAAATCAACAAAAAAATGTACGTTTTCAAAATAATAGCCCATATATCTATCGAGTAGCATGATTTCATTCATAACTGTATGTAAATAAATACGAAACGCATCACATTTAATGTAAAGAAAATAATTAAAATATTTTGTTTTAATTGGTACCAACTGGCAACTATCATTGAATATTAAAACCCAAAATTAAAAAGAATTCGTTTGTATTTTTCAATTGATTGGTTCAGTGATCATGATTATATGATTTATAATTTGTGGATATCATTATTAATTACAGTAACAAAGATTTTAAACGTTGGTTAAATAAAGCTAAGCATGACATAAGGCAGTTAAATTATATTCAACTGCAAATTATAGTTTATAACTTTAATTGTTTCTAATAAATATAATAATGATAAAAGTAATAGTTTATATAACTGTTGAAGTTTTTCCTGTTTTTTTTTAAAACTATTCAGATAATTTAAAATATAATTTTTGTTGAAAATTTGAATTTTGATAAAAATTAAGGTTAAATTTTTACAGGTTTGTTTATTGAAATTGCAAATTCAACTTGTCACTCGAAACCGTCACTTTAAACTTATATTTTGACATAAAACAGTTTGAATGTTTTCTAGGAACTTCCAATTTTATTTTATTTAGTACATAATTGTTTAGTGTTTTTTTTTAAAGTATTGTGGAGTAGAAATTGCAATATGTGTCACAACAGCACCCAACAAAACCTTTACCGAACTAGGTCCCACATCACCATTTCTTCTGAGGTGTTGATGGACGCTTTTTTTAAACCTTTGTGGATTGAAGGCAATCGCGACTATTAAGCCGGCCCCAACATTTCATTTGTATGCGCTGTTGTAAATATAAAAGTTAAAATAAATATATACAGCCTGTTTTTTGATTGTGATGACTAAGCTTAATTTTTGATACAGTTATATTAATTATCTTAATTTATAAAAAATCAAGATCGTTTACATTTATTTTTACTATCAAAACAGAAACCATGCACCGGCTTCCTAATGCTTTGATATCTAAACCGATCTGCAGTCCCAAAGAAGCAGATACATGCCTTGTCAGACACATACAAACTAATTTATTACAACTAAGATTGTTTTCCATTACAAAAGTAATAACAAAACTCCGCCCATTTTTCGAAGATTTATCATTTTAGATTGTCCAGGTTTTTAGGATTCCGTTTTTTATATACGGAACACTATTGGTGAGAGTAAAACGAGATTTTCACATTATATCGATTATCTCGTAAACTATAAATGTTATGGACATGAAATTTGGGGTGCGTATAAAACTAATCTGTCCACATGAAATGACGGATACAAATAAAACTAAAATGGTTTTCGTTTGGTTTACAGGGGTACGATGTGAGACCTTTGAGAAAATACATTTTTTTATAGATTCAAGTAGGGTATCATATGAAAGGGCTTCATTTCAGTATTCCTTAAAAATTTATTTTGGTATTTTACACTTCACCATTTTTTGTATAATTTTGAATAATGACGTTTTTGCCGTGCTCTCTTACCTCGATTAGCTCCGAACCTAACTGATCGAAAATTTTCAAATGAATTTGGAATGATAGAAAAATTAGTACGTTTTTGATGAAAAATATATAAAAGGATCATATTCTCATAATTAGATTTATTACAGGGGGTGGAAATGAGGAGGGGTAAAAACACTATTTAAAATGTGGTCAAATGGAGTGTCATTTGAAAGAACACTTTATTTTAAAAACATAACAATTTTTTTAGAATTTGGCGATGCACAGTTTTTGAGTTATTTTCAAAAAACTTTCAGACCGCCCCCACCCTACGTTTCGACACTGATTGACAGAAAAATTTGTAAAAACTCACAAAGATAGGAAACTTGGTAAATTTTGTATGAAAATTATAGTAAGGTCTCAAATAATTATATTTCTGTGTGTTTAGGGAACCGGTGTAGAGAGGGTCAAAAAAAACCTTTTTTGACCCAAGCGAGTGGTGTATCATTTGAAAGAGCACCTAATTTAAAGTTAGTTACAATTTTTTTTAGAATTTTGCGGTGCACACTTTTTGAGTTATGGACCAAAAAGTGCAAAATTCAGACCGCACCCCCCCCCCCCCCCCCCCTTACCTACGTTTCGGCACTGATCGACAGAAAGATTTAAAAAAATTCACAGAGCTAGGAAATTTGGTAAATTTTGTATGAAAATTTGTAATGTAGACTGGAGCATGATAATGTAGAGCGGTAAAATTCCCGATTTATTCAGTGTCTGTTTCCTCATAAGTCATCATTTTGATTAACATGCGTTGCTCATAATAGTTTCTCATCCATCCACAATCTATAGTCATATTTTCATATAGTTTCCGTACATAAATTTGTTCTTAGCATAAAATAAATTAACAATAATATTTCTTTTACAATCCCCTATTATTGACTCATACTTCGTTTTCACCCGCCTTATGTTACCATACTGCTAAAATTTGAATTCTCTAAACACTAACCGTACTTGGTCAACGAAGTTTTCAAACCTCAAAACAGCTGTGCATATTTGTCCAACCGTCGCAATAGAAAAAATTATTATCCTACAATTCGTTATGCATTCGATTTCCTATATGGGTATTTTTATCAAATTATCTTTTTGTTATGGATCTGAGTTTCACTGTATTACTGTTGTAAGTTGTTATTTTGTAATACGTAAGCGTCATAAAATCGATTAAACTTACGTTTAATCCATTCTAATTCATTGATATTTCTTACTAGTGTGTTGGAAATAATTTGTTTCGTCAAATTATTTTTGCAATGTTAAGTATTACAAAGTAACAAACAGTTTTGTTTTAACGAAAAAAGCCTAACATTTGTTTACATAATGTAAATTAATTTCCTTGCATCAGAAACCTTTTTTTTCGAATTTTTCGATATTAAAAGAATTGCTATATAAGGAATGACTATACAATTTTTCAATCTCTTAGTCTATTACATTATTCATTCGTTTGTTTGACGTCTCTGAGTCGATTATTATATTCATTCGCTGAAGGAATTTCTATTTTGCACTTGAGCTGTCAATTTGAAAAAAAAAAATAAAACTAAATATATGAAAGGCGAATTTCTTGCTGATAGTTTATTTTGAAGAAAATGGAAACGTAATCTGGCATGCAAGTAAGGTATTTTATTATCCAAATTATTGATAAATCTACTTCATTGAGTGAATAGCATGATCTTAAAAGTTTAATTATCGCGCAAAGATATGATGTCGCTAGAAAACAAGTGTCATTTTTTTTGGTTAATCTATTAAATACGCATTTTAAGGAATGTTCAAGAAGATTTTCAAGTGTATTTTATCTTATAAATATAAAAACGGGAGTGATCTCATAGTGAAACAGGTAATAATTTACAAAGAAAATTAACCTAACAAACGAATTGTTTTAGGGCCATTTTTATTACCGTAGACAGTTTTTTTTGTTAAAATGCATGGCAAGATCCTATAAGTTAATGAGTCACGAGTCAAAAAGTGGGTGCCATTCAGATAATACTAGGAATTGGCGCTCATTAGCGTGATTGTAACTTTGATTAACTTCGACAATTAGTTGTTCAATAGTGAAAAGAAACTGTAAACTTCTTGTACTTAGTAACTGTAACTTATTTTAAATGAATCCTCATGATAATGTGGAGTGTAGTAAATTATTAAACGAGTATCTATTATTTTGTTGTGTAGTGTAGTAAATTTTAGACTCTCGCTTATAGTGTTAATCTGATCCGCGTAATTATCGGGATACGTGGCATGCAAAATGCAATAAAATTGAGCATAAATAGAATCCTAGGGTGATAATCAAAAAATTTTATGCTTGTTAGTTATATAGACGTAATTATCCTTAGGCTACTAAACTAACATAAACTAATAGTTAGTGTTCCATAGTGAAAGAAAAACTTTTGTTTGTAATTAGTATCCGTAACTTATTTATTAATATCTAGGACAATTTTTTTGTTGTATAGTGTAGTTTTCACAATAGTTATATAGAAGTATTAGTATTAGAATTAGTCCTTAGACTATTAAATTAAAATGAACTATTAAATTAATTTAAATTAATTAAATTCAATTTATCCTCAATTAGAAATAAATTTTTTTTGTTTAAATAAATTTAAAAGAAAAAGAAAAGAAAATATATGTTTGAGTGACTTGTTGTTGTGTTGTTCGTCTGTTTCATCATACAGATTAAACCTTGTTAAACGGTGTAGAAAATATTCTTGTTGTTATTTGTGGTTTACAACTGCCGAACTCATGGTGTAGCGAAATCGAAAGCCAAGGTAGAAAAACATACGACCAAAAATGAGAAAAAAATTTTAAATTCGAACTGAAAAGGAAGGTGATATATGTTTTGAGTTCTGATCCGCCGGGTGTTCCAGCGAGATTTATATGATTGATTCGAGGCACACATCCGTGTTTCTAGGCTCCGAATTCACCACAACTGTCTGACTCAACGATCTCAGGTGATTGCTTTCACGCTTGTCGCTTCTTCTTCCAATGGTCGCAGCAATCACCACCATCCTCAAAATTTAAATATCTGCATTCGCCATTCAACTGCGTTCATGACACTTTACAATAGTAGCTGTTATTTTTTTCTGCACGCGTTCATCATTCATCGACATAGCCAAATGTTCAACAATTAATTATTCAAACCAAATCGATCATAATTATCAAATTTATATAACAACATTACCTGTGTCACTGGTTATTATTTGTGTGGCACTCGTTCATCATCCATCAATATAGTTAAACGTTCAACAATTGATTATTCAAACCATATCAACCAAAATTATTAAATTTACATACCAACATTACCTGTGTCAATAGTTATTATTTGTTTGGCACTCGTTCATCATCCACCGATATAGTCAAATATTCAACAATTAATGATTCAAACCAAATCAACCAAAATTATCAAATTTATATACCAACATTACCTGTGTCAATAGTTATTATTGGTTTGGCACTTGTTCATCATCCATCGACATAGTCAAACGTTCAACAATTAATTATTCAAACCAAATCAACCAAAATTATTAAATTTATATACCAACATTACCTGTGTCAATAGTTATTATTTGTTTGGCACTCGTTCATCATCCACCGATATAGTCAAATATTTAACAATTAACTATTCAAACCAAGTCAACAAAAATTATCAAATTTATATAACAATATTACCTGTGTCAATATTTATTATTTGGGGTGGCACTCGTTCATCATCCACCGATATAGTCAAATATTCAACAATTAATGATTCAAACCAAATCAACCATAATTATCAAATTTATATACCAACATTACCTGTGTCCATAGTTATTTTGTTTGATGGCACTCGTTCAACGTTCATCCACCTAGGAACCAATTTAATTATCAGCTGATATAACGACATCCTTCATTGTATCACTGAACCGTCGGTGTACCAGGATAGAAGGAGTGGACCGAGAAGAATGAGTGGCTAATTTGGCCCGATAAAGGGAGGGGGATCTAACCTATGGGGTGAGTTAACTTATAATTTTATTTCATTTTTTTGTCTGAATGTGTGGGTGAATGTTAGCATGTATGAAGCGTGAGTGTGTGGACGTCTGGGAGTGATTGTATGGGTTGGACGCGCTGATCGTAGGTCTTTCGCAAACGGGGTCGCCAGAGTCTCCATTTTCCATTTGTATTTTTTTTCATTTCTGTGACTTTTCGTAAATTGCGTACATTTCTGCATTTGTGTTGAAGCAGCAGATATTACTCCATCAAATCCACGAGGACTGGGCTTTAGTCGTTAAGGTGTAAAATTACTCTAGGTACGCATCCTGCTATGCCATTCTCATTGGTTCGCCAATGAGAAAGCTCTTCATTACAAATTATAGCAAGGTCTCAAATAATTATGTTTCTGTGTGTTTAGGGGACCGGTGTAGAGAGGGTAAAAAAAACATTTTTTGACACAATTGAGTGGGGTGTCATTTGAAAGAGGTGCTAATTTAGAATTCGTTGAAATTTTTTTTAGAATTTTACCGTGTCCAGTTTTTTAATTATGGACAAAAAAGTGCAAAATTCAGATCGTTCCTCCCCCTACGTTTCGACACTGATTGACAGAAAAATTTGAAAAAATTCACAGAGCTAGGAAATTTGGTAAATTTTGTATGAAAACTATAGCGAAGTCTCAAATAATTATATTTTTGTGTGTTTAGGGGACGGGGGTAGAGAGGGTAAAAAAATCTTTTTTGACCCAAGCGAGTGGGGTGTCATTTGAAAGAGCACCTAATATAGAAATCATTACAATTTTTTTTAGAACTTTGCGATGCAAGGTTTTTGAGTTATTGTCAAACAAGTGCAAAATTCAGATCGTTTCGCTCCCTACGTTTCGACGATGATTGACAGAAAAATTTGAAAAAATTCACAGAGACGGGAAAATATGTAAATTTTGAATGAAAATCATAGCGAAGTCTCAAATAACTATATTTCTGTGTGTTTAGGGGATGGGTGTGGGGAGTGTAAAAAAAACATTTTTGACCCAAGCGAGTGGGGTGTCATATGAAGAAGCACTTAATTTAAGAAACATTAAAAATTTTTTTAGAATTTTGCGGTGCACAGTTTTCGTGTTATTGAAAAAACAATATTTTTAGTATGTAGCCTCTCCACCCCCCTAAATTTCAACACTTGATTGACCGAAAAAATAATCAAATTTAAACCATTTACAAGCTGGTGTAATTGAATCTTTCTTGAGTTACCATAAACATCTATGGATGAGATTTAACCTAAAGTAACATTTTTTGAGTCATTTTTGATCAATGTAGATTTGATTGTAATTTACTATTGACATTTACGATTAAACATTTATTTTGTTAAGCGTCTACGGTCTGGAAATATTAAGACATTACAACACAACTTTTGTCAATAATTTTTGAAATTGTGTTCTTTTACATTCACGGAACCCTTAACGAGCGAATTTTATTCGCACTTGTCTGACTTTTTTATTTTGATTCTACTTGTTTTATTTAATTTTTTCGTTTCGAAAAATTTCGATGAATACGTTTCAAACCGTTAAAATCTTAGACAAATGGGTCGAATTTTTCGTAACTTTTGTAATTGAAAATAGTCCAAATAATTCAATAGTTAAACAATAATTAAAATAAACTCTATTGTAACTTACAACATTTAATCAAACAAAAAAATTATTCTAAAAAGAGATTGCTAATGCAAAGATGTATAATGTATTTTTGCAGTTGTATATAAAGTTCCACGCTTCTTGAATTTGACCAATCACATTTCAATTACACTAATAATAGGGTAATTATTGCACTAATAGAAGAACTATCACGAATATTTTATTTCCTTTTTACAGAAATATATGAATTAATAGAATTATAATAAGACTGAATCTAACAAAATATGGTGTGCAATTTATGAAATTTTTTTGCTATCCACAAAATTGTCGATCGGTCTAGTTTCGAACCGATAAGAACTTTTTATTACACTTTAAAAAAGTATATCATTCTCATCAGGGCTAGCCTACTACACTACCAAAAAGTTTAACGCTATATAAACCAAAATTGGTCTACTACTCTAGCGAAGTATAAGAAAACAAAAAAATTCATAAACATATGTTTATTAGATTCAGGTTTAGTCAATTTGTTTTTCTAGTTGATCACTATTAATTGTTGTTATACTCTAACCAAGTTAGAATTGGATAACAAACTTGTATCGGCGAGAAGAAGATGACCATCTTCACTTGTGTCTATCGCAACATTATCTACAATTAATTCGATGAATTATTTGTGACATTACATCACTCCGATGGAAGTAATTCCATCATGAATAATAAGACTGAATCTAACAAAATATGGTGTGCAATTTATGAAATTTTTTTGCTATCGTGTAGATCGATCTTTCTAAACAGTAACCTTGAATGGTCGAGAATTATGCAGAATTGTATATAAGGGAAAGTTTATTTTAAACCTGCGACGGTAAAGTTAAAATTATAAAGTGATATTTAAATTAGTTTTTGTGAATAAAGTTTTAAGTGTTATTGAGTAGAAATATTTTGTGTATTATTTTGAACGTTGTGTAACTGGAAATTTCTACAATAAACCGTTGGAGTTTCTGAAGCTGTTACAAGAATGTTGACAGGCGATTTTGAGGTGCACAAGTATCTGCCAGGCGAATCGAAAGGTGTTCCAGCCGACCGGCTGTCACAACCGATTATCAACCAAAATCGAGAAAACCGCTGAACGGATTTCAAAACTTTTTATTTCTAAAAATAAATTTACTCAATGGAAAGAGCAAAAAGGACGATGTGTTCGATAACTGCACCGGAAGTGTGTCAACAAATCGTCAAGTGTATCAAAACAAGGAAATTTGAATATTTTTGGTTTAAAAAACGTTCATATTAAGTGATTCCGGATATAAACATTGAATTTGAAGAATTCTTGATGGTTGGGAGTGGTATGTGATACCAAAAACTAGATTATTGCATTACAAGTTTGTCAAAAAAATGTTGTCAAGTATGTCAAAAGAAAGATTTTTATTTATTTTTTTACCCAATTTTTCGGAAAAAAATAAAATTAATTATTTGTACGACCTAAAATTTTACTATTATTATTATAGTGAATTATGGCATTATAAGTTTGTCAAAAAAATGTTGTCAAGTATTTCAAAAAAATTAACTGTTTGTATTACGAAAATGCGGCATGGAAAATTTTAGAGCTTATTATAGTTTATTTTTTGAATTTTGAAAAAAGTTTGTGTTTTTGATTTTGTAATAATTTTTGCAATATTTTTAGAATATTTGTAAAATTCAAAAAATATTTCAAAAACTATAACAAGTTCAAAAATTTTCCATGCCGCATTAACAGTTAATTTTTTTGACATACTTGACAACATTTTTTCGATAATGCCATAATTCACAATAATAATAATAAAATTTCAGGTCGTACAAATAATTAATTTTATTTTGGATTTTTGAGATCAATTAAGCTCAAGTAAGTAAAGAAGCAATTGGAATTTTTTCAATTCAAAGGCTAAAGTGCGGTTAGCGTGGTAAAAATTTTTTTTTCTTTAAACTTATTTTTTTTCTTAAATTTTAATTTGTAAATAAACCAGAGCTTTATTTTCAACAACAGATTTACTGATTGTTCCGTTAAAAGATTAATCTCATTGTTAATAATAGAAAGGATAAAACATAGCGGTTTTAGGGTAAACCACGCTAACTGCACTTTCACCAATTCAAAGGTATGGTTTGAAGTTTCTCAGAAAAAACTCCAATTCACATTTTTCGTGTTTCGGATTTAATTAATTAATTAATTAATTTTATTTTTTCCAAAAAATTGGGTAAAAAAAAAAAATCTTTCTTTTGACACACTTGACAACATTTTTTTGACAAACCTATAATGCAATAATCTAGTTTTTGGTATCACATACCACTCCCAACCATCAAGGTTTCTTCAAATTCAATGTTTATATCCGGAATTACTTAAAATGAACGTTTTTTAAACCAAAAATATGCAAATTTTCGTGTTTTGACACACTTGACGATTTTTTGACACACTTCCGGTACAGTTATCGAACACATCGTCCTTTCAGCTCTTTCCATTGAGTAAATTTATTTTTAGAAATAAAAAGTTTTGAAATCCGTTCAGCGGTTTGCTAGATTTCGTCGGTTGTGACGGCCGACCGGCTGGATGTAACACTTTTCGATTCACCTGGCAGATACTTGTGCACCTCAAAATCGCCTGTCAATTTTTTTGTACTCTACAATAAGTGAGCTGAATCATATAAAAATTTCAAGCTTACAGGAGGAAGTTTTTTTTTTAATTTTTTTTACACTTTCAAACATATAGGGGATGATGACGTGCAAGGCTGATGCCTGCCAGGTTGTGGTTTCCGTACTTCACATTTCATGAATTATCACTAAAAAAAATTCTAGCGCAACAGAACGACCGTTACCCAAAAGGTTCACTAGCCCTTGGACTATAATGCATAAGACTTAAAAAAAATATTAAGAAATCAGAAATGGCAAAAAAATTTCAATCAAATTCTCTAAAATGTAATGACATCATTCAATTTTACCAATCACATTTTAGTTATACTAATAGTAGGGAGACTATTAAATAATTTACCTATAACACGGGAGACTATCACGAATATTTTATTTGTTTTTACAGAAATATGAATTAATAGAATTATAAATTAATAAAAGTCTTAAAATAAGATTTCTTTACTAATACAATTTTGTTTTCTGCAATATGATTTTCGTAGTGAAGATTATATCTGCCATTTTTAATATTTTTCTGGTTATTTGTTTATTTTCAAATTTCGATAATATTAATTTTGTTTGACTACTTAATGGATTTATAGAAGCCCTGAAAAATAAAAACAATTCACGTATAATGCGCATAAAACATATATCAAAAAATCAAAAGTGGCAAAAAAATTTTTAAACGAATTCCCCTCGACCGGTGATAATCGCATAATTCTTTGTTAAAATAACTCGCATAATTTTTTGTTAAAATCCCTCAAGCAAGTACCATTGATAATAGCTCGAGACCGTAGGCCAATAATCGAGCAATTATCACCGTCCTTAAGAAATTACTACTGATAGTTTCAAACAAATATACATTTATACAAAACTCGGCTACTATAATGAATATTAAAATTTGAATTTTTGGTTTTAAATTATTTAAATGATTAGATTTTAGTTTTAAATATCAAAATTGAAGATCTTGCAACAAAAGAGAGGGAAGTCCAATTTTCAAAACTGTTGGATAGTAAGAAAAAAGGAAAAAATTAATTTACTAACAAAACGTACACTCAAAAAAATAAAGAAAGCTATTTTATAAATTTTTTTTATAAATAAACAACATACAAATTTTTTTGATAAAACAACAAATTTTTTGTAACACATGCGTAAAAAATATTCAATTTTGTACTAGAATAGAATAAAAGAAAAAACTACTTTTCCGCACATATGACCACAAAATATTTTGTAAGCCTGGACCGTAACGCCGCCTGCATGTGAGATTTGTAGTTAAATCTATCCATAATTCTACCTATATATAATATTTTTATAGCACTAAAATATCAAACTAATAATTTAAATAAATTACCATATAGTAAAAACAACTCAAACACATTGCATCATTTGAATTGCAAGAAAAAATCATTTATTTAGGTTTTCAAAGTTTACAATTTTGACAGCTCTTATTGGATTCCTATGTGTTATTTTTGTTGGATTCTTATGTTTATATTTTCGAGCTAGTATAATTTACAACTATTACAACGAAGATGGCGCACTTTATTTATTTAAAAAGCTTAAATTTGTTTATAACTTTGTTAAATAAATGATTAAATGAACAATTAAATAAATATTTATAAATTTTACGCACTTGTTACAAAAAATAGTGTGTATTACTAATGCGAATGCGTTTTCCAAACAAGAGTTAGTTTGCCGCACGACCGCAAGGAGTCTACTACCAATCTACTATTTTCCTTCAAATTCAAAAATAATTTTTTTTGTAAATCAAATAATTTTTAGGTTTTTTCAAATAATTTTTTTTTGTAATTTACAATATACATATTTAGTAAACTTACAAAAGTTTTGTAAGTTGTATATTTATAAAAAATTTGTAAAATTTGCTTAGCTTTTTTTTGAGTGTACGTCTTTTTAGGACGAGCTCAAAACATGTACTGAATTGTCACAAATAACGCAAATTGTTGCAAAAAGGAGCCAGGTCTGCACTTCCAGTCTTTTTGCTCCAAACGGAATTGGGTGGCAAATCCAAATTTTAATATGGCGCGCTTTCTTTTCGTCGGATCTGCCTCGTTCATGCATTAACCGATATCCCTAAGTTTTGTTTAAGTTGTAGGTGCGAAAACGAGTAACGGATGAAATTTGGATACACACCCGTTTTGCTGCACGGTTTTCAATTATGTTGTGATTCAAAACTAGCACACATACTCTTCAGGAGAGAGAGCATATATTATCTCCTTCAGTCAACTGCCAACTACCCATCGATTTTGTCTTGCATTTGGTGTAGTTTAAAACTTTAAAACATCATATTAAAAGAAATTATTTCTTATTTCTATATATACGATTTATTTGGAATTTCAATATAATCGTATAATAAATCTTAACATTGAATACTTTTAATTGATACACTTGAAATATAAAAAAAAATTTTTCTTTTTGGGAAATTCAAGAAACTTGTTATCCGGGGATTTTTGTATACAGTTTGTTTTAATTCAACAATTTGAACTTTTATTTGTATACACAACAATTTTGTAATAAAATAGTTTGCGGTTTTTAAATTATATGTAAGTAGGGGACGTGCTATGATGTATATTGTAGAACAGTGTTTCTCAACCGTTGGTCCGCGGACCATCGATGATCCGCAGAAAAAGTTTAATGGTCCGCGAATTTTTTATCTTTATTACCAATTACAATTTTATTTTATTCGAGTGCTTTTTTCACTTTTCAAATGTGATTTAAATTAAATCAATAATTAATGTTAATAAATTATTGTAAAATAATTCCACAAAACAATCTTTAATAAGTATATAATATTTATTCGACGCGTTTCGAATGTTATACATGCATCTACGGGTACAAAAAATATACAACTAAATATAAATAAAAACAAATATTCATATTAAAAATTTTGAACTGAAAAATGGCACACTAACATTTTATTATTAGAAAAATGGCATACTACATTTTATGAATTAGTTTAAAATAAATGTGAATTTATTTATTTATTTATTTACATTCAAATGTGAATACTATTTTACAAATTTATATTTTTACCGTTCCCATTCGTATGAGAAAAATTTTAATTTTTTTTATTTCACTTCTATGGAGTTGATTTTATTATTTTCTTCCATTCCATATGCAGAAAAAGAAAGTACTAAGTACTTTTTCGTCATTCTTTTTATTTATTTTAATAATAATACTTGCATAATTGGACAAACCATTCAGAAAAATAATCTATCTAATTTTAATACGAAGGAAGGCATCAAGTTTGAAGTAAAAATTAAAAGTGTGAGTATTTGAAAAAAAAATGTGTCATTTCGCCAACAACAAATAAGGGTTTATTTTTGTTTTTTACAACCATCAGTGTGTGCGTTATTAGTCTTAATAAAATAAACAGTTTTCAATTTTATTCTTTTGCGTGATTGCTGCGGAACACAATATGTATTAGTATTTTATTGGGTGTTTAATGATATATTTTATTTTTCGAGCAAAAGCTTACAAATTTGTAAATTTACGAGAGAATAAAATTTCCTTAAACACGAACCCAATACAACGTTTTATCCTTCCAACAGCGTAAAATGTATTAATTTAAATAAAATTATTTTAAAATTCATTATTAAAACAAGTTAAACAAAAAAAACAATGAATTTTGTTTTATGTTTTTTGTATTATTAATTCCGAACAATTATTATAAATTTTATACAATTTCATTACTTATTTAATTGTTTGATATTTTAAAAATGAAATGACCTACAATGAAAGACATCAAAGTTCTAACTACTAATATAAATGAGAATTGAGAAACCAAAAAACAACCATGAAAAAAATAATTGTTTTTACAATTTAAATTCAATTTAATTTAATCATAGTAGCCATTACGTTTTTCTATATTCGAGAACATACGCATTTATTTGAATTTATTGTTTTTTGTATAATCAGAGCGAAAATGTTTTTGTTGATTTCTTTATGAAATAAAATAAAATTGTTTATAAAATGCAATCAAAAAAATTTATTTCTAAGTTCACTACAATCAAATAAATTGTTTTATTATGTTCCACAGCATTTACGTAGCAACAGAATAAAATTAAGAGCTGTTTATTTTATTCTATTAACACAATTACGGAAAACAACATATATATATATATATATATATATATATATATATATATATATATATATATATATATATATATATATATATATATGTATATATATATATATATATATATATATATATATATATATATATATATATATATATATATATATATATATATATATATATATATATATATATATATATATATATATGTATATATATATGTTGGAAAAAATTTATTTGATTGTATTGAACTGTGAAATAAATTTTTTGGAATTTATTTTATAAATAAAAAAATCAAAAATAACATTTTCGCTCTGATTATACAAAAAACAATAAATTCAAATTAATGCTCATGTTCCTCTTTCGAATGTTGCAAAAGGCAGAGGCTACTATGATTAAATTGAATTAAATTTCCATTGTAAATAAAATAAGTATTTTTTATGATTGCTTTTTGGTTTCTCACTCCTCTTTACTTATAGTAGTTAGAACTTTGATGTCTTTTATGGTAGGTCATTTCATTTTTAAAATATCAAACAATTAAATATGTATCGAAATTGAATAAAATTTATTAATGGTACAATAAAATAAAATTCGTTGTCTCTTTTTCTTTTTACTTGTTTTACCATCGAATTTTAAAAAAAAGTTTAATATAAGTTAATACATGTTACGCTGTCGGATGGATAAAACGTTGTACTGGGTTCGTGTTTAATGAATTTTGCTCTCTCTCTCTCTTTTTGCTGCATCAGCTGGATTATTCTCCATTAGTTTTGTTTTGTTTTCTGCAAATTTCTCACAATTTGTTTTTCACTTATTATTTTGTTATTATTTGTTCATCTTATCATGAAATGTTGGCACATGTCATTTTATTTTATGAAAAGATTTTTTGCTTAGTTATCCATTCTTTAATAAAACATAAAAAATAAAAAAATAATCCTTTTCATACATATACGGTAGTACAACGGAAAGGATATAAGTTTGCAAGATGGTAAAGCAAATATGCGCAATCCACCCGCCCATAAAGCTGCATGTGCACGGTATTTGCAGGGACAACACATATATGAGTCAAACAAAATTTTAAAATACATGTTCAAAACATCTGCGGATTGAACGCTAACATACATCATTTAAAACACATCTTCTTGAGCACGACAAACCGAACATTCTATTCCTTACAAAATCACAAGTTTCTGAAAATTTTCTCTATATAGAATCGCTTAATTCCAAATATAGGGTTGAATCAGCTTTCAAACTCCACCAAGGCATATGCGTGTTGCGTATACACGTCTTCCAAATGTTGAACTCCAAGGTGATGGCTTCAATACAATGGTTTTAAAGATTTGTCTTCCAGATACTACTAGCTTTATACCGGTCTCCCAACATACGTAACACAAACTTTTTAAATTTACTGACAAAAATTGTGGACGAGATTAGAGCAAAGTCCCCTAATTGTGAGGTTATCGTTACCGGTGACTTCAACGTCCACAACAAATCATGGATGGAATTCTCCAAATCGACCGACGATGTTGACAATAGTGGAAAGCTGGCAGAAATTTTTGCCGCGTCTCAAGGCCTATTCCAAATTGTTAAAAGCTCAATTTTCACTCCCCGTAATGGCGGTGATAATAGTTTTCTTTTAGATCTCTATCTTACCACAATGCCAGATATTACGAGTGTCGATGTCGCGAAAGGTAGTATTGGAAATTCTGATCATTATCTAATTTCATCAGTTATCAAAACTGATTTACTTAAGACTACAGCTCCCAAACCCCGTAAAATATTTCACTACTCAAAAATGGATAAGAGTGGTCTTCAAAATTTTTTCTATGGTTTCCCTTTCGACCGTCATTGTTTTTACACTGGCAATGTAAATGTTTCTGCTCAAAACTTTACAGAAACCATCCAATTTTCTATCAATAAATTTGTCCCTTTTTCCATAGTAAAACCCAAACAAAAATACATGTATTCGAAAGCTGGCAAAGCGGCACTTAGAAACAAACGTAAATCATTTAATACATGAATTCATATCAAAACTACCGCTAATCGATCCCAATATCTGAGCCAACAAAATATATAACCAGATTATCTCAAACGAAAAGTCTGAAATTGAGAGAGTGAAAGCTTCTGAACTTACGCCTATGTCTATTTCTGACAAGAGTTTCTACAGTGCCATTAATTCTTTGAATTCTGGTACAAAATCTTCTATTCCCCTAATTATTGATGGTGATTCAATCATCAACGATCCTGCAAGAAAAGCTACTTGTTCGCTGAACGGTTTTGCTCTGAACTCCACTGTTTTGGATACTCCTAAAGAAATGCTTCAAATCCAGTCTTCAGCAGTTAATATGAATGAACTCCATTTTCAAACTCAAAATAGTTGCTAAATTTTTAAAGGGGTTAAACATCAACAAAGCCTCAGGAATTGGCAACATTCCACCCATTATTTTAAAAACCTTTTCTAAAGAACTTGCACCAACTTTGACTAAGATATTCTACCAATCCTACAAATCTGGTGTATTTCCTACAAATCTGGAAGTTGGTAAATGTCCAGCCCGTCCCCAAAAAGGGACCAAAATCCGATATCTCAAATTATAGGCCAAAAGGAAGTAAATCATTTAATAGCCGACAGCCAATACGGTTTTCGAAACAAAAGATCAACTACCGATCTACTAAACTACGTGGCGCATTGTTGGAATAGCATACTTGATCGTTTTAGACATCTACAAGACATTCGATCGAGCCTCAACTTAATCAACAAGCTCGTTGCGTATGGCTTTCATCCTAATGTTGTGATTGTGAAGCTGATTCAAAATTTTTTATCTAACCGATACATTTCGGTCTCCCTAGACGGATTTTCATCTGAGTCTAAACTAATTAACGCTAGTATACTTCAAGGCTCATTATTGTTCGGGCTATACGAATTCTGGGTGATCGAGATTTGACATCAACACTTGATTCCCTACAACATCGTCGCAGTGTTGCTGACCTCGAAGTTTTTTACAAATATCGTCATCAACAGTTCTCAGATAGAATCAGCAGCAACATACCTCAAACTTATTCTTTCACTCGGCAATCGGCTAGCGCAAGCAGTCAAACGGTCGAGAACCCGCGCTGTCATACTGGCAGATCGCAGAAAAACTTCTTTGTCCGAACTGCGTACAAATCGAATAGTTTGCCGGAATCCATAGTCTCAATTGGTTTCAATTCGCAGAGGTTTAAAAAAAGCGTTCATGAACACCTTAGAGCGCAAGTTGTTGTGGGACCTAGGTCTTAAAAGGTATTTATGTGTTGTTGTGACACATATTGTAAACCCTATAACACAACACTTTTTATTTTTAAAAAAAAAATGCTTATTCGAACATGCTATAATCACATTTATCTTTAAATGTGTTTTGCGTATACAATTTTTTTTACCTCATTAAAAAAACGCACATACAATTGTTAAAATATTACAATCGTACGTTTCAGTGGTTTTTCTGCGCACAACTATTAAAATTACGATCAAGTAAAACGTCATTCTACAATCATGATCATCCAATTTTTTGTAAAAACAACAAATTATCTTAATAATTATATATAAATTACTGAATCACTTTTTTAGAAAGGTGGAAAGATTGATATTTCAGGATTAAACAACTACAACAATTATATTGCTATTAACTTATTACATGTTTTGTCAAGTTAATACCTCTCAAAGAACTTCAAAATAAAGTTTACGTTTACAATTTGCACTTGATCGTTTGCGCTTTCACTTGAAGTTGGCAGGGATAGCTATGGGTCTGGTGCGTTATTTTTTTACGATGGTTACAAAACTAGAACTATATTTTTACATACGGTTTACATATTCACACAGTTTTCAAATATATTCGCAAAAAAAAGTACGTACACTAAACACTTACAACATTTCGCTTTATCTTTAAAGAAAAACCCATTTACTTGCCGATGTGTATATTAAAAACTATATAGGCGATGTAGATGCACGGCGAGATGGAAAAATTAATAAAATGAAAACAACACCCTACGTATTAAAATTCATTTAGTATAAATAAGTCGATGACTGGTTTAAATTTGAAATTACATCATATTAAAAAGAACATGTCCATAAAAAATTTGGGAAATAATTTAGCCGTAGGAAAAATAGTTAACATTCAGGCGTAATGAAATATACTACCTAAAGAAGAAGAAAGGAAAACATCTGACAAAGGAACGGAAGTTCTTAAAGCTTACTAGGATTTGATGGACAACCAATCATCTATTAATATTAATAAAAACGATTCAAGAAGCGCAAACTAAAAGAGAATAAAATTAAGCTGAGAAGGTCTAATGGATAATAATGTATACACATGACACAAGACAAAAACTTTTGGCGGATTGATTAAACGAAAACTTGCTTCTTTCGGACGGAAATTATGCAAAATGTATAGTAAATTATAAAATCTATCGACTAAAATAAACTAAGCGTATTATTAACTTAATTTTTCTAAAAATTAGTTCGCACAATTTCTATCTAAAAAAAATCGTTCATAAGGTTGTTGGCAGTTGGTCTTCAAAGTATTCTTTCCATCTATTAAGCTGTTGTATATTTGTTGTGAGGGTTTGACCATATTAATCTTTTATTGGTTGAATGTTTGTATATTTGTTAGTGACATTTCTCACACATTTGTGTAGAGTGCGCATGTTTCAATTAGCTGCTGCTGTTTCACCAGTTTTTCACATATTTTCTGTGTGTCTTCTGCGATCATTTCTTGCCTTCTTTTTCACTTGTTTCGCTGTACTTTCACATCTGCTTCGAATTTCGGTTGTGTTCTGGTAACAGAGTTAAACCTTGAGCTGACACCGCTCTTCAATTTTCTTCCAAGTGTTATCACTGATCGATGGTTTTCGATTTTTCTTGGTATCCAAGCACATCTGTGGCAGTTTTGATGTAAGCCACTTCAATTTGTGCCCATTTTTGATGGGTACTGGTGGTTTCGTTTTTTGTTAGATTGAGCTCGAGCGATTCTTTGAAGATGGTATTAGTATTTTTGTCGCTCAATCTATTGGCGTTGAATTTTTTCTGGCATGACTTGTTGTGTTTTACAGCAGCATGGTTTGGTTTTGAACTTTGCAATTATCAGCTGGTGGTCGCTGTGTATGTCTGCTCCTCGTTTTGCTCTGACGTCTTGTGAAAAGGAGATAGAAACTTGTTATTTACCAGTACGTCATCGATCTGGTTCTTGGTTCTTCCATTTGGCGATGTCTCAGTGTATTGGTGTATGTTCTTGTGATGGAATTTGCATGCCTCCTATGAATGCATATTTTATAAAACTTTAATTTAAAACAAACTCAACGTAAATTATAAACAGTCACAAACAAAAACTTTCAAAATGAAAAATAAGCCACGATGTGAGGTTAAAGAAAATCGGTCAAGATTCTCTAAAATTCAGTGGAGACTTATGAATGATGTTTTTATTTCTATCGGCGGTAGAAATCGTGCAAAATGACTTTTGGAAAAATCTGTAACGAAATTTGAACTTTTATTGAAATAATATATTATATTGTAATAAACTTCGTCCAGAATGGGTTAATTTAATTTAATCATAAATAACCAATACGTTGAGCCTAAATGTTTTCTACATTCAAACTATGGCAAAGATGAATTAAAAGTTAACTCCCTTTAACTAATACAAGTTGCATAAATTAATGTAAATTAAATTTGTTTACATTAATGAATTAAAAGGAGGAGTGGCCTATTGTTTTTAGAAACAACTACAGTGAGTACCAGAATATTCTGCTTATTTGTTTTTGAATATAAATAAGCGAACAAAATATCAGATAGTCAGTTTTAATTTTGCAATTAAAATTGTTTATAAATATTCGCAAGTATAAGGGATAATCGGTGGTACTTGAGCCTGGGTACTAATAGTAAAAGAATTTGAACTTAGTGGAATAGTAAATACAGATTTTACGATTCCGAATATTATTGATTCAAATTGTGGAAAAGCGGTGAAGTTTATCGTACATAAATTGGAGACCCTGGAATTTATTGTAAGGAAAAACGGAAGCTGCTGTAATTTGTTGACAAATAAAGTTTGAGATTCTGTTAACCAAAGATCCGTCTTTTTACTGTCGTATTTGCTCAATAATCGAAAAGAACCAACGAAGAGTCGTTACAATATTATACCGGATACCTCAAAACTGAAACACTGAATTTATATACAAACAAATAATCACTTGGAAATCTCTTATAAGTATAAATGACTTTGAAACTATTATTAATTTACTAACATGAAAATAATTTAATCAAAAACAAAATCAAAAATTATACAAAGTAAAATTTATAAAATAAGCTTACATTTTTTTTCCTGATGAATGTTGTCTTTCAACATCATATAAAGTACGGCTTGACGTTTTAATTCATAACAACATCCATTGCTGTATCAGTTTTTTTTCATCAATGCAACATGTGGATGGATAAAACTACCATCACAAACAAAAACTTTCATAACATCACCAGTTTGAACACCAATATTTTCTTCATTCTCTACAACTGTTCCATCTTCTAGTGTCCTTGTATAACTAGTGGCACATAATTCCCCTCGACTTTTCATAAGTTGTCCATTTCCAACCATATCACATAAACTATCATCCGTTGTTTCATTATCATCATTTATACTTTTGTTTTCTTCAGCCTTTAGTGCTTCATGGGTATTCGACGAGTCTTCGAACTAACTGTTAATTGATTTATCAGGTTCCATTTTATTTAATTTTTCAAAATAAATACGATTTTGAAATTAAAACTAGTGATTTAAAAAAAGTCTAAGTAGGATATAACACAAATAAAATTTTTATTCTTAGCTTTTGAATTTATTTATGTAAACTTTTTATTTCGGTTGTTTGAACTTTTGTTTTCAACCTCATCACAATTTTATTTTAATTTACAAAATTATACTAAACTTTTGATTTTAATCATTTGATTTTCAAAATTATACTAACTTAGAAAAACTTAAACAATTGTTATAAAAAAAATAAATTAAATTAAATTTTACCATACATTTAAATAAAGTTATTTTTTTATAACCACATATTGTTTTTTTTTCAATTTCTAAATTATGCTGATCTAATTGTTTTAAACAATTCGAACTTTTATATCATACCATCGATCTTCTGTTTCCCCTTCCATAAACAATCCCCCTTTTCCCAATTTAGTTATAAACTAAATGAGTTGTCGATATTGCAAAAACGCGCTATTAAATGTATTTTAAATTTACTAGTACTATATCCATCTGCTTTATTGTTTAAAGATTTTGTTTCTTTAAATAAAATAATTGAAAGGGAGCTATTGTATATAACATTTAAAGTAATCAAAGGTAAAGTGAAACACAATCTCCAGCTAACACGGTCAAGTGATATTCATGACTATAGCACAAGGCGGAGATCACACTTTCAACCAAATTTCTTTTATACCAATGCGTCGAATAATAATATATTGCATAGAGGATTATTAAAATACAACCAACTTCCATCTAACATAAAAAATGAAAATAGTTTCGCCACATTCAAACGTAAAGTTAACGCATATATAACATAAACCTTTCTTTTTGGTTTATCGAATAGTTTCTGTGTTGTGTATTTTATGGTTTCTTACTACTTATACTAAGTTTATACCACATAATTTACTAATTAGTAATGATAACTTTGAATTCAAACCGTTAAATTGTATATTAAATTGTATATGAACACCGCGTTATAACTCTCTGTAGTTCGAGTGGTTAATGTATGTTGCTAAAGTTAGCAATTTATTAATAAAGAAAAAAAAAATTTAATAAAAATCATTTATATAAACATGTTTATTAATTGAAATTGATGACGTAACTAAACCGTCAACAGTAGTACAGAAAAATGTAGCTACTTTTACTACAATTTAAGAAAATTATTAAAATTATAATTGAGTTTGAAAACTATTATTTTCAGAGTAAAATTTGTAAATAGTCCGTCGTTACAAATCCTCAATTAAAATTAGTTGAATAAAAAGCTTAGTTTATTTTAGTCGACAGGTATTCTAATTTACCATACATTTTGCATAATTTCCAAATAAAGCAAGTTTTCGTTTAATTAAAATTAGAAAATAGTTGCTTATAGCCCGGTAATAGTAGATTATGATGCAAGGATAGAAAGCTAAGGTTTTTGGAGTTTGCAAATCGAAACGTCACCCGAGGTTTGCACCCAAATTAAATCCAAGATAGCTTACGTCCGTGCGGCATATACTATTTTTTATTTGCCACAAACAAAATATAAAAAACATTTTTTAATCTAAATCAAAATTTAAAATTTACATAAATTTTGAAATAAAAATATGTTGAACAAGTAACCTTTGACCAAAATATATGTAATTTTTTCAAATCTATTGTATAACCATGACAACAAAAAATAACAAATATTTTATTGGATTAAGAAATTTTGAATTGAAAGATTGCTTTGATAAAAAATTTTTCTATGACAGCAGATGAAAAGTATATTTTCAAGAAGGTTTTAACCCCTTTGAAAATGGTCAATTGGTCAATGGTAAATTTTCAAGCACGCTTTATCCCCTTAAAATGTTTGGTCTAGTGTAAATATATTTTCGCTAAATATCAAATTGTAGTTGCTATGGTATTTTGATGTATTTTTACAAAGTTTTTCAAGCAAAGTAACCATTAAAAAATAGTGGAAAACAATGGATTTTGAATGTTATGTTGTCGATTTTTAATTTAATAATTTAAATAAATATCGTTTATATATTTAATTTACTATCATAGAAAAAATTGCATTTATTGCGTTTTCATCACTTGTAGCAAAATGTAGTACTATTTTTATATAATTTATAAAAATTTAAATGTTTCTAGCTTTTTTGGAGGTAATTATGACAACAAAATATATGCATAATAATCAGGTTTGCTGAAATGTAAACCAATCAGTAACAGAATAATAACAAATCAATTTCAATCGAAAATACAGCCACCATAAGTGGTAGGCTGGTATGCACATGCCTAAGAAGCAGAGAACAAAACCAAAGATAAATTCTATACGAACAGTTACAAGCAACAATTTCTAATGTACACCGAAATTAAATCATAATTTTTTAAGGTGATTTTATTATCCAAGTTGGAATCAATAATACTGAAATGCTGGAACTGCAAGTTCTAACATAAGAAAATACTCTTAGGCATCGCTCGCTAGATGGAAGAACTGAGAACCAAAACGATGGTAATTGCAACATTCAGAATCAAACCCGCCCGCTGCAAAACATAACAATAAGTTCAATCGAAGGAAATTTATTACCGACCGTATTTATGGGTTTATAAGACGCAAAATCAACTACAAGAGCAAGAGTTCTTTACAATTCTTTATCTGGACACTAAATTTTAAAAAATTCACAGAGATCACATCTTATAATAAAATAAACCAAAAGTCAATCATTAGGTGACCTCAAAATGAACACATGATCGCTGAAAGTCATTTAACATATTAATTCAACTTAAAGTTAAATAATTCTTGCCTAAAAATATTCCAAGTCATTCACTTATCCAAAAAATAATAAATAAGAATGGTGGAAATATACTACGTACGTTTGATAAATTAAAAAATTATTATGCTTGAAATAATCCGAATACGTAAAAAGAAGATTTACACAAGTTTACCGACACTATGTCAAATGAAGACAAAAACTTATATTTATTTTGGTTTAAATTTAATTTAATAATCAAAATAAATAAAAACAATGTACAATTTATTCTTCATTGGAAACAAACTAAAAACTTAAACATAAATTTCACACACCAGATTAGTATTTGAGGTAGTTTCTTAACCTTCATACGGTATTGAAAAAAAAAAGTGGCACAGTAAAACACTGTAACATTATTTACAGCAAAATAAATATTGAATTGGTATATTGATTTATGTTGATTACTCCGAAGGTATGCTTAATGCTAATATAAATTACAGTTAAGTTTTTTAGCTTATAGGAAAAATAACCTTACCTATAAAAATAGAGATCAATCGCTCGCTTGATGATTAGATTCTAATTTCCATCTACTCAAAAGCCATGTTTCATAAAAATGTGCAAAAACAATGAACTTGTTGCTTGATTATTTTAATAAGCCTTTCATTGAAGATTCGATCAGAATATTTAATCGATAAATTATTATATAATTAGCATTTTTTGAATGTTCCCTTCAAAAAAGTTTGTTAACAAAAAATTATTGTGTGATAATATTCATTATAAATTCACTTCCGAATAATGTCACTGACCATCCGATCATGGATATAGTTTTTGCAACGGAAATTTATTTATAGGACTTTATTGACGTTCAATGTTTAATATTTATTTTATTTTTATTAATCGATTATATACATCTTGTAATCTTGTGTGGCTTCTACAACTTAAAATTTATTTAACTGGATACTGTTCATGGCGTTATTTATTACTGATGTTTTTAGCAGATTTAAAAATTTGGGTGGGGTTGTCGTACAGCTAAATGGTGATATAGACGGGTCTTGACTCGCAGTGTCCATCAACAGTATTAATATTGTTCGATTAACTGCGGCCAATAAATTGGAAAAGGACCCTTTGGGTTGATCGCCTTACAAAAAGAATCAATTAAATTAGCTTTCAAGTAATCCACCACAAAAATAATTTGGAAAATAATTTAAGAAAAATTAATATAGGTCAGGCATCAAAAAATAACTGGTCTTAAGAAAACAACAAGTCTCGCGTAAAATCGTAAAAATAATCTATCAGGTTTAAGATCTCGATAAACGAGATAGTGTGAAAGAAGACACCTTGTAATTAGATCGTTAGTAAATTCTGAAGCTGAAGTCCCAGTTAAAAACCATGAAAATAACCTGATCTATTACGTTATATCCGGAAATATTGATAATTAAATTTATCTCCAGTCTTAATGGCAAAAAAAATTAATAATTAGCATTGTGATAAATTATTTTTTTTATTTGTCTTTATCTTTTCATAGTGAAAATAAAAAAAATAAGCTTGTTTTTTGTTTCTATTTTGCAACCTTTGTATTGATGCCAAAATAGTAATTTGTGTAACAAGGTCGCCGAATACGCCGAGACGTAGGTCACAAAACAAATAGGAATAGTTAAACAATATCAGCGAGTTGCAGATCAACTGACATTTTTGGCAAAAGTTGTTATGTTAAGTTATGTTGTGTTATATGCTTATGACAACGCACTGATGTTTAATGTTAGTGTTGTTATATTTCTAAATAGAAGTTCAAAGAATTTACAATTGTAGCTTTTTTGTTTTTATAATAAAACTGTTTGTAAAGTTATTTTTGGTTGCAAAAAAAATTGCACCATATCAGTATATTTTCAAAAAAGCTGTATATAAAACTATTCTCACAAACCGAGTCCTGTCAACTCGGTGCTTGAGGTTGAAGACACTCTATATTTCCATTTTGGTTCTACAAGAAACAAAATTTTGTCATGGTTTGCTAAACAATTTTTTCAATAAAATGTGATGATCATTTAACAGCCTCCTTTGAGTCCATAATGTTAATATTTTAATTTATAGGCGATTTACATGTTCCAACATTTTTTTCCAGTAAAAAATGAAGCAATAAGTATATTATGATTTTCGTATGCGAGACAAGAACAACAATATAAATGCAAAATTTTACACGATTTAATTTCTAGTTTTTGAGCAAATGTTGCCATAAAACCGAGAATGTTGGCATAAATATATTTACCCAAGTATATTTTATGGCAGCAAAAATTATTTTATTGCGGCATAAATGATTTTATTAGGAAAAATTAAGTTTTTGCTTGTCCAAGCTAGTTTTTTGTAAATAAAAATATGTAGTTATAATATTTTATCAAAATTTTGGTATTTGTTGCCTTATTTTTGGTTTTTGTATTGAATGTAAAAATTTAAAGCATCGTCATTGTTGATTGTATTGAATAGCATCGCCATTGTAAAATTATATTGTTGTAATTTCAAAGTTGAAAGGTGAGTTCAAAGATGAAATTGATCAAAATTTGATCGCCGTCACTATATCATCACCTAATATAATATTTAAAGCCTTGTATATATAAGAATCCATGTTTTTTTATGTTTAAATTTAATAAACATCAAACAACAAAAGAATAATTAATTTTTTCACTGTTTATCTGTCAAAAATTATAGCACAACGCCTTCTAGATTATAAATTTCTTTCTCTTTTTAACTACCAAAATTTTATATCGCGTGTAGCTCTAACCCAACGAATTTCATTTCTACAGGAGAAAGTTTCTACACCTTTTCCATAGGAAGGCTACACTACGATTCTATCTCGATTCCATCTATAAAATTTTAAAGACTTTTAATTGGTTAAATCTCAGAGCAAACTGCCATCTATAAACTAAATTTACGAAACTGAACTAAAACAAGAACAATGCAACAATCAACATTATATAAATAATTATAGTTTAGTATAGTTTAAACGTGAGAAAATTGGTTTCAATCATATTTATGTAAACGCATTTCCCTAAACAAAGTTTAGTAAAACTATAGGTAGTTATTTTGCTTTTTAATTTCAATTTATGTAATTACGCTCTATTTTGATTAAAATTTACGTTTAAAATAATAATATTTCTTCCAAATTTTTACAGATATTCAACAATAATGGCGGCTAAAAAAAACAAAACGGTTGATAAGATTTAAGGTGGAAGGCGTATTCATCAAAGCAGGCATGCATAAATACTTAATTCAGTTCTGTTCGATATTATATTAAACTAAAATAATTTTAAAATTTATTTCAATAAATTATTTTTATATTTTCAGATACATAGCAAAAAAGCTTAAAACTAAATGATAAATAAGCTACAACAATATGTTTTAAAAACATTACTAAAGTTCATTTAAATGTTTTAGTTTACCTAACTTTTGATTACAATTAAGCGAAAATTGTTAACAATATAAATATATGTACAAGTAAAAAAAAATATTAAACATGTTACTATATATAAAAATATGTTTTAATTATTTCAATATGCTTTATTCAATTTCTTCTCCGATTTCTACCTATAGAGTCGTAGGTGAAAACTAATAAAATTTCGATAAAGAATCGTTAAAGAAATTTGCCTAAATTTCACTATAGAATCGTTGGGGAATATTCCATAGCGATTCAAGTGGTAGTATTACATGATGAATTGTAGTAGAGCATTCGTTCACGAATCTGGCGGACATTTTATTTTTTAGCACACAAATTTCCATACCGTTTCCATCATGATTCTACTGCTCAGAAAAGAAGTTTCTTCAACGATTCATGAACGAATCGATAGCATTTTATTCGCTGGGAACTTTCAGTAAAAAAAAATGCTGGAAAAAAATGTTGGAACATGTAAATCGCCCATTAGTTATAAAGAAAATGTTCGGTTTAGATATTAAAGATGTTTTTTGGGGGTTCGTAATCAGACTCTGCTCTTCACATTGCCCAATGCTCTGTTCTTTTATGTTTAATTTGTTCTATAAGAAAAGTTGGTGCACCAACACTAGACAAATGAAATTATGGTTGTCCTCAAAACCAACATGAATCTAAAGATTGGTCAACCAAGAGTAAGATCAATCTGCATATAAAGAGAAACCATTTATCCTAAGCTATACGTTCTTCTTGGTGAAGAGAACCAGGATCCAGAAACTACCATAGCAGTAATAATAGTATACCCGGCAACTTCCAACAATCATGTATGTGGTGCAATTGGATATGCAATTGTTACACTTAAACACCAATTTATCAAGAAATAACAATTTAATCTTTTTAATTTTTCTAAAGTTACATTTGAGTATACATTTATTGCACAACTGATCAAAGAACCAAAAAAAGAACCGATTTCAATACAAATATGTAATAGAAAATTAACTAACGGCACATTTTCTCTTCTATTTAGAGAAAATAATTGACTAATCTAAATTCAATGGAAAATTCAATGGAGAATCCAATACAGGAATTGAGTTCGTAACAAGATTTTACCCTAAAAATTTTAGTTAAACAACTTTTCATACTCCAATGAATGGCGGTCCAAAATGGCGGTGAAATTGAAAATTAGATGATGGTGTATTACAGGGTTACCATACGTCTTGATTTCGTCGGGACTGTCCCGATTTATAACATTGATTACCGCGTCCCGATTTTTCTTCGAAAAGTCCCGCAATGTGAACTAAATTCAACTTACAATGAGCACACACAGATAAAATTTTGATGAGAAGTCAAAATACCAAAACATTCTGGTCCAAAAATAATGCAATACTGCAGCATGCAGGAATTGTGTTATATAATTTTTGACTACATTTTTACTCGACATCTTGTAACATCTTGTAACTATAGGACTTTCAAACTTTTAATTCTCTATAGAAATTTACACAAAACCGTTTGCTAAAAGAATAAACTTATAGTTTTCCGCAAACACAAAGACTGCGTTCATATGATTCCTTATAAAATATGTTTTATTGTTTTGGTAAACATTTTTTATGATTCGAATTATTATTATTTCAAATTTTTTGTCTAAACAATTTTATAAGAATGTTTTAAAAATAAAGTAAAATAACATTTTTTTATAAGATGTAAGTTAGGATGGGAGGAACGGAACCCGCGGATCCCACTTTGAGTACGGGTCTGCAACCTATTTGTTTTAATCCTGCGAAATAATAAATAACATGAGACAGTTATTAAAGGAAGGTCAGATTAGAACTCACCATTTTATGGTCAGAAAAAAACATCAAAAATGCTTGAGTGTAAGCAGTGGGCAGCTTAGGCTTGTACAAGAAGTGATATGTCTTCAATAACAAATGTTGGGATTTTAACGCCATTAAAGTTAACAGTCGTGTATAGACTGTTGAAACACTAGGTGCTTTTGTGACGTTTATAGAACACTGAACAATTCGATTAACAGTGTCGCGTTCGTTTTCTTACCATTTTCTAACATTGTTAAAATGTCATAAAATTGTGTTGAAACGTCATGTTAAGTTTTGTCGACAATGCTGATTTATAATTTAAGAACGACTAAATATTAGACTTTTGATCTGTCAAAAATAAATTTGTTCTATTTGAGCACATAAATTAAATATATTAAAATTATTTAATTTATGTATAATAAAACTCAATTGCGAAACACAAAAACAAGAAATTGTATTTACGAATCTCTTAATTATAAACATTTTGACAGATAAATAGATCACAACATACCATTTGACATAACAACATTCTATAATTCATGTCTAGGAGGTGAGTTGGAAATTGTTACAAAATGTTAACTTTTGACAGTTTAACATTGAATTTAGGAACGACATCATGACGTCATTTTGTTACACAATGTTAAAATTATTGAATTAAAGAACGAGGAAAGATAACAATTGTTAACAATAGTCAACATTGTCGAGAAAAAGAACGCGACACAGACATGGATTTACTAAACATCAAATTTTTTTTTTTTTTTTTTTATTAATTAGTTAGACATGTTTAGCACACTAAATATGAAATATTCATTATTTAGACTCTTTGAATATCCGAAGATACCATGTCAACTATAAAGGGATGGAAGGAATGGGGATATAGGGATAACTATACTAATTTTTTTAAATGATAATGGACATTTTCTTTAAATGCCTGAGGAGAAAATTCATCGGGAAATACAGAGGAGGGCAATGAGTTCCATAATTTGGCCACTCTATTGAAATAGTCGTTTTGGAAGGACACAGTTCTACAACGAGGTATTTGTACAACAAATGGATGGGATAACTCGGCAGCTCTTGTTTGTCGATTATACTGCGCACACGATGGAAGAATATTTTGAATTTCCTTAGAGGAGAATTCGCTAAAGTTATATTTATAGTATATTGACAATTCAGCCACATTTCTTCTGTGCTGGAGTGAATCAAGCTGGTCCGTTAGTTCGGTATTACCAATCAACCGTATTGCTTTTCTCTGTACAGAGTCTAAACAATTTATTGTTGACTGACAAGCACCTCCCCAAACATGACAACAGTACTCCATACATGGACGAATAAAGGACTTGAAGATTAGCAAAATTTGCTCGGGATTGAAATACTTTTTACATCGACTCAAGAATCCTAATTTTTGCATTGCAGATTTAGCGAGGTTGAACACATGTTTATTCCATTTCAGGTTATTTTGAATATCCACTCCAAGAAGTCTAACTGATTCAACCTCACGCAATTCCTCTTGGTTTATTTTAATAGGAAAATTTTTATGTCGCTCCATTCGTGAAAGACGGCATAATTTGGTTTTGGTTGGATTAAATGAAACGAGATTACGATCACCCCATTCCATTATACGCTCCAGATCTTTGTTGATGGAATTAAAAACTTTTGCTTCTGACATTAAAAAAACCTATCTAGAGATCGAAATTGGTAGAATTTTTAAAAAATGTCCATTTAATTTCTTAAAAATCGTTTGTTTCATTTGCTCGATACAGAATTTTAACGCGTATGAAGAAAGAATGTTAAGGTTAATGCCCAAAGAACGTCTATTAGAAAATATAGAAGACGTGCCGTACTTATAGTGGACAATAACGGATTAGGTTGCCAAATATTTAAAAAATACAAAAGAAACTTCTGATAAAATACCCTGCTTAAACTATATCCTATTGAAAAACAAAGTTTAATGGGAAAATTGCTAATTGATAATTCCTATAAAAGCCTATTAAACAATTTTTTTTCTTTTGAAATCGATTGAATCCTATTCAATTGTCCTATAGAAATACATTGAATCCTTTTAATCGAAATGAAAACATTTTTATAGGATTATAAATTCTTCAATGGGATTGACTTCATTTTAATTAAAGTTTCTGTGACCGTCAAATAATAGCACTAAACACATTTTAAAGGGAGTTTTGTAGTCTTAGAATTTCATATGGAATCCTTTTCGATTCATAATGGGATTGACTATTTTTAATGAGAATTTCTAAAACCTTTAAATTTCCTATTAAATAATAATCAATTAAGATAAAATAAACATAGACAACCTTAATCACTATTATTATAGTCTTTCAGCCGAGAAGCGATAGCTAAAACACATAAAACGATTTTAACTATATATTTCTAAAATGGATAACACTCTATTGAATTTTAACCAGACTTAAGAAAAATTTCATTCATTTTTTCCTGTAAGAATTGTCCAGTTTCTATTGAAACTATTTCAATGTCTTCCCATAAAACTATATAGAATCCTATTAAGGAATCTTGTCGTAAGAAAAAAATTGTTTAAGTTTTATTTTCCTTTTCAATCACGTTCATTCCTATAAAAATAGTTCATTAGGAAAGTCTGATATTTAAAGGATTATGAGCTTAATTCCATTTTCCCATTGAATATGATTCTTTCCTACCCAACATTTTTATGAAGTAAAGAATTTCTCGGTTAATCCCATTAAAATCGTCCTTTTCCTATCCAATTTTCATCAATATTCTATAGGATTGTACCTTTCTAATGGGACAGTTTAAGCAGGGTACCCACATGTTAATTTATTTTGTGTATCATTTGCATACATGAGTATTAAAATATTCACTGAAAACAAATTTTTTTTGTCCCGACTTTGTCATTTCAAAATCTGGTAACCCAATAATAATATTTGAATGACATAAAATAATAACAATCAATTCTATGATAATAATAAAACTACTATTGCTATCGAATAAATTTAAATTTAATCTACATTTGAAATATCTCTAATTACAAAATGTGTTTCCGCTTATACATTCAACTGTCATTGGTGTTATAGACTTAACGCTCTTTTTATTGAATTATGAGTAACTTTTCCAACTTTATTCATTGGAAAACGTATAATCGGGTATATGAAGTTTTAAAAGCTTTACAAACAATTCTTTTATAATAATTATGCAATTAATTTATTTTAATTAACAAACGTAAGTTATAAGAAAAAAACAAAACAAGAAAAGTCGAAAATCAGTGCAAATTCAAATTTTTAAAAATCTTAAAATTTAAATATATCAAAACATGAAAATTAGAGTTACCTAGTTGTAGTATTGAGGTGACGGTGTATAATACTCATCTATAATTTATAATCCTTTTCCTTGTATCCTTGAAAAAAATTGAGTTAATTTTCCATAATCTCTATAGGCAGTTAATAAAAACTCTCTTATAGGATAAGCAGCATCTCTCAGGATATGATATTTTGATCCACAAATAGATGGAAGATCTTTTGAAATGAAAGAATTTTTGAATACTCTGGAGTCGTGCATTTTGCTAGGTACTCCTGTATATACATCCAAAAATTTAAAATTTGCATCACAAATTGCTTGCAAAGTAATTGATGGACAATCATATCTATTGACGTACGTTGATTTTATTTTGTGCTTTGGGGTTCTTATCGGTATATAAGAACCATCAACGCAACTCAAAACGTTTATAAAACCCGAGATCTAAAAGAATAAAAAGATTTTAAAATCAAATTTTAAGTTCAAATCTTGCGTGAATTATGGGATATCCTTATATCTCTGGAACTAGAAACCGGATATGGTGATTATACCAAAAGAAGCGTATTTAAATTCCTAATGACTAAAATCCTGAAGGATTGTCTTATCACGACCTAAGTTGTTTTGTCAAAAGTCCACAAAATTGCTGAATTGAAACATTAATCGTTCGTTTCCGGGCCTGATCATGATAAAGACTACCTTATCTAATTTCTGGTCGGCTTTTTACTATAACAAATGCAATCACTATTAAAACAAATTCAAATCAAACCTTTTCAAAGTCTTTTGCAACGGCTTCTTTTTCAACTTCAGTTTTGGGAAATGTTATCACTTCCGCTGCGATACCTTCTACCATGAAGTCTAAAACTTTATTTACACTGTTGTGGAATGCTGAAAAGCTCAAATCAAAAAGATTTGAAACTTCTCTAATGCTGCTTTTGTTGCTGCAAAACCTTTAGGAGATTTAATTGAATATTAAACATTATATTATTTTCAGGACAACATATGTATACATACCAGAGAAATGACAAAATTTCAGTTTCGGCGTTTTTTTGTATCCTTCCACCTTTTACTTTCTTTTGCGGTAGTGAATGCTGAGCGCATACCTCTCTATTAAGAAATATGCGCTGCCTTTTTCAACGCGAAAATTCTCCTTGAACTACAATTATAGTAATTATAAGCAAATAATTAAAAAGCCCTTTAACTGCAAACAAATTTTTAACTGATTTGCTGATTAATTTTTGACGACTTTTTGTTTAAAATCCCTCACACAATGGCCTGCTTCTCTACCAACCAAAAGCACAAAATCTTCCTCATCGGATGATGATGAACTTGTAATTAATTCATTTCTAATGAAATTAATTACAACAAATGCAGTTTTTTTTTGTCCATTTCGAAGTTATTTTTGTTTTAATTCTTTCTTTACGTTTTTAATTAATTATTTACCGCGAATAATAATATGAAATTATTAACTGACAAATTTCAAAACAAAAAAAAAATTTAATTTTTTTCTACAGTTGGTAGCACTTACAAGAAGAATTCTTTGCACCTTCGAATTTTACGGGTCTAAAAATTCTACATTTTTTGCATTTTAAATGTAAAATTTTTTTAGAATCGAACACGACTAATTTTACAGATCGGACTTTTTATTTAGAAACGAACGGAAAAAATGCGACTTTCAGTAAGAGGGCAGAAAAAATGCAGAATTTTTTTGAGAAAAGGAAACGCTATTAAATATCACAAACCGCTTCTATTTTCCCGCTACTATTTACCTTATCAAAGTAATGTCGATACAGCAGTATTCGATATTTATCTACCTAGTTATAATTTGCGTTTTTGTCGCTACTAGCGACAAAAATGAAAATGTTAAAAATTTGTTGACATGAAATGAATGAACATTATTTTTAGAATAATCATCAGAAACCACAAAATTATTTAAATTCTTTCATTTCTTTTCCATCATTGCACAAACTGGTAGCTAGCAATTAAATTTATATATATAATATTATTTATTTATCTATATATACCGTTAAATTATAAAATAAAACATGAAGTTATTATTTTATTTTTTAATTTTATTTCTATCAATTAATTTAATAAATTGTGATAAAAAGAATAAAAATAAATACACAGCGGAAGCAAATAATAAAAAGAATCTTGATAATAATAATAATAATAAGGAATTTCAAGAAAATAGTAAAAAATTTAATGATGATAAGAAAAAAGAGTTAAAAGATAAAGTTAAGAATAAGCAAGAATATAATGATGGTAAGAGAACGCCAGTAAATTTTGAACAATATGAACCTGATTTTCGTAATATACAACGTCCATTTCGAATGGCTAAATTGAATTTAATCTGGACAAAAGCGCAACATGTAAGTGTGATCATATCCGATCTTATCATATTTTATTTTTATTTTGTTTATTGTGATAGCGATTAACTGAGCCAAAGTTAAAATCGTTGTTTATGGAATTGAAGATACATGATAAAGAAGAACTTGCATGGAAGCAATTAAATTCTCAACATAAAGATAAAGATGGATTAAAAGAAGCTGAATTACGAAGCAAATTGGTTGGGATCATGAGTTCGTATGGCTTGTTGGAACATTTTGATGACACACAAGATCCTGAGAAATATAAACATTTAAAAGTAAATTTTTGGTGTATTATTTTGGTTACATTACTTTACAATTTCTCTATTTATAGGGATTCGAAGGGCCAGTGGATCATTATAAAAACAAAAGTTTATTCAAAGATAAGAAACTAAATAGATTATGGGAAAAAGCAGAAATGTCAGGTTTTACTCCTGAAGAACTGCGAACTTTAAAAGAAGAATTCGAACATCATCAAGAAAAACTTGATGTTTATTTTGATTTGCTTGGCAATATACACGAAGTTGACGGAAAACATTATGAAAGTAAACCATAATCTTTTTAATTTTATTTTAGAAATAAATTCATGAATATAATAATATTTTTAGATGCTGTGAATGAAGATGAATTAGATCGATACAATGAAATTGCAACAGCTGAAGAACCAAACTCTGAATCCAACGATATTCGTCAATCGAAGCATGATCACTATACGCATAAAGCAAATCAAATCAGAGATAAACATCGTGAAATTCGTGATAATTTTGATCGTTTGGATCGGATTGCATCAAAAGGACCAAATAGCCAAGAGTTTATTGAACCAAAAGTTCAAGGATTGTGGCGTGTTGCGGTAGCTAGTGATTTTACGGCTGATGAATTAGCATCGTTAAAAACCGAATTATTACATTACGAATCACGTTTATTGAAATTACGTCAAATGCATGTCGATCATGCTTTATCTATCGAAAAGCACAAGGTGGGATAGGGTAAATTTAAAAGATATATATACAAAAATAATTTTTTTTTCAGAATACCAAACATGGTGACAAACATGATAAAATTACGGTAATGGAAGACAATATCAAGAAACAACAACGAAAGGTAGAAAAGTATCATGCTGATATTGAAAAAAGAATATTCAAGCATAGTGAGCTTTAAAAACGGAGTCTGCAATCTCAAATAAACTTCTATAGCTCGTATAAATATATCATTAAATGGTGCCAAACTTTATTAAAAAATTTGTTTGTTAAATTTCTAATGTCTTAATTATTTTTGTATTATATTATTTAATTAAAACGCGAGAGCAAATATTTGTATTTATTTATCCAATTTTTGATCGTATAGCTAACTATAAGGTTATACTTTGCCCCATAAAAAGAGATTTTTGTCAAATGGTGATTACTCTCAAATAAAAAATTAAATAATGGTCTTACCGAACCTCTAGCTAGTTGTTCACGCTGTATTATTTGCTTGTGTTCCAAGAGGAAATTTTGCGTTTCATAATTAAGGACAACCTCTATTTTCAACGAAAATATAACAATAAACTTTTGTAGAAAGTTAAAAAAAAATCTTTAATCTTTTAGGAAATCAAATTGATTATAAAAAAATTAAATTATTCTACGACTAATTAAATTTTAAAATAAAACAAAATATGTAGGTGGAGACGCCACAAATACTCCCTCACCAGTGATAATAAATAAAAAAAGATTGGTCATTAAATTAAAACATGGAGCAGGATTCCAACGAACTAGGCAATAATGAGAAAAAAACAGACACAATCTGCAGCACTCCTTGCACTAGAAATAAAAAATTTTATGGAATGAAATTCAATAGGTTTTGCGGTGTTTTAATTACTCTCAAAGATTTTAAAATGTCTATGTTATGATTGTGACGACAATGGGCTGATCATTAAAAGTTTGGGTTTTTATTATAGGTTTACTTTGGAGAACTGAATCTGATTAATTCGTACCAGTAACTTATGATTGTGTTAGACAAGAAGAGCTGATTCTAAAATTCATTGCTATTAAGATGATTCAGGAGAAATATTTTGAGTTGCTTAAATGAGAGAACTTCTTTGCTCATCCTTTAAATTTTCATGAAACCATTGTTTAAGTCAATCAATTGCAATTTTGGTTGATTTACCATTAAATTCGATATTGAAATTCTTATCATTTTGGCCTAAAACTTACAAAGAAGAAGGCGAATTATATCTGGATACTGATGTTGGTTGGTAACTCATCAAATTGTTGTTTCGATTGTTTAACGAATGCAGATTGACTTAAATGTAAAATCAAACAAATTCTTATCGAACTTCTAAATAAGTTCAGTAGAAGTGGTTTGGAGTTAAAAGAGGGAGTTTCCTAAGACTACAATATCCCTCTAAAAAGAGGGATATTGTAGTCTTAGGAAACTCAATTTGAATTGAGAATGTCGTCCAAGCTTATAGGAATTTAATGATATTCCTGAAATAGGTGAACAGCATCCCTTCAACTGATGTCAAATTCTTGGAGGTGAGGAATTAGATATCGATCGGAAACAGTAATTCTGTTTAATGCTCGATAAGCACCACGGGACGCCATTCGTTTTTGTTTTTATAAATACGGGTTGCTGCTCCTCATTTCCGATATAATGGTTTGCACTTTGAGTAAGAGAATTATTTCGTCTCATTGTAACTTAATAATACACAAAATTGCAAAAGCTGCAGCCAACGCTTTCCATGAATGAAATCGAAAAAACAAAGACAAAAAGAATGTTAAACGGTTCAGCTCAAAATATAGTACAGCGCATATTTTGGTCTCGCCTTACAGTTTTTATATCATTCGCCGCCAAAATTTGCGATACCTCATTTGTCTGTATTTCAAAAATCATAGCATAAGTAACTAATATTTTGTCTATTTTCCAAGTTTTGTCGAATTTTTTATTTAAAGAAAGATTTGGGCAAAATTTGTATCATCCTGGTTTACCATATAAAAAAAATAATGGGTATAGGCCATGTGGAACTGGTGGATAAAATTCGTTATCTGAACGACCGACCGAAAAATGCAAGATTTTTTAAAAAAAAATTTAAAGGGTTTTGTTTGAGAACGGGGTAGCCTGAAAGATTTTTGTAAATTCAAATTCAGGGTAGTTTTGAAATCAAATTTCAAGACAACGGCTGGCCGATATCACCGTTTTCTTAAAAAATAACAATTTTAAAGAAGGCGCTGATGCTGTAGATCAAACATATTGTTACGTTTTTCTAGCTTTCCTTCGAATTGGCCTTACTCACAATTCGATAAACGCAATATCCAAATCTCTTCCAAGTTCGATCACTGATTGGTATAAGCACAACCACCAGGTTTTATTAAGTATTCAACTCCTTAATTGTTCCACAACAACAGGAAAACAATACAGTGAACAATATTCCTAATTAGAATATTCTTCCAACAGCTTCAAAACTCCAAAGGTTTATTGTAGAAATTTCCAGTTTACAACGTTCAAAATAATACACAAAATATTTCTACTCAATATAACACTTAAAACTTTATTCACAAAAACTATTTAAAAATCACTTTTATAATTTTAACTTTACCGTCGCAGGTTTAAAATAAAACTAATCTATTGTACAAAAGGTAATTTCCTTATATACAATTCTGCATAGTTCTCGACCATTCGACCGAGGTCAGTTTTTAGAAACCTTGAGAAAATATTAGAGTATTCTATTATTTTACGTTATGTTGATTTGATTTATAAAATGATTTATTTTATGTTGTCCCTAATTCTAAGAATACAACAACAACACTATTCGTTTCATTAATTTGTTGTTGTGTTTTGTTATGATTTTGCTATAACCGTAAAAATACCCTCCACTTAAGCCTGTTCGTCCCGAACTGGATCTAGCTATCCTTTGTATAAGGCCAATCTTCCCAAATGTACAACTTTTGCCTTACCTCGATGGCTTTTTCTAATTCTGTAAACCACGTCATTCAACTTTGTTATAATATTGTAAGGTCCTTCCCATGCAGCTTGCAGTTTTGGTGATAACCCTCGTTTCCGTTGTGGATTGTGTAGCCATACTAATTGTCCTTCCCCTGGTTAAACATTCTAATTCAAACCTATCGAATCCTATTAAATCCAATATATTTTCAATAGGATTATTTCGGATTGAATTGGTTTAATAGGAAGACTTTGATCTACCAATTAAATTTTCAATCGGAATGAATGGGATTCTAAAGGAAATTTCCAATTGAATTTCAATCGGAAATTAAGAGATTCAATAGGAAAAAGGAACTTCGAAAAAAATTAAACAATCTTATAGATTTAACTGGATTTAATTGGAAAAGATTTAATAGGAATGAATAGGATTAATCGGAATTCTGCAATGGAAATTTCCAATTAATTCCTATTTATATACATTTTCAATAGAATCCTATCCATTGCGGTTGAAAAATAAAATAGAGATATTTAACAGGAATGAATAGGATTGTATTGGAAATAGATTTTTTGAATAGGAATTAATTGAAAATTCCCAATGCAGAATTCCAATTAATCCAATTCATTTTTTTCAATTGGTTTTAATTGGAATGTTTAACCAGCGTCTTCAAAACCTTTATTATTAGATCGAATCCCAGTGAACACAAGAAATAAATGTGACATAACAAGAACGTCATATATATGTGATGTAGTTGTTACGTAAAAAATAAAGGAATTTGTTAGTCCCAACTACGTTGGTCCTTACTAACTACTTTAGCTAGAAACTCCTCCAATGTAGCATTGAATCTCTCCACCATGCCGTCTGATTGTAGGTGCGAAGCTATCGTCCTCGTTTTGTTAATTCCGAACATCTGGCCAATATTCTGGAATACAGCCGACTCAAAGTTCCGTCTCTGATCAGTGTGGATCTCCATAGGAACACCATACCGGCTAATCCAAACATTTATCACAGCTTTAGCGATGGTGGTTGCTTCCTGGTTAGATATCGCACACACTTCCGCCCCATTGCGCAAAGTACGCCTTCAAAGTTGGATTTTTATCAGCAATTTCTACCCATACTGGTTTACAACCCTTTTCCTTGAACTCAATGATGGCACCATGATCGGTTCTGAGATGAAGATTCTGACCATACAACTATTTATGAAAATGTTTGACGCATTCCATAATTGCAAGTTACGCAATAATTCCGCTCCGGCTTGGATAGCATTTTGGAGAAATAAGCTATCAGCTTTTCCTGACCATCTATTTTCTGCGACAAGACTTCTCCTATACCTTCATTACTGGCATCAGTATCCAAAATAAACTGCACATTAGGTATAGGACTGGATAGATTTGGAGCCGTACATAACTTCTCCTTCGGAGCTCCACAAATGCTTGTTCCTGAGGTTCATTCCATTCAAATGCCTTATCTTTTCTGGTTAACTAAACTCATGCAAACTTTTTGCAACGTCGGTGAAACCTGGTACAAACCGTCTGTAATACGTGCACAATCCAAGGAAGCTTCGTAGTTCATGTAGGTTTTTCGGTCTTGGCCAGTTCATAACTGTTGCAATCTTGTCAGAATCGGTATGAATTCCCTTTGCCGTAACCTTATGTTCCAAATACTTTACTTCCTCCTTGAAAAGTGAACACTTTTTGGGACTTAACAACCTGCTGCTTGCAACCTTTCCAGGACCTCCGCCAAGTTCCTCAAGTGAACAACAAAGTCTTTGTCCATAACGATGATGTCACCCAAATATACAAGACATATTTTCCAGTGCAAGCCTTTTAGTTCCCGTTCCTTTAATCTCTCGAAAGTTGCTGGCCCGTTGCATAACCCAAATGGCATGACCTTAAATGCCCTACACTAAACGCTGTTTTCTCCCGTTTTTCCTCCGCAACTTCCACCTACCAGTAACCAATCTGCAGAACCAGTGTTGAAAACAATCTTTATCCCGATAATGTATCCAGTGTATCATCAATCCTAGGCAATGGGTAGCTATCCTTTTTAGTGACTGTATTTAGTTCCTTGTTGTCAACACAAAATCTTAAACGCCCATATTTCTTGCCAACTGACACCACAGGTGAGCTCCAGGGACTGTCTGAAGGCTCGATTACACCAGCTTCTTTCATATCCCTCACCATTTTATCTGCTTCTTTTTTTTAGCCAATGGTAATCTACTTGTTGCTTGGCGAATGGGCTTTTCTGCTCCGGTGTCAATAAGATGTTTCACCATATTGGTTCTGCCATTTCCTTCAGGTGAACTGCAGAATACAGACTTGTGCCGCTTCACCAATTGACGTGCTGCTTTCTTCTGCTCGTTTGAAAGCCCTTCTGTCCATTTCTGCACAAGTTGTTCCATTTCTGCCTTCTGTTGTTTTGTGTTGACCGAGCCAGTAATGTTTATGGTTGTCCCGTTGATGGTTTTCTGCTCACATTTTATTGTTTTAGCAACCTCTTCGCATTGCCCTATGATTGACCCTTTCTTAATTGTTTTCTGCGTATCTGACAGATTTAAAACCCTTACTGGTATTTTGTAATCAGCATCCGATCTAACTAAGTTTTTTCCTATAATGACTTCTTCACAATTTTGATGTTCTTCATTGGCTTCCTGCTTCCATAACCCACAAACTGGGTGACCCAGAATCTCCTTTCAAATTTCCCAGAATGATTGTTTCTGATTGGGGTGGCAGCTTCTCCCTGTGATCTAATATTATTCGACGAACGTCGAACACAATTTGAATCTTCACCATTAAATTGGAATGGCAACTCAACATTTCCGTACGTAATAGTCCTTTTCCAGCGTCAATAACGAATCCATTTGGCTTCATGAAGTCCATTCCCAGGATGACTTTATCCACAATGTCAGCTACAACCCCTTCACGTTGAAAGTGAATCTTCCTGATTTCAAAGCTGACCATTTTCTTGCCTTTAATTATTGCACTTTCCCCAGTAGCCGTCTGCATTCGGTAACTCCCTGCTGGTTTTAGTTTCCCTTTTACAACATCTGTATCAGAGCCTTTGGGTGGATCTGATCATAATTTGATCTCCACACATTTAAATATACAAGTACCTGAACAGTTTAAAACTAGTCCTCGTCTTGTTTGGGATTATAAAGCTGCAAATTGGCAGGGACTTAGAGATTTTTTTAAATGGTTTCCCTGGAAACGCAATTGTCTTTCCAGCCAAGATCCAAACATTGTTGCTTCTAATTTTTCAAACATTTTAATAATGGGTATGCGTAGGTTTGTTCCAAATAGTTTGATTGTTCCGAAGGTTGATCGATGGTTTTCAAGTAAATGTAAAAAAGCAATAAAAATTAAAAAAAAGGCTTTTCAAAAGTTTATTCAAAACAAATCGGATGAAAACCTTAGATTATACCGAATAGAAAGAAATTCATGTAGAAAATCAATAGATGCAGAGAAACATCTATTTATTAGGAAAAAAGCTAATAAATTTGCTGAGCACCCTACTGGTTCACGAAATTTTTATAAGGCCGCCAAGGCTGTTCAAGGAAATTTTTGTAAGTCTTCTATACCTCCTCTTATTGATAGGGATATACCTGTTATTGACCCAAAGGAAAAGGCTAATTTATTGGGTAACTGTTTCTCGTTAAATTCTACATTAGTAGAACCCAATTTCCTGCCTATACCAATTCCTAGAGTTTCTAACAAAATGGGGCGGATAATTTTTCGTAAAAATGTCATTCGGAAAATGCTCTTGCAAATCAATACTAATAAGGCATCTGGACCTGATAGCATTCCTCCAATTATCCTTAAAACTTTTGCTAAGGAGTTAGCACCAATCCTAACTAAAATTTTCTATTTGTCATATAAGAAAGGGATTTTTCCTGATGTATGGAAAATGGCTAGTGTACAACCAGTTCCAAAGAAAGGTACTAAAACGGATCCAAGAAACTACAGACCTATATCAATTTTGTCGGTTGTTTCTAAAGTATTTGAAAAATATGTTAATTTTAATATTATGAGCTTCTTAGAGTCTTCAATATTACTTAATGAAAGACAATACGGATTCCGTAAAGGAAGAGCGACGGGAGATTTACTTTCTTTTGTCACGCATATCTGGAACAAATCGCTTGAAAACCATGGTGAGACTTTTGGCGTTGCGCTTGATATTTCTAAAGCATTTGATAAAGTATCGCACAATAATCTTATTTGCAAATTAAGATGCTACGGCTTAGATGAACAACTTATTTCTTGGTTACAAAGCTTTATTTCCGAGCGCAAATTTCGGGTCAATGTTGATGGTGTTTCATCGAATATCTTTTCAACTAATGCTGGTGTTCCTCAAGGTTCCGCTTTGTCACCTACTCTTTTTCTTCTCTATATTAATGACTTGCTAGATTCAACAATTAATCCCATCCATAGTTTTGCTGATGATAGCACACTTCATGCTTCACATGAAATGCCAAATTTGTATGCACCATCAAATCTTAATGTCGCTAGATCAAACTTGATAGAGTCATTAAATATTGATTTAAAAACCATCTTAGATTGGGGAGTTGCTAACAGTGTTGAATTCAACACAAGTAAAACTCAAGTTTGTCATTTTTCTAGATTATCAACACCTAATCCGTTTTTATTAAAGTTTGATTCAAATGATCTTGAAGAGAAAGAATCTGTTAGACTTCTTGGAGTTGAGATTGAAAATAATATGAAATGGAATTCTCATATTTTTAACCTAGCTAAGAACGCTGTTCAAAAATTAGGATTCTTGGGTCGTTGTCGTAAGGTTTTTAATAGCGAGCAGCTTCTTTTAATATATAAATCATTTATTCGTCCCTGCATGGAGTATTGTTCTCACATATGGGGTGGAGCCTACATAAGTAGCTTGAAATGTCTTGATTCTATACAGCGGAGAGCTGTTAAATTGATCGGCAACTCAACTCTTACTAACGATCTTGATTCCTTGCAACATAGAAGAGACGTCGCTGATTTGACGGTCTTTTACAAGTATATTATGGACGAACGGACGTCTGCGGAGATCAAATCGATTTTGCCTGAACCAGCAAACTTCGCACGTTACACCAGAGCATCAATAGCAGCCCATCCTTTTACGGTTCAAGTGACAAGGTGTAGAACTGTCGCTTTTCAACGCGATTTTTTTAACAGAGTTTCTCATCTCTGGAATGCCTTACCGGCGTGGGTCTTTCCTGATAATTTTAATCCTCAAAACTTTAAGATTAACGTTAATAAATTCCTCAAAGAAATTTGAATAATACTTTCGAGCCCCTAGTTCCCTAGTTAGCATGGTATCTTCGGATATTCAGAGACGTTGATCTACATTGGTTAACACTAAACATGCCTAACATTGAATAAAAAAAAAAAAAAAAAAAAAATCTGTGCGGACAATTGAATTTGTTACCCCCGTATCCAATGTGATGACACAACTTTTTCCTAATATTGATGGACCCTAACAGTAAGGCTGTCATCCCTCCCCCCTTTTTTTCTCGAAACATGGATGAAGGTTATGGAGCAATCGGTTGTGGGTACCAGCTTACGCCCCTTCAGACTGACTCTTTGTAGTTTAACTGCTGCGGTGCTGCTCCATCGTCCTCCCTAGCTTGCACCCGTTCTTCTGCTGGACGTCGCCGCATAGGCGATGCTGATCTTGCTCGTTTTCTTCTCATATCCCTCGAAATATGACCCAGTTTGCCACATAGCCAGCATCGAATTATGTCACTTCGGATACTCTCACTTGGTTTTGACTTGTAATTGTTGTCATCAGCCAACTCCACCCGGCGTATTTTAATTGATGGTTTAATAATAGCTTGTGCAGTTTCATTTGTCAAAGCAAAAGCTATAGTTTCAGCAAATGTTGCTTTTGGCGACAACATTACTGCTGTTCGTGTTTCTGGATTAGAAAGAACGCCATCAGTAAATGCCTCGATCTTCATCTTCTCCATATTATATGATGGTGTGTTCGAGTGGGCTAAATGTAGAAGACTCTCCACTGCCGAGGAATAGTCTTGTAAGCTTTCTCTATTCCTTTGCAAGTGATATTTTAACTCTATTCTTTATAAGTCGTTTTCATGGTCGCTGTTATATTTTCGCTTCAACACGTTCATCACTTCTGCATAACTTTTCCGGTCATTTTCCGGTACCACCTGTAATGCTTCAGCTGATGCCCCCTTAAGAGCAACTATCAATGCAGCTATAGGGTTTTCAGCGTTTCAAACGTTTTGATCTGCTGCGGTCTCGAACTGGAACTTGAAAATTCCGAACGATGGTGTTCCATCGCATGATGGTGGTTTTAATTTGATATTTGCTACTTGATGTACCACCTGGGAAGTCACTTTAGTCGTCTCAACATCCTGCAACCGTTTTTCGAAATCATCAACTTTAGAAAGTACCTTTTTGTTTTCGTCAAGCACTTTTTGTTCTAATTCTTGGATATCGTTTTGTATCTTCTCGACTTTTCCATCGAATCCCGTTAACATTTGTAGAAGTTTCTCGTCCATAATTTGTTTCACTTCATCGCGACTCATAACAATTTGTTTGTGTTTATTGGTTCTAACTGTTGATTGATGTTACTGATTTCTTCCTTATTTGCAGCCAATTGTTGATTGATGTTGAGACTAATCTCTTCCTAATTCGCAACCAAACTTTGATTTATTTCTTCTTTATTGGCAATCATTTGTTTGCAATTCCCAAATCTCTTCCGAGTTCGATCACTGATTAGTAAGCACAAACAGCAGGTTTTATTAAGTATTTAATTCCTTAGTTGTTCCAATAACTTTATTCACAAAAACTAATTTAAAACTCACTTTTATAATTTTAACTTTACTTTCGCAGGTTTAAAATAAAACTAATCTAGTCTTGCAAGTTGCAAGACATCTGAGGAGGTCCACACCAAAACGCTACATTTCCATTATTACATTTTCTCAACGCAGTTGAACTGCAAATTTGATTATGTCATTACACTGATTACATTATGTCTAAAGCAAGCTCTATTCTACAAAGAGGAAAAACAGTTCTAATTTAAACATAGATAAATTTTTGAGTTTTCGATCGAATTCAGAAGTTGGAGCCGATCTAAGTACACAATTTATTTTTTAAAGAAAATGAAAATGTAGCGTTTTGGTGTGGACCCTTATATACGATTCTGCATAATCTCGACCGTTCGAGGTCACTTTTTAGAAACGTTGAGAAAATAATAGAATATTCGATTATTTTACGTTATGATGATTTGATTCATAAAGTAATTTTATGTTGACCCAAGTTCTAAGAATACAACAACAACACTATTCATTTCATAATTTTGTTGTTGTGTTTTGTTATGATTTTTCTGGAATCGTAGCACAATATGAATGTTTTTTTCTTAACTTATATTATTTACTACTTACCATTTTGTCGTTTAAGTTTTAGTAAATAGAATGTCAATCACAGTAAAAATTTTCCTTATAAAAAAGTTTGTCATAGCAAAATATCTCCAGAGTATACCAAAGGTTCGTTTTATTCAAATAAATTAAATAAAACAAATAGCATTTTTTCACGGTGCATAAAGATGTATATATTTTCGTCTTCATACAGAGGCGAACGATTAATTTTTTTTTATATATTCTCATATTAATTTTTCAAATATTTTTATTTTGTTTTATTTAAATTTTAATGTTTTAATTTTTAATATATATATATATGTACTATCCATTACTTCCAAGTAGTAGTAATAATCATAATAATAATAAATTTATAATCAAGTAGGTTTTCTTTTTCATCATTTAAATGTCAATATATATATATAATTAATCAATAATAATAATAATATAATAATAATAATAATAATAAATTGTATTCAATTTGTTTTTTAATTTTATTTTTTGTATATATTATATCGATAACTAATCATCAATAACATAGGTTTTAATTTTAATTATTTTTTTTTTCATTAAATTTTAGTATTTTAATGTTTTAATAGTAATAATTAATACAATAATAATAATTATTTACGTTTTTTTTTGTCTATATTAATTAAATCATGGAAAAGTGCACAAGTCATCCGACGGTTGAATTCGATTATTGTTATAATTGTAACAATAATAAAAGTATTTTGAACAATTTTTTAATTATATATAAATTTAAAAAAAGAAAAATTAAAAAATTTGAATGCCCATTTTCAAATATTTTTAATTTTATTTTTTAATAAACAACTAATAGTTATTAGCAAAATTATAAAAATAATATTGATTATTTATTAGATGTATATTTTCATGGTTTATATATTATTATATAAATATAATAATTATTGTTATTCGTCGGTTGTGCAATTTTTATATTTATTTATATATAATTTTTTTTTTAACTTTTGTATTTTTTTATAAGGCTTTTAGCAGAGATTTTATTTTATCATAATTTTTTCTGTTGTTTTATTTGTATATATATTTATTTTAATAATAAAAAATTTCAAAATAATAAACAAAAAATTTGTAAATTTATTTTAATGAAATTTTTATTCAGAATAATAGACACTTAGGCGGCGGAGCACGCGTGTTTAATAAAGTTGTTTTTTTTTATTAATATTAATATTTGTTATAAGAAATTAAAAAATTTAATTTACAAATTGTTTTATTATTTATGATTATTTTTGTTTTTTGATTAGTTGTGATTGTATTTAAAAATTTATTTTTTTGTAATTGTTTAATTAGAATTAATAATGTTATTTTGTTTTTATTATTTCAACTACCAAATTTTTTTATATTATTATTACATGTTATTGTTTATTATTTGGTAATATTTTTTATTTTAAATTTAAAAAAATGCAAGAATGTTATTTATGTTTGTAATTTATTTGATTTGATAGATCAATAATAAATTTAGAAAGAATACGTACGTTACCAATGAATGATACAATTTTAAAGCACTTTTTTCGTGGAGGAGGAAATTTGTTTTGTACGTTTTACAAAAATATTTTTTTTCTGTAAACTACGTGCAGCATGAACAGCAACTTTACAATGGCAAGACCCTAAAAGTAGACGATACAGCGTAAATTTGAAGAAAACAATTCTAATTGGCTGTTAAAATATTTAGGACAAAAATGTTTCATGAAAAACAAACACGTTAGTGATATAAGAGCAACATCACCTCCAAAAGCAAAACTTTGGTTCATTAAATGGGAGTATCGTCGCCATTTAACAATAACGAATCAAATTAAAATATCAAATACAAAACGTTCAAATATTTTTATATTTAAAATAAAAAATATATCCAAATCTACATTTTCAATATCGCAAAAAAAAAATTTTTGTTCTAATTCATAATCGTATCCGTTTTATTTAAGTCTAAATCTTTCGAATATAACATAAGAAAAAATACAAAATCACGATGTTCATTATTCAATTCGATTTATATTTTATCAATTCAAATTATTATTTTCGCTGTTTTGAACACTATTCGTAACACTTTTAAAGCAAAAAGAAAAGAAAAACAAATTTCTTATAATTGAGAAAACCAAACAAAAATTAATTTCAATATATATATTTTGTTATTATTATTAGCATTAATCATTTATTTATTTAATTAAATTTTTTTTTTGTTTCTACACCTTTGGCCAAGCTAATTTGGATTTTAGAAAGAAAATAAGAAAAAAGATCACAAATATATATTTTTAATGCATATTTATTTTATTTTATATCAAGAGATTTATAGCAGAAAAAACCATTTTTTTTTTTAAATTTTTTATTAAATAATTAGCAATTTTTCATTTTTTTTTTTATAACTTTATTTATTTCAAAACAATTTTATTTTGTAATCATTATTATTTTTTGTTTTAACCTTTATAATTGTGTTTTATAGTAACAAACATAAAACAAAAACAATGAATTTTATTGACGATGACCTAATTATATAAGAAAAAAAATTAATTAAGAATTAAATTAAATAAAAATATATATATGTATATGATACAAAAAAAATGAGAATACATTATTTTAAATAGTTTGGTCTTATAAAAATTTAATTATTATTGATTTATAAAACTTTATAAGTTTATTATTTAGTTTATATCTTACAACAAAAAAAGAACGCAGCATGTGTTTTGGTATTGACCAAAATATTTATATTTATACCGTAAACCATATTTGAATTGGATTAAAAAAAAAACTTCGATATAACAACAATAGAAAATTATAGTTTTATCAAAAATATTCCAACCATTATTTTGTTTTTGTTTAAAAAAAATTAAAGAGATACAAAACATATTAATAAGAAAGAATGTTCTTTTCTTATAAGCAGAAAAAATATAATTTCAAAAATATTACAATAATTAAATAATTTACTTTGATTAAGCTAATATTAGAAATTCGTTTTTCATTCATTTAGTTTTAAATTTTGATCAAAATGTCCATTTGGCTGGCCAACCCTGAAAATAATGTAAAAAAATTTTTATAAAATGATTTGTTTTGCATAAAATTATATAAGAAAATTCTTACTTGTTTCTCGGGTTCTACCCATTGTTCAATTTTTTCTGGTAAAGGACCACCACCAGCTCCGCCTAATTCAATTTGTGCCGGAAATGTTGCATATTGTAGAGATTGCATTAAGTTAACATTTGACTGATTTGGATTCATGTGTGGATTTAAGTATTCCATTTGCCATGGCTTCAAAGAAAGAATATATATTATTTAAATTTTTTTAGTCTTATCGAACAAAAAGTACTAAATCTATAATCTACCATAGAAATATCAACTACATTTGTCCTTAAAAAAGGCATCCCTTGATTTTTGATTTTCAAGCAACCAAAGATCATTTGACCTAGCTTTAGACCAACACAAATAAATGATATTGACATATTTCACTTGTCAAGTTCAGAGACTACGATAAAAATGCTACTATTGATCCTACCACTAGAATAATTTCTCTTCGAAGAAAACCAGATATATGTCACTGCAAAAAACTAACCCGAAACATTCTACTTGAAAATAACGAAAGTCTGCAAAGATGAGTAAGACAATCAACCTTCAATAGGATACAAAACAATACGAGCAAATAACACATATGTCAAGATGTTATACACGTATGTATATTCTCTTAATCTTAATTGAATTTCATTTATAAGGTAGCTATTGTATAGAACGCTTGCACGGCTAGAATTAGATCTTATTCGCAGAGATATGCAAGCGGTTTGCTCAGACTCAAACTACTCAATTGATAGTCACTAAAGAGTATCTTTAGTTGATAAATGATATTATTCGTATTCATGTGAGGAGACAAGAAATCGATCTATTGTTTTATATAAGCTTAAACCAACACAAATAACCCTATCCATGGACTTGGCACTTCGACGCACGGATTGGGGGGGGGCGGTTCAGTAGACTCAATGATCTAGGAGCTACAACAATAGGGTCACCCATACCGTTAGGTTCTACGTGAGAATAGAAGCCAAGATCAAGTTCAAAACCCAAAGTTAAGGTAGGCACGTACGCTGATAGCTTAACATGGTCAGGGGGGTGCTTGCCCTCTAGTACGGAGCTCTGGAGACCGGGCGCCCTTCAGTTTTAATAAATGCTTTACAACAACAAATGTACCAATGGTTAACCAATGTACCTCCCTTTTTTTCTACATATTGTATGGAAAATAATAAAGTTTTAGATAAGAGCAATGCTTCTCCAAACGCATCACATAAACTTACAACAAAACTGTGCACCATGTCCTACTCTAGGATCATGCCTGATTCATGAGCTTATCCTAAACCAGGCAGAACACATACCATGCCTGACTGTAGGATCATGCCTGATTTATCAGCTTATCCTAATTCGGATAGTACACACACCATGTCTGACTCTATGGTAATGCCTGATTCACCAGCTTACTCTAAGTCAGACAGAACACCTGTACGATGATATAGACAAAAATCTCTAGTACCTAAATTAAGTTGCGTTCAGATTAATCTGCACAGACCAGAAATGGCCTCAGTTAATTTAACAGGATCCTCACATTCTTGCATTCATACAGGAGCCATGGGCAGACAGTAAGAGAATAAAAGGTCTATCGTTAAACAAAAAATACAAAATTGATTTCTCAGATGTGGAAATACCGAAAACCGCGATTCTTTTCAACAAACATCTGAAAATATTTCCATTGAATGAATTTATCTGCAGCGATCTTACAACGGTCCAGATAGAAATTCATCTTCCTCAAGGTGAATTTCGTAAATTCATTTTTGCTTCTGCATATTTCCCGGGGATTAGGACAAGACACCACCAGAAGTGGTAGAGAAACTCATCAAGTATTTATTATAACCTCATAAAAGCGTGTGATGGTAACGCTCATCAAGTAGTAACATTAACACAAAAGGCTAGCGTCTGCTTCAATTTTTGTATACAAACGATATGTTTATTGCAAACAAAGGTAGTAAGTAAGCCTACCTTTAGAAACGCAATCAGAGGTGAGGTCCTTGACCTTACTTTAACTAACATAAACGCTACTTCTACGCGCTTTGATTCAAAACTGGTATGGGAATGCTAAAAAAATCTACTAAAAGTCTCCTACAATAATAGAGCCACACTTGTGTGGGCACCCAGCCACACCGGAATACAAGGAAATGGTATTGCTGACGCTTTAACAAAGCAAGGTGCCAATAAAAAGTTTGTTGGACCGGAACCATGCTTCGGAATGGCCAAGAGCTCGCTCAAAAGCACAATCCAAACATGGAAATCGGGACAAAATGCTAAATTATGGAGAAGCATAGAGGGACTAGTACACTCCAAGAAGTTTTGTAAGTAACCTCCCTGTTTCACCCTTAAAAACAATCGACTTAAACAGAGAGTCTCTAAGAATTTTAACTTGGTGCGTTACTGGACATGGTCCTTTAATTAAACTACCTTCTTAACAAAATGAGCCTTGTTGTTTCCGACAGGTGTAGATTCTGCTCCTCGGACGCGGAAACGATGGAACACGTCATCTGCAACTGTCCTGAACTCTCTTGGCACAGATACAACCAACTTGGTCATAGAAGACAAACACTTCCACTACCACAAAACATCACTCCAATTGAGCTCATTAAGACCTTCAGGTCGCAGTGCTACTTAAACTGCAAGTTTCAAGGTCCTCCAATAAAAAAAACACAAATAAAATAAAATACATATTTATTATCAACTTACCGGAAAATGGTCCTGAGGATGTGGTGGCGGCATATCTTCAACAAAATGATTTCGTGCCATTGCATGTTGTGGTGCAGGCAACCATGTTGGTGGAAGTTGCTGTGGTTGAGGTTGTGGTTGTTGTTGTTTATCCATCATCCAAGATCCTGCTTGAGGTGGTTGTTCATCAACATTTGTCATAAAATGTTTCCAATTGGCTCGTTCCGTTCCAATTGGTCGTGGTGCTTTCCTACCATCATCTTGAAGCGGAGGCGGTTGATTAGGTAATACACCATTGACAACACCTTGTGAATTATTAGGCGACATCGCTGGTGATCCCATATTCTTCCCAATCCCATTTTCCATGTTCATAATTTCACGTTGTGTTGTTAGATGACCTAGTTCACTTCCAAACCACCGTGCATTATTTGCTCCTTGAGCATGAGATGGATTTCGAATTGGTCCTGGTGCTGCATTATATGGTCCAACTGTTGGAAGTTTTTGATAATTATTTATCCCGTTTTGATGAAACATTCCACTAAAATTAGGATTCGGATGTTGCGGTTGTTGTAAATTAGCGTTAGATGCTTTTGAAGGGGGTTGAATTCCTTGCTGCTGATGCATCGATGAAAATGACGAAGCTCTAGGATTGAGTCGGGATATATGAATCGGAGGATTCGTTGGAGGCATGTTTGGATGGTACATTTGTTGCATCTGTTCCGGTTGTTGACCATAATTCAGCATTTGAGGTGGAACGTTTTGTGGATTTGTAGGAACTTGATCGAATAAATTTTGTCGTACATTATTATTGTGTACACCATTGGCATTCATTCCAAATGCGTCCATTTGTTGTCTTATTTGGTTCGAGGCTTGATTTAAAACAGGTCGCTGCACTGCAAGACCAGATGAACTATTACCACCTCCTGCTTGAGAATGAGGGATAATATTTTGATTTTGTTGATTTTGGGGCGGTTGTTTACCTATTTCTCCATGCATTGAACTAGACGAATTTTGGGATGAATTTTGGTGTGACGCTGGTCCAGATATAACATTTGATGTGGGTATAGAAGGAACTGTTGAATTTGGAGGATGAATAACTTGACTTGGTGGCGTTGTTGCATTACTTGATGCTTTAGAACTGACTGGTGAGCTTACCGCTGTTCCACGATACCCAGGTGCTTTCGCTGCATCCACTTGCGGTGGTGGAACATTATCCATGAATGGTTTTGAATTATTTGGATTATATTGTTTCGCTTCCCATTGACTTGAGTATGAATCATTGAATAACGAATATTCATGTGCCTGTGCATTTCCATGCAATTGATTTATTTTCGACTGTAACTGAGACGCTAATCCAGCAACTGGTGGTTGAATGGATGTGGACGAAATTGATGATGATGTCATTACAAGTGAGTTAATGGTATTATTATTTGACTGCGCTGATGATTGAAGGAACAAAGGTGATGGTGTTACATTTCGACTTGACGATTGAGGACCAATTGGTGTTATTGATCGATTACTACCGTTACCATTATCATTTGAATTCGTAGTTTGAGAACTTTGAGAAAATGGAGGTTTTGATGAGGCACCACCGATATTCGACGATTGTTGAACATTGCTTGAATTGACATTACTGGTAAAAGGGGCTGGTAGACCAGATTGGTTACTACTGTGATGATGTTTAGATGGTGATAATGGTAATGAGTTAGATAAAGACGTCGGGATGTTGTTTGACGAAAATCCACTTTTTTTGTTATCATTTGTGTTACTTGAACTAAGTTTTGATGCAAAAGTTCCAGGAGGAGTTATTGTTGAATTTGTAGTAATAGCACTACTACCATTACTATTTTTCATATTACTTTTAATCGCATGCATCATTGAGTTTGTAAACGACACAGTCGATTTAGATGGATTAGAATGAGATATATTCGATGTTGTTGTAATCAATCGTTTAACTGTTCCATTATTACTATTATTAATTTGATTCGAACTTGTCATAATTGAAGTTCTATTACTTGCTTGAGTTGATGACGTAAACACATTCTTTTGATTGGTTTGTTGGGGTCGAGATGATGCCGTTGAAGACATAACAGTAATTGGTTTTGTCGAGTTTGAGCTATTTGTTAAAATTGTTGCTGCTGATGTTGCGGTCGTTGTTATAATCTTAATCGTTCCAATTGGATTGGAAACCGATGTTAATCCACCAGGGGGTTTAATAAGCGGTTTGGTACTGATTGACACTGGCGATGTCACTGTTTGGAGTGATGGGAGGGGTGCCGATTTTTCCCAAATACTTGTACCAGTTGGGACAATGGGTTTTATGTTTGGCCGTGGTACCATTGTAAGAATATCAACATCTGGATCTTTAATCAAAGTTCCAATTAATATACTAGCTTGTTTGGTTGCCTCTGGTGACCCTTTAATTGTAATACAACGATCACCCTGTGCTTTACCTTGTTTTTCAACTTCTATGTGAGCTCCAGTTGCGGCACGTATAGCATTAATATTGCTACCAGCTCGACCTATAACACGAGATATAGCATGTGCAGAAACTTGTACTTTTTTACATCCTAACTCAATCGGAGCTGCAATGACTTGTTGTTGAATTGAACTTTTTCTAACAACTTCCTTCCATCCTGTTTCCTCACGTTTACCAGAAATTGACATATTTACCGCAGTGTAATTTTGGGTTTGCTGCTTAGGGCTTGTAATATTTTTATGATTCGATAGTTCATCGTGATGATGAGTTTTCTTATTATTGATTTTTTGTTGAACTGAATTATTAAAAATATTGTTTTCTAATTGATTATTTGGTGTTTGATTTTCATAATCAGACTCCTTGGTTGGATGACGAGTAATTTCAAAAACTAGAGATTTACGATTATGATTATTATTAGAATTATTTAATTCAATATTTTGTTTACTATTTGACGATGAAACCGATGTTGTGTTATTACTAGATGACACTGTCGGTTCTTGTTTCTTTTCGTTCGATTTTAAATTCTTTTGAAGTTGATTCTCTTTGGGAATTATATTTTCCTTTTCTAAAAATAACTTTTCTTTAATAGTATTTATTTTAACTTGGGTAGTGCCGCTAACAGATTTTGCGTTTTGAAAATTTTCTTTATTTATCTGTTGTTGAACCGTTGAGGTCATCGTCTCACTTATAGATTTTAACGAATATTTATTTTGAGTTTTTATATTATTTAATTCATCTTTTTTCTTAATTGTATCTGTAATCGAATTATTATTATTTTCAGGACTAACAGATCCGCGATCCTGTTTATTATTTTTAATGTTAGTTTTCTTCTTTGCTTTGTTGCCTCGATTTGATTTTTCATTTAAATTTGATGTTTTAACATCAGCACTAGAACAAGAACTATGACTATTTGCATCGATACCAGAATCACCTTCTTCTCGATCGTTATGATGACTATGGTGAGGAATTTGAATCATAGGTTGCGGTATATCATCCCTATCACTATCATCATCTTTATCATCATCATCGTCGTCATCATCATCATCTTTATCATCATTATGATTACTACTATTCCCACTATTGCTTCCACTTTTCGAACTATACATTTCAATCATCTTTCGTTTTTCTTTCTTTTCCAACTTCTTTTTCTTCTTTCGTTCGCGACGCCGTGCTGCCGCAGCGCGTCGACTTTCCTCTCTGGTTTTTTCCATATCTAGTTCTTCAAGTAATATTGATGCATTTTTATTTGCTTTTACGGCTTGTGCCTCTTTAGCTGCACGTATGATTTTTACACACTCATGACATTTTTCCAAAAGTTCTTTATCACTTACCGTACTAATATATCGTGTCATTTCTTGATCGGATGGAAATTGGGTTACATGATTAACCATCCACTTAACAACTTTGGTGTGACCTTTACGAAATGCTGCCATCAAACATGATACCTTTCGATTGTCTTGTGAATCTATATCCGCTGTACTATTATATAAAACTTCGACCACTTGTAAATGTCCACCATTTGCAGCTAACCATAAAGGTGAGTTTCCTTTTTTATTTTTAACTTCAACAGCAGCTCCTCGTGATAATAATAATTCCACAAATTTAATATGGCCTTTATCTGCAGCAATTGTCAATGCTGTATCACGGGATGACGGTACAGGTGCTGCATTAACATCAGCACCCTTGTCTAATAAAACACGACCAACTTCAATGTAACCACCGCTTGCTGCTTCCATTAACGGTGTTAATCCCGTTTTGGCACGGTGTTCTACATTTGCTTTACGATCTAATAATAAACTTACAACTTCATGTCTACCTTGGAAACATGCTAAGGTTAAAGCGGTATTACGATTTGTTTCGATCTGAGCATTGATATCCGAACCCATATCCAATAATAATTTAACTGCGGCGGTGTGTCCGTTCATTGCTGCTAACATTAAGGGTGAAATACCGAGTTTACTACCCGTGCGTGAATTGATTTCAGCACCATGACTTAACAATAATTTAATTATGTTAACATAACCTCCACTTGCGGCTAAGCTGAGAGGCGTATAATCACTAACATTTCGATGTTCTTTATTTGCACCAAAATTTAATAACAGTTCTACAACCTCATATCTCCCTCCTGAACAAGCAAGAGATAATGGAGTGTCTTTTGTTCGCTCCGACTGTGCTTCAAGTTCACCACCATGTTTCAATAAAGTATCCACAACTTTTTCATGTCCCGCTGTGGCGGCTAATATTAACGGTGTAAAACCTTTCTTATCACGATGTTCTATATTGGCACCTCTATTAATTAATAATTCTACCAATTCTTCATGACCGCCCGCACATGCTAATGTTAAAGCTGTATCATGATTTGAATCAGTTTCTGAATCAACATCAATTGTTTTTTCTTGTGGAACGGTAGGATTTCCTGCTATTGGAAATTGTGCAACCGTATTACCTGAAATTTGTTTTTGATCTATTTCATTTTAATAATTATTGATTAAAATTGTCGTAAAAACTAACCTGGTTGTTGCTGTCCAGCTGGCGGCTGTCGCATTGCTGAATATCGATTTTTTTCTTTACGTGATTTATCACTTCCCTTTTTTGGTCGTTCCGATGGAAGGCCACCTGGTTTCGTTTGTGATATTGGAACCGCAATATTACTTGTATCGACAAGTTGATTTTGAGAAATTTGATTTTGTATCATAACTGGAGATACCATAGAATTATCATTTGGTGTTTGTTGAGTTTGTGTGGCAACTTGAACTTGCTGCTAGTTAAAAATTAAAGAAATATATTATGAAAGTAATAGAAAATACATTATGTAAGGATATTGAGTGACACTAAAAACAGTAAAACGGAAATCGGGTAATGATGTGTACGAGCACGAGATATTCGAGCTATAATTAAGAGTCATAAAGGAAATTTACCATCATATTTCTTGCACAGTGTTGAACACGGGATCGAAAATAGAAACGGATCATCATGTGGATCGTTTCAAACGAAGCAGATGGAACGGATATAAACAAATTCTGTTTCTGTACTGTCAGAACTATGTCTAAGTAACGTCTGACCAAATGTGTTTGTATAATTTCTGTATTGAAAAAGAATGAAATTACTCAATTCAATTATTGCATCAAGTTACCATCATCGCTCTCGTTTTGTATAAAATACTGAAATGAATCGAATGAATTTTTCAGTTCTTAGTTGAATTTTTCAAAAATTCTTAGCCTAATGTGCTCTGGCCAGAGGATACTAATTGCAATAAATTTCCGAAAATCAACACTTCATGCAGTACATCAACGCACTTTGAATAGAGAAAATATTTCATACATCAGACTAATTTATTATAAACGTTTACATTACCTGCGAATGTTGATTGCAATGTTGTCCTTGTGCCTGATTCTGAAGAACTTGCTGTTGTATATTCAATGTATTCTGATGAATTAAATTCGGTGATAATTGAATACTTTGCTGCATTTGCATTCCAGTTTGTATTTGGGCAATATTTTGGGTCGGTGAGAATTGAAGCGTTTGGGACTGTGAAGTAATTATAGTTTGGGCAGGTTGCTGCTGTTGTTGCGTTGTTTGTTGACCTTGTTGTACAGGTGGTAGTTGGAATAATAATTGAAGTGGTGGAGAACTTTTATCCGTTTCAACATTAAAAACTAATTTTGCTTGCTGTTGGGCATCAGCAAGGGAATTAGTTTGTTGTATTTCAGTCGTTGTCGATGCTGAATTTGTAGATGCAATTGGTGTCGACTGACATGGTGATGTTAAATGAGCTGGCAGTGATGTCAGTGTAAATGTATTTGGAGTTTGTAAATGTTGTTCGATTGCCGATGTCGGAATGATGGACAGTGAAGCATTATGTTGGTTCTAGAAACGGAAAACATTTAAGGAATATAGAATAGTTTGGTGGGATAGTTTTTTTAATTTGAAAAAATTATTTACTTGAAGATGGCTCAGAAGCTGTAACTGTTCAACCGATAGTTGTTGTTGCAGTTGTTGTTGAAGTTGCTGATGATCGATCGTCATAACTGGGTTGTTTTGTTGCTGTTGCAACCTTTGATGTTCATCTAGCACCGAAGCCGATGATGGAGGATCTGTTAATGATAATTGAGATTGATGAGGAATAGCACCTTGCCACTCGTCTGTCCATCTTGCTTTAGAAAATGAATTCATACCGAGTATATTTGTGTACGTCTCGAAGTCGTGACAGGTAAGATTGGCAGCCATCTCCTTAAATACCGAAAATTATGAAAATTAGATAAGTAATTATGTTGTATTATGATAGGGGCTACCTGTAATGCTACTGGTAGATCCGGAACGTATTGAAGCGCATTAATTACCTCATCTATGTAATCGACCCACTCAAGATTACAAAGCTCCTTTCCTCCATCACTTGAAGTTACAACCGCGGCGACATTCCCAACACTATCGGTGTTAAATGATTCCAATGATTCTTCTATTGGAGGATAAATCCCACACTCCGATATTGATGTTTCAGTATCATGATCTTCTACCGTAAACATATGCAATTGGTCATCATTTTCACCCATAAAATTACCTAAGATGACACAAAAACGTCAATTAAATTTTTATTCATTTAATATAATTTTGTTTCTGAAAATTATCTTTAATAATAAAACTTAATTTTCATTATTATACACACATCAGAGAATACTGTACCCAAATTTATGCGCACGTCATTGTAATTTAATGTACGAAAAACGCCGGCTTATTTATTCGGGGTAAAAATAATAGTATTTTTAAAGGATTAATTTACTTACCAACATTTGATGCCAAATCTCTATTTTGTACAAGTACACTTGACTGAATAGGCGGTGATTCTGATGGTGATTTGGGTTGATCATTACATAGTCGTTGCGATATTTTTTGCAATGGATGATTTGGCATTGTTGCAAACATTTGCAACATTTTCTGATTGAATTGAGGATTCGAGGATAATTGATTAATCATCTGATCATCTTGTTCATTTAAAATCATCGCTGATTGTTGATTATTATTATTAGGAACGATACTAATATTATGTTGAGGATTTTGTGAAGATAACACAGTTCGTTGTTGTTTTATGTTTGTAGTGGTTTGATTTAAATGAATATTCGGTGTTAACTGATTTTGTTGGTGATTTATTTCATTCATTAATTGATTATTTTGTGATGATATAATCATCTGCTGCGACTGTGATTGTAACGTTTGTTGTTGTAACATAGTTTGACTATTATTTTGATGTTGCAAATTTAAATTTGCTAAAGATTGTTGCAATATTTGCAAATTATCCGACGATGGAGGAATCACAGGCTAAGTGTTCACAAACAAAAATTAAATTAAATAATTCAGAAATTAAATTATAATTAATACAGTCATACCAAATTATTATAAATTGAAACCATTTGATTTTGTTGTAAAACTGCAGCTGCTTTTCGTAAATTTTTTCCATCTTTTTTAGAAACTGGTTTTACTTTGGGTCTATCACTAATTGCTGTATTTTGTGAAACTTCAGATGGTGCTGAAATATGGGTTGAAGATTGAATTAAATTCAGTTGACTTTGTGATGTTGTTGATGTTGTTTGGGGTTGCTGCTGTTGTATCGATGTTGGCAAGGAGCTGGCCGTGATTAAAAATGTGTTATCTGGTTTCGCAGCACCTATGATTTGTGTTGAAAACAATAATCAATTTCTAAATTAAATTTTTTTTTTAACTTATACAAAATAACAAAGGTTGATAATAACTCAGTAGTAATTTAAATATTGTTAGGGAAATTATAAGTAAGCAAACAGACATAAATTTTATCAAACTTGCCTGTTACAAAGGTGGCAAGAGCAGTAGATTTAATTTGTGGTGTTGTGGACATTGGAACCAAAGTTGAAAAGTCTGGTGGGATGAAGGTAACGGCCCCTGGGCCACAAAACAAGCCTAATAAACGTAAAATTATAACGTTTTTATTACACTATGAACATTAAGCTTGTTTTTGAGATATACAAATATATAAAATCAACATAGGAAATCGGACAGTAAATAAATTTTACATTAAATTCGTGTTTCACTTACCGCTTGTATTTGAAGCTGTTATATCTACATAGCCCCCTGGCAAATGTAACGATGTTGATGGAACATTAGATTCAGCACATATCAACGGCATATTTCCTTTTGTCGAATAATCAAGCTTTTGATGATATTCTTGCAATATTTTCTGTTGTTGTTGCAATTTCTCTTCTGTGATACCAGTATTTGTAGTTAAATAAATCGGATTTTCATCTTCACCTACTGGCTGGGTACGTACTTGTTGTGCTTCGGATGTTGTTAAATTTGATTCAAAACACGATGGAACCTGTCGATTTTTATGTCGTAATAAACTTTTTTGAGTAATGGCAGTTGTGGCAGTGGTTTGGTTTGCATTAATATTATTTTGTGGTACAATAACTGTATTACTTCCATTATTATTAACCATTTGATTTACAACATTCGGTTGCCCTCTTGATAAATTATAACCAGCTGCTAAACCTTCACTAAACCCTGGATGTTGTTTTTGTAAGAGACGTATTTGAGTTAAAATTGAATCTGGTTGTGTTCCACTAGCTCGTGATGAATTTGAATCTAATAAAGGGGCAACCAATTGTGAATTTGGAATAATCTGCTGTTGGTCAGGACTATTACAATCCTTTACTGGATGAATAGGTTGTTGGTGAAATAATTGTTGGTTTGAAACTCGTACGGCTTCTGGAACTTCGTGCAATCCAGGTGGAGCATTTATTAACTGTTGTTGGACTATATTATGTTTATTTGGTGGAGGTTGTTGAGGTAGCATATATGGCTGCAGATGTTGAGCAGGAACAATAGTATTCGGTGTAGCAATAATACCATTATTTGCTAACGAATCTGGATAGTCTAATAATAATTGAACAACCCCAATATGTCCTCCTTTAGAACCTTCGATTAACATAGTGCTATTATCTTTGAGTTTATGAAAAGGATCTGCAAAACTTTTCAATAAAAGTTCTACCACTGCCTGATGTCCACCAGCACATGCTAGAGACAATGGTGTATGGTCGTTGTTCGTAGTTTGTCGATTAACATCTGCCCCTTTTCCAATTAAAAATTTAACCGTACATATATGACCCGCTCGACATGCTTTCATTAACGGAGTACGCCCACCTTCTGACTCGTGTTCTAATTCAGCATGATAGTACAAAAGAACTTCAGCAACATCAGTGTGGCCATTTTCACAAGCGTAAGTTAGAGCAGTATCGCCTGTTTGGGTTTGAGCATGAATATGCGAACCATTTTCCAAAAGAAATCTAAAAATTTAGAATTCAAAAAATGTAGTTTTAGATAAATTGAAAATAATGTATATATATATTTGTTGTTTATCACGGTTATCATTTGTGAAATAGATTTTTTTTGTTGATATTTCGAAGGTTTTGGATCAGATCCAACTTTACCAATAGAATTATAGCAAAATCACAGCAATGAATAAATAAAAATAACGATTAGAATTGCCAACAGTTTTAGGATAAAAGAGCTTACCATGTACGGATCGAAAGAACGAAACATACACTTAAAATTAAATGCAACGTACACGTTGCAACTTTTCTTCATAAACATATGTGCTTACTTAAATTTAAAAAAAGATTCGAGATAAAATCGAGCAAGAGTTCTTTGTAAACCTGGAGTCAAACTCTCTAACCTTAGAATATCTTTTTCTTTTGAGTTATAAAAAAATCTTACCTGACAAGCTCAATGTGTCCTTCTTGAGCAGCTTCCATTAAAGGGGTAGAAGCTCCCAACTCTATTTTCGCACCATTCTTGATCAAATAATCAGCAACTTCCAAAAATCCACCACAACATGCTAATGTTAGAGCGGTTTCTTGAGTTTCTTCAGTTTGTGCGTTTATATTTGCGCCCTGAGATAATAATAATGCAACCATTTCTTCATGACCTTCTCTAGCCGCTTCCATTAAAGGTGTATAACCTTCATCATTTACTTCTTCTATATTAGCTCCACGTTCAATCAGCAACATTGCTAAATCAACGTGACCACCACATGCTGCTAACGTTAAAGGAGATTCAAACGAATCCGTTGGCATATTTACTTGAGCTCCAGAATCTAATAATAATCTAGCAACTTCAACATGCCCATCCATTGATGCTTCCATTAAAGCTGTATGCATTTCATCTGTTTTATGTTCTTGATCAGCACCAGCTTCTAATAAAAATCGAACCATATCCAAATGACCTTTGTAACATGCTAGTGTTAATGCACTTTCCTTAAATTCGTTTGAATGTGTATTTATCCCAGCACCATGATCTAATAGAATCTAAATTAATTTAAAAAATCAAAAATTTATTAGTTATTATGTTTGAAAATTTATATTATTTACATTATTAAAAGAGAATAGTTATACATCAGATAAGATCAAAAAAAATCACAGCCCGAATAGTAACGGAATTTTACTTTTCAAAACTCAACATTTTACTCGAAGGCTCAAATCTCGGGTTTAATCATTTGTAATCGAGCTCATCTCTAGTTAAAAAATAAAACAGTTACCTTTGCCACTTCAACATGTCCGGCTGATGCAGCTTCCATTAAAGGTGTGTGACCATTTTCATTATGATCCTCTACATTGGCGTCATGAGCTAGTAATTCGTTGACTGCAGCCACATGCCCTCCTGCACAAGCGTACATTAAAGGTGTGTTTCCAGTTGAAGATTGAGCATTAACATCAGCACAATGACTAATAAGTAATCGTATAATATCAACATGACCTGCAGACGCAGCTTCCATCAATGGTGTACAATCGTTTTTTTGTCCACGATCTTCTACCTGTGCTGACATTGCTAATAACACCTATAACATAAAAATAAATCGTACAATCCAATAAATTCGACAATTAAACAATCCACCCACTTGTGCTAACTCGTAATATCCAGCCGAGCAAGCCAGTGATAACAATGAATCTCCATCATCTGTAGCTTCATTTATAGTACTTTTTCCTTCACCTAGAAGACGACGAACAGCATTTACATCATTATCAGTACACGCTGCCACAAGAGAACGTGACATTGAACTGAAATCGTAACAAAAAAACTCTAGTTAAAAAGTTGGCCATTTCATTTTTATGATTTGTTTTTTAAAGGTTTACACCAACAATTTAAAAACAAACCTACTCTGTTGCTTAAAATTAATTAAATTATATCTTACTTTTTTTCTCGTGAATTACTATCTGTTCGCATTTTTGTTAAAGTTTGTGCTGCTTCATCCAAAGCAAGTGTTGCACGTCGGATGACAGGAAGTTTATCTGGACTTATATTTGCTGTAAAAGATATATAAATTATATTTGTCTAAAATGTCTTTAACTGTATATATGGATCACTTTAAAAATCCTAAATCATTAAAAGTAAGAACATCAAAACGCCCTGAAGAAAACGCTCCTTTTACATTTCGATCAAGTAAAGATCAAAATTTACCGGTTAACTTCTTCAGAGATATGGAGCGGCACGATTTAAATATATCAACATTTAAAATGGAATATTGTCATGCATATTCGAAAATGAGAAATTATCCAGAAGAAACAAAAAAGGTAAAAAAAAATATTGTAACATTTCAAATTCAGAATATATTTCTATTAAATTCTAGGATCAAAATCATATGAAAGAAAATAGCTCAACTATTTTAAAAAATGTTCATACAATAGAGTTGTACAAGAAAAACAAAGAAATATTAACGCATCAACTCTTTAGTTTTGAGCGTTTACATGGAAAACAACCAGAGTCTTCTTACGAAATTCCTATGACAGCATACCAAAGGACAATCGGACAAAATGCGGCAGATATTTTGATGAAAAACAAAACATTTTAATTGATATAAAAATTTTAGCACCTTCTTTTGAATTTATCCGAATCAATACATTACACATGAAAAAAAATATACGTAGAAATTGTTCTGTTATACTTCTAACTGATATGTACGATTGAGTTAACCAATTACACATTTTGTCAGATTATACAAGGGATTATGGCTATTATGACAGTTAAATATTAATTTATGATAATAGTAAACAAATTGCCAGCTGACTAAGATCCAAATAGTTTATTTATTGGTTGCCTAGTAATGGTAGTTTTTGAAAATATAAAAAATATTATTTGCAATAACAATTTTAAAATATTTGGTCGAATTTTATAAACTACCGTTGACGATCAGTCCAAAATTATCTACTGTATGAGAACTATAAACATTAGAAGAGTTAGGTTGAGATGGCGTGGATGAGTGAAATCGATATACAACAACTACTGATCAAACGAAAAATTCTAACAACAAATCTAAGACATGTTAACTGCCGACGACAAGAAATCATAGACATCACTGTATGTTTCAGGTCTCCTCTAAGACATCAGGAGCTGGAGAGTGTCTACGGTAAATATATACGAGCGATCAAAGCCATTGATTTTCTAATAAAGGCGATCTAGTGGCGAGTCACGTCTACCGGAATTCACGGCAGACGGATTGGATGCACCTCAGGGACTTTGTAGAGGAGAAATGGGCGAATAGAAGCATTACCATGATGTTATAAATCAAACAGTTGTACAGCTCGACGGTCTGTTAGTTCATGCTTTTAATAGTGTCCCGAAACGATAAAATGTGGTGGTACATACTAAGACAAAGGTTCACAAAACATTGAAACAGAGACTGGAAAACTCGTGATGAAGCTCTACAGTGAAGCAAGGAAATATTTCAAAAGGATTATTCGTAAACCAAAGAAAAGGTCTACCAAAAAGTACTGTAACCCCATTGAGATCATCATAGAGGGTGCTGCACAAATGAGGTACATATTTTAAAAATGATCATTTAGCAAGATTGGATAATCTAACATTATCCAACGTCACACTTCTTCAAAGTAAGAGACATATACAGGCTTCCTTCAACAACATTTTCCTGGCTGTGTATTTGGGAAGTTCACAGGAAACAACAACATAATTGGATATAATAGCTGTGATTAGACATAATAGACGACAGACTTTTAAGGATCTTCGTGTCCTGCATAGCTTTTTGCTATGTTTCACTGGCTTGAAAAAGTTGACCGACTGACATATTAAAAATGTCTATCTAAAAAAAACCCACCAAGCAATTGGCAACACGCTTATCAATCAAGCGGGAAAGCTTAGGGGAGTCTTCTTTCAGAGGTGGTCTTTGACATTGAAGAGAGTATCTCCAAATAGGAAATCACTCTTGAAGCTTTTCTTGGCATAGAAGTCCCTTTCTACAAAGCATTTTTTGAGTCACGCCTTATCGAAGCGGAAAGGTGCGGATTAAATAAAAAAGACTCTTAAGAAGATGCAACGGACGTTGGCAGGCCGAAGTTTCTTTATTCACATGAAAGACAACAATAAAATGCAGATAGATGTGAAGCAAGGATGTCGCCAAGGGTGCGTTCTCCCCTGATGTGATGATGGACTAGCTAAGGTAAATAAGGTATTGAATTAAATGATATATATGGTTAAACACATTAGACAACATGGGACATCGCTGCAGAAAAATGCAGACTGTCTTAGGCACTACCTACAGTTGATATTCGAAGAATGGTCTAACGATCAATGCTTCAAAGACACTCTACTTTTACCAACAGAACGAAAGCAGGAGTATACTGATAAAAACGTGTTTTTAAATGACTCTTTCCAACCCTGCTTCCAATTCATGCCCCGATAAAATTCTCTAAATTAATATAAAAAATAAAATTTTTAAATTGTATATATATGTACATACCAGCTGCTTCTAAAAGGGCTTCTAATCTAGCTTTTGTTTGACCTTGATCTGTTTCAACATCGGATGTTGAATCATCCAACAAAAATTTTCCACCCACAACATCTGGACTAACTGGTACCGTTCCAGCATCTTCATCATCCTCATCATCATCATTTTCCTCTTCTTCATCATCATTTTCCTCTTCATTTTCACAACTATCCGAGCATGAATCAGGAATTTCTTCAATATCTGCATGATCCAAGGGGAATGAATCAACCTAAAATGATAAGAGTGAAACAAATTCTTTAATAGAATTATTGTAATTTTTAAGATTATGGTTTTTTTTTAAACAATGAACACATTATTTTAACAGGGAAAAGTTCATAATGTTATTGTTAGATTATGTAAGTAAAGCATTAACGTGCAGTTGGAAAAAACAACCCAACACATTAGAAATTAGAATGCATATTCTGAAATCCACAAAGCAAGATTATTGATTCTAACCTTTTTGTGTTTTGTACAAATCAATTATTATATAAACTAAATTGTTCTAAATTCTAAATTTTATAAAAAGTATTAAAGTCGGAAGTATCTAATCAAGGAAACAGTGAAATAGAAATAAAATTTTATTGTTATAGCCGTTTTTTGGAATTATTTAAATGTTATGTAATACGTTTGTGGGAAAGTTTCATTTTTAAATACTACGTTACTCAATTGTCTTATAAATCAATTAATTTTATGTTTTGTTTTAATTGGTGTTGCAAACTGGAGTGATTGTTACCTTGGTTAACTACTTATTATTACCTTCACCAAATAGTAATTCGATTAAGGAAGCAAATTTTCTCATATATTCTTTATATGTTCTCTTTTTTGAGAAACAGAGAAATATTTTTTCTCACATTATTGAATACAAACAATTTTTATGGTTAATGACCCGCAGAATGTACCCTACATAAGTGTAAAAGAAATAAAATAATGACGTATTAAATGACCATAGATTTTCGTTTTTTTGTCAATTTTTTTTTTGTGAATTTACTTTCGACCAAATATTTTTATTCACCATTTAAATAAAATAAAAAAAACGACCACTGTTGGACGACCACAGCTAATTTGAATAATGACACATGCAAATTTGTTTATAAGTTATTTTAGTAAGCATGATCTCCCTCCACACGGAGTATGTTGTTCTTTTGAAAACTTTTTGGTAATAGTGAATTTTAAGTTATTATTTATCAATAGAAAATGTAATCTCGTTAAAAAATTTCCATTTGAAAATACATAATTCGTTCATCGTGATTTATCTTGAGAAATTTTTCGTGTAAATTTTAATTTATTTATTACTTTCCCGTTTCGTGACAATTATATGCTGTAAGAAATTTTCTGTTTTCTATTTTTTATAATTATTACTATTGAATGATGATGACTACTTAAAACTTTCTATGAAATCATGAGATGTGATAAGATGAAAGAAATAAGAAAACAAAGTTAAGATAGCAAAATTTGTTGATAACATGACTTCAAACATCAATAAATAAATAAGCCTAAATTGCCATGACAACGTCAGAAAGTCTATCGATTTGCAGATAGTTACCAAAAGAAATTTTACAGTAAATCTATTTTCTTATATTACGAGCCAATCGATGTGTTAGCAAAAACAAAGTTTTATGTTTATTAATAATATCACTTAATTTTAGTATTATTATTTGAGAAAGCCCGATATCAGTTATATTCACTCAAAACGGTTTTACCAATTTTTTTACTATAGTAATTATATGGTTAGAAATTAAAATAATTTTAGGTGAAAGTTACTTGTTGGATTATTACACACTCCTAAAACTAAATAATAATATTAAAAAAAATGAAAAGTATAATATAATTAACATTCAATACCGTAATTAATAAAACAACATCAGAAATATTCGTCTTTTATATGTTAATTAATTATAATCGTCATCAGTTGACATAAATTATCTCTAATAACTATTCGTAAAAATATTGAAACACTGTATGCTTTTATGTTTGTATTCTAAGGCCAGTCAACCGGTGTAGAATTAAAACTAGTTGCTATGTTTAGTTGCAAATACAACACATAGATGCCATGCTTTTCATTTGATTAAAGTCTTCTTTTCGACTTCCTCGTTTAAATATAATATTTAAAACTAAAACATCCCCAAAACTAATTATCAAATATTGTTTGCTTATATTTACAAATTAAATTAAAAAAATTATTTTCACAAAATCACACAAATCATTAAAATTAAAATACGATTATTAATAAATAATTAAAAAAAAACAAAATTAATAATGAATTACTTAGTAATAAAAACCTTTGATTTCTTCATTTCCGTAGTCGATAAACTTACCAATAAATCTGGCCTTAGATACAAGCATGCCAGCAATATCTAAAAAATGAAAAAGAAAAAAGATCCAAAATATTTTTTTTTAATTTTTTGTAAAAAAAAAAAACGTAAATTTTTAAATTTTATCATAAATGCAAATAAATAAATTATATTAAAGTTATAAGTAAATCAATTTGTTAAAGAATTGATAAAATTTCATAATCTAATCGAATAGTTTTGTTTTTGTTATTTTAACGGCAATTTTTTATCACTCAACATAAATCACCATTGATTGATTGGTGTGAATTAAAACATATTGAGGAAACCGAAGCCATGCATAACATATTTTTGGAAATAATGTAGAAAAGGATTCTATAGCAGAATTTGCAAAGACAAATGGGAGAATTTGCAATTCTTATGCTCGGTTGCTTGAACATTTACTAAATGAGACTTAGCTAAATCGTCAATAAGAAATATCTCTCAAACCTTTTTCACGTCGTTTTTTGACAAAAACAAACAAACATTTAATTTAACTGAATAACAAGATAAAAAAACTTAATTGACTTTATAAGTCTTATTTAAAGGTCCAATCGCGATCAAAATACACAAAACTAGTTAAATGGAGAATTAAAAAAGTTATCGGAGATTTAAATGTACAAGCAACCGGGCATAACCCATATATGGGTATTCATACATTCTTATCGGACGATTAAAAAACCTATTGACCCGACTTACGATTCGGATGGAATTTTCGTGTGAGAGGGAAAGAGAACATTAAACATAAACATTTATAAAAATAAAACAATAATCAGCGAAATCTGGCCAACGATTTTAAGATCAAACTTTATTAGAATCTACACAACTGTTTGATTCGTCTGACGTTAGGATGTCCTCTAATTTATTATCATTCATTAAGTCAAACATAGCACGTATAAAAGTTGACAATATTAAAGTATCTAACGCCAAAAGTAAGTTGAGCCTAAATTAATCTGCGATTACAGATCTCAATTGATTTGAACTGTTTTATTCAACAGGATGCTCAAGGTCTTATGTTCAACCTGAGATGCAAAATTTAAATCTAAAAATAAATTTGTTTTTCAGGTGGTGGCATAAGGCTGAGTTTAAGACAATGAGAATCATGGGAAAATTTGGCATGTTTCGAAAGAAGCTTATTTATCTATCATGCAATAATCTAACATGCATCATTACGCGATGATCAACCACAACTTAAACACAGAAAAACTCCCGGAAAAACTAACTGTGAGTTTAAAACAATATATCGTCTGAATAGTGTATAAGATAACGATAACAAACTCATCCTACATATAAAAGTATTGCAATTCAATTAGTCAGCATTATATTGAGGTCGTAAGAACCTTTGCTCTTGATATTTTTCGGATGTTCTGCAATACCTTCTTAGTACTATTCTTTCCATATCTCATGAGTTTTGTTCAAAGCAAGCTTCAGTTCTAAAAACAATGAAAATGAACTAAAGCAATGAAAAAGGTGCTGCCTAGTGCATACCACATTTATCATATATACCTCCAGCAAACACATGCACAGAAACACGCTTATTCAGAATGAGAAATATATACTCATGTTCTCTGTAAAATGGTCACAATGAAATTAACCCTATGTGTCATTGTGTGGATTCTCAAAATGCTAGAAACGGGTTAGAACGAATACACGTATTGATGATTGTTACGGCATCTATAGGGTATCTCCAAAAGACGCAATCTCTACTGTTTTGTTTAATATTAGCTGATCATTTCATAACTAAGCTGCACGATTTTTACAATACTTAACAAAAAATAAAGAGCTATTGGTATAAGTGTCGTAAGACATTCAACTAAGACTCGTATAATCGTGTATCGAGAACCCCAAAATTTTAATTACCCGAATAGCTGGATAATAGCTTCCTGTACCCGGGTGTTGCAAATAAAAATTCTTAAAGCACTCTTACGGTCGCATTTGTTGATCTGGACAAAAAATTAAGTTCCGAAAATATATAGATGAAGTAGTTTAGATAAAATTGTAAATGAGAAAACGTCGTCAAATAGTTAAGAGGCTAGGTAGAGGCTTTTAAAGTGAAAAAATAAGAGACATGTTAACGGTCGTTTGGACCAGTATATTAACGAAATTTATAAATTTAGAATTTTCAAAAATACTTCTATCATTATTTTAAAATGTAGACTCTTGTGATTTCTGAGCTCTCTCACACAAGCGACTAGAGTCAAAATTGTTCAATTTTTTTCCCATGATTAATTATTGTTATATTTATTATGAATATGAAACAACATAACAAAAGTTTCAACAAAATAGTTGGCCATTCAATTATTATTACGTCTACACGCAAATGAGAACAACATTAGGTTTGTACATATGTTAAAATTCAAATGCTTCTGATGGAGAGGGGAAACAAACATCAACCTAAAATGAGCGAGAGCATTGTCTTACGTCATATAAAAGTTCAAAAACTAAAGAAAAAAACGATAATTTAAACGTTGAGAATCACTTAGATGGAAACATAAGGAGGAAGCGGAACCAAATGTTGGATAATTTGTACGATTTATACTTCTCACTATAAATCCTACATCTACGGCATGCGAACGAACGGATCTTTTTAGTAACGAGAATTTTAATAACCAATCTTTGCATTATAATAATTAATAACCAATCTTTGCAGCTTCCTCAATAGATTAATGTTTTCGAAAAATTATTTTATAAAAAGAAAGTTACATTGAATATTATTATTATAAAACTTTAACTAATTTATATTTGTTTAACGTATTTTTAAGTGAAAATATAAATATTTACAAAATTTGTTTTGGATCTGTAGCTTCGTTAAGCTTACACTGAAAAAAAATTGAAGTAATGACAACCTCACCTCTAAGTTGGAAGTTTATTATTCAAACAAAGAAAAAATATTTGCAAACAATTTCACCGTGATTGGGACAACTACATGAAAACATTTTCCTGACAACGGTATGACGTTTATTTAAAGTATAAAGTGTTATATCCAGTATAACAGTAGTTGAATAAAACTAATAACTATTTCCATGAAAAACATTTTCTTTGGCCATATATCATGATTCATGATTTTTTCATTTTAAAATTGAAGCATTTGAGATTAATTGCACATTATTTTATTTTCACATAAATATTACATGTGATTGTCTCAACAACATCGTTCTAAAATTGCACAGCTGTTGAAACAATTTCGTAGTTCTATTCTGATCGAACACCTTAAAATTAATTGTGAAATATCAAATGAAGTGGATACCTACTATTGGTTAGAGCTTGAGAGTAACAAATGATCATTACCACATGACATATTATCAGCACCTTATACACATACAGTTTTTGAACCAAATAGAATACAGGTACAGGAGTATCTACTTTTAAAAGAGGCAGAGATGCAAGAGATGATGAAACAAAGACTTCTTTGTCCGAACTGCATACAAATGGAATAGTTTGCCGGAATCCATAGTCTCAGGTGGTTTCAATCCGCAGAGGTTTAAAATAAGCGTTCAACACCTTAAATGCAAGTTTTTGTGGGACCTACGTCTTAAAAGGTATTTATGTGTTCTTGTGACACATGTTGTAAACCCTACACAACACTTTTTATTTAAAAAAAAAAACGCCATGTGCAAATGGAAACATAAACAAAACATTCAATTATGGAGCCACCAAACGGGAAATAAACACTAAACTAAACGAAGTTTCTAGGTAGTCTTCCTGTTGTATCTCTTAAAATGAAGGACTAAAACAGTTAAAATATAAGAAAATCTCCGAAAATAAGTAGGTGCAGATTCTGCAACTCAGTCACTGTAATGATGTAGTAACACATCAGCTGCGGTTATTCTAATTTGTTTGTGGTGCAGATGCAAAAACTTGGTCGAGAAAGATTAACACTTTCACTATCACTGATAGAACTGATAAGCTACGTTACAAATCACAACATGGTTTACATTGCACATCATACAACGAAATCGACTACAACTGCCTAAAAACAAAAAGCGTAAATGAAATATTTATACTGACTACTTCAAAACTATCAAATAAAAAACAATTGTTTCAGATCAAAGACCGGGTTTCCCAACGATATTTCAAGTAATATGTGTGACGGCCATACGGCCGGTAATTACCTTTGGTATACCTTTGCTTTGTAAAATTGGAAAAAGCTTTCGATTCTCCTTTGTGGGGGAAACTGTTGCAGATATTAAATCAGAAAGGAGTTGACTGGAGAGAAAGGAGGTTAATAAGCAAGATGTATATGAACCAGAAAGTAGCTTTACGGGTTGGCATCAGTAGGACAAAATGGTTTGGGATTGGAAAAGGAGTGAAACAAGGATGTTGTTTATCTTCGACTCATTTTAACATTTACATGGACGAAAAGGTGCAGAAATGCTGGAGGAGGGATAAAGGAGTGAGTATAGGAGGAAGGGAAGTTGCGAGCGTTCGATTCGCAGATGATATGGTGGTCTTTGCAGAAAGTGAAGAAGAACTGAAAAGAATGTTGAAACATCTAAAGCAGTGGTTCTTAACCTTTTCACCTACCGGAACCCCTAAAATTTTCTAACCGTATTCTCGGACCCCCTTTCCAAAATAATAATATTATATAAATGATAAATAAACACTACGCCAACACTATGATATTTTTCATTTTGGTGCATATATTTAATAAGTTTGTATCTTATTGTTTGTGTATGCCTTAATTTTATTAAAAACCTTAATTGTTGAAATATTAGCCAAAAAAATAAATATACCTACAATAAAAATGTATGGTTAATTGCTTTTTGGTTGATGTCTCTCTCTCTCTGGCGTTTACATCCCATGAAGGGATTTTGCCGTCTGTGCCACCAGCTTCCAATCATCTCGTTCCATGACCAGTTGACCCCAGTTTCGACATCCTATATCACGAAGGTCTTGGATGATGTCATCACGCCAGCGTTGTCTAGGTCTTCCTCTTCGACGAACACCAGCTGGTTGTTGTTGGGACGCTTTTTTTATCATTCTTTCCAATGGAGCCCTTTCTACATGACCAAACCATCTAATCCGGTTGGATTTAATGAATCCGATTACATCGCAGCCTCCAAGAAGCTATCTGATTTCATGATTCATTCGGATTCTATACTGATTTTCAGCAACTTTACATGGACCATAAATTGTTCGTATGACTTTCCTCTCGAATGTTGATAGAATTCTACAATCGGAGGAAGTCAGTGTCCAGCTTTCACTTCCAAATGTGAGCACAGGTCGGATTAATGCTTTGTAAAGTGTGAGTTTGCACGACTGCGAAAGATGTTTGGATCGCAAAAGTTTTGAGTATGCGTAGAAAACTCTGTATGCGGCTGAGACACGGGCTTTAATATCTGCCTGCATGTCATTTGACGATGTTATTACAGATCCGAGGTATTTGAAGTTTTCTACACGTTCCACTTCATAGTCGCCAGTATTCAGATTGCCGGGAGGTATATTCCTGGATGTTGTTAAAAGTTTAGTCTTGCCGGTGTTAATGCATAATCCAAGTCGTTTAGCATTTCTTTCAAGCTGAGAGAGACTATCCTTGATATCGCTTGTTCTACGTCCGAGAAGCACAATATCATCTGCATAGCCAAGAACTTGACTAGATTTGTTATATATGCAGTTTTGTGTCTCAATTCGCCTTTTTCTTATCGCGTACTCCAGCGCCAAATTAAATAGTATGGGCGCGAGTGCATCACCTTGTCGAACACCTGATGTTATATCGAAAGGATCAGAAACAGACCCTTCGATTACTATTCTACAATTTGATCCCGATGTTGTGAGCTTGCACAGAGAAACAAGTTTCTCTGGGATACCAAGGCATATGAGTGCGGCCAAATGTTTTCGCGGATGATACTATCATATGCTTGCCTGAAATCAACGTAGAGCTGGTGAATGCTGATGTTGTACTCCCAACATTTTTCCAGAATAATCCTTAATGTAAAAAATTGGTCTGTGGTTGAGCGGTTGGGACGAAAACCACACTGATAGTCACCTATGATAGATGTGCTCTTCATGTGTTCGCGTTTGTTTTTACGTAGAAGTTTTGCTGAGGCTTTCCTGGCGCATAGATAATCAGCTTGGGAGCTTCGGGTGTTTCTTGTTAACCATTTTTCTCGCAGTTTTTGTTTATTTTCAACGGATTGGCGGCACTCGTCGTCAAACCATTCGTTGTGTGATTTCGGTGGTCGTTTTCCGATTGTAGTTTGTGCTGCCGCTATAATGGTTGATTGAAGCGTTTGCCATTCTTCTTGTATGTTTAATGCAAGCTGTTGCATTGCTTGTCTGTTGTCTGTTAAATGTAGATGCTTGTCTGCTTGTCTGTTAAATGTAGATGACAACTTGCACTTGTACTTAAAGATGACAAGCATATGATCGGTGTCCATATCAGCACCTCTGTATGATCGAACGTCAGTTATACTTGTAGAGTATCTCTTAGAGATCATGACGTGATCGATTTGATTTTCCGTTCTTCCGTCATTTGATTTCCACGTTGCCTTATGAATTTTCTTGTGAGGAAAGAAAGTGCTGGAAATTACTAGATCATACAAACATCATAGCCAGCTCGGCTGCGCGAAAACCGTTATTGTTGCTGGTATGATGCAAGCTGTTAGGGCCGATATGTGTTTTAAGTTCTGCAATCCTACCGATTTGAGCATTAAAGTCACCTACCACGATTTTTATATCGTGCCGCGGGATGTTATTGATGACTTCCTCGAGTTCTAGGAAGAACAGGTCTTTAATATCATCTGCTTTATCTTGAGTAGGTGCATGAACATTGACGATCGTTACATTGAATTTTTTCGTGCGGATTCTCAGTGTGCATAACCGCATATTAATTGGGTAGAAGTCGATAACATTCACGCGACGGTGTATAAGAAAGCCAACTCCAAATTCTCCTCCGTTTTGATGACCGCAATAATACAGAGTGTATCCTTTCGCTGTTTCATGGATTCCACTGCCTGGCCATCTTAGTTCTTGAAGTGCCACTATATCCAGTGTGTAGCTCTCGACTTGTTGGGTGAGTTTTAGGAGATCTCCTGGTCTTCTAAGGCTTAGCACGTTCCAGGTTCCTATTTTTAAATCGTAGTCCGGGTACAGTTTCTGAGGTCGTTCCAATAATGAATCCGAGATATTCCTAGGCCTGTGTACAGAATTCATGACAGTAATTTTTTTACGGAAATGGGATATTAGCCCTTCGCCCAACCCAAATTTTCGTGAATGGGTTCGTTCTGCATCTTAAGGTCACCAGAAACAACCTTTTTACACGTTTATATAGCGAGCCGCTTGATCCAAGACAGACGCCCGCTCCAAGCCGCCCCTAACATGGAGAACAGACGCTTGTGTTGCTTTTTGGTTGATGCTTTTGCTCAAATATACTTAAAAAGAATTTTTTTTCAAGTAGCCACACTCTATATGAGTGTCACTTGCATTATGTATATATCTAACCTTAGTTTGTATATGCACTAATGACGGTATCACACATAAATACGTTGTGGCTATGATACAAGACGCCTAAGTGTTTATTTAGCTATCGTGGGTATGATGTCAATTGAGCACACAATACATTTCCAAAACATAATTTTTGATATTCCATTTGATTACATGCATTTGTCCATAGTTCCATAAGATCGTCTTTTAATAAACCACTGTCATCCATTGAGTCTGATAAATATATAAATCTACACTGAAAGAAAAAAATCGGTCACTACAACGTTTTTGTGCCAACCAAATGATTTCTGTCACAATAAACCTCAAATTCAGATATCTATCATTCCTTCAAAATCGACATATGAAAACACATAACAAAAGCCAAGTGAAACGTTAAAGTGGTCAACAAAAATTCGGTTGGCATAAAAGAGGTTGAAGTGACCGAAATTTTTATTTCAGTCTATGTTCGTTTTCTGAAATATCAATGGAATGGAATATCTCCCAGTGAGGGCATTCAAAATCTGGTATAATTTTCTGAAAATTCTGCTATGAATGCAAAACGTTTCTGAATTTTTGTAATTAATATACTAATTAAATAAATTAAATTAAAATAGCGGTCCCTTCAAATCTTGCATAAAAATATTTAACTCGCTCAGGGGCGTGAATATGGGCTGTGATGTATGCCTCGCTATTACCTCGCTATTTCTGAATTACTCACACGAATTACTGAATTACTCAATTGCACGAATCCAATTTCTTACTATTCTAACTGAAAAAAAAAATTTCAATCATTAGGTTGTTATAGTGATTAAGCGGTCGTGATGACATCTAATTCGATTGTTGTGTCTTCAATTTGGTTGTTGTATTTTCAAATTTTGTTTTTGAGGATAATACTACCGAATTTGAGGTTGTTGTGACAGGAAACATTCGGTTGACATAAAATAGTTTGTAGTGACCGAATTTTTTTTTTTTGATTTCAGTGTAGTGAGTGCACACGATTTAGCAAACTTCTACGCGAAATTCATATTATACCTTTTTTAAATAGAAAAGCAGTACGATAACTCACGAAAGAAACGATGGCTTAATGCACGACCTCTACCAAAACCACATATAAACGCATAAAACTTGTAAATTCAATTCAATTTGTAAAATATATATTAATTTGTGATTTATTTAGAATTTCTTTTGTTATTAAATTACTTTTGCCACATTTTTAAAAAATATTTAATAAATAAAAAACATTTTATTAACCAAATTCTTAAAATTACATATTTTTTTTTCAGGCTTCATGTAAATTCGTAAAATTGGAACTTCGGACCCCCAGATACTCAAACTCGTACCCCTAAGGGGTCCGAGCTAGGGTTTCTCATTTCCCGTAGAATTTCAAATCCCGGGAAGCCGGGGCAAAAAATATTAAATTCCCGGGATCCCGGGAAATCCCGGAAAACGCTAAAAAGCTAGATTTTTCTAATTGGTTGGTAGAAAAATGTGTAAAAGTAAAACAGCACAAAAAATGCGCTATTGATTTTTAAATTTCCATTATTTTTAATTAAAAAAACTTCAAAAATTAAATAAAAAAGAATACATAAAAACAAAACAAAAATAAATTCATAATACTAATTTTTAAACAATTTTTCAAAAAACTAGGTTGTCAATGGCGCCATCACTCAATTTTGTCCGAATTTTCGTGACGAAACGTCCATTGAATCATTCATTGAACCATCCGTCCAAGAGAACCATTAAACATAAATTAAGAGAAATGAAGTGAAAAGTGTCAAAAAAACAATGATACCATATGTGTCAAAAGAAACATTTTCCTAATTTTGAACGAAATTAATTACTACAGAGGGAAAAGAATTAAAAACTACTCGATTTTCGAGTGAGAAAACTTTTAATATCTTTGAAAAAAGTACAAAAAAATGTTAATAACGTTAACGGGATACCCGGGATCCCGGGCTGAAATCCCGGGAAAACGGGATGAAAATTTACCCCCGGGATCCCGGAGAAAACGGGATTCCGTTTGAGAAATACTAGTCCGAGCACCCTAGATTAAGAACCACTGATCTAAAGGATATGGAAAGTGTGTATGGGCGTAGAATTAATGTGCGAAAGTCAAAGGAAATGAAAATAGGAAAGAAAGAAATGTTATACATCATTGAAGGTGAAGAGAGGCTAGAACAGGTGTAAAGGTACAAATATCTGGGAACTGAGGTGACGGAAGACTGGAGTGGAATAAGAGAAATAAAAGCAAGGATTGGTATGGCAAAGCAGACTTTCAGAGCAAAGAGAATATTGTTAAACAGTAAAATTAGTTATCCCATCCCATCCCATTAGTTATCCCATCCAGTTGCCGAGTTATCCCATCCATTTGTTGTACAAATACCTCGTTGTAGAACTGTGTCCTTCCAAAACGACTATTTTAATAGAGTGGCCAAATTATGGAACTCATTGCCTTCCTCTGTATTTCCCGATGAATTTGCCCCTCAGGCATTTAAAGAAAATGTCCATCATCATTTAAAACAATTAGTATAGTTATCCCTATATCCCCATTCCTTCCATTTTCCTCATCTCCTTCCTTTATAGTTGACATGGTATCTTCGGATATTCAAAGAGTCTAAATAATGAATATTTCATATTTAGTGTGCTAAACATGCCTAACTAATTAATAAAAAAAAAAAAAAAAAAAAAATAGACATGGTATTGAAGGAAAGAATGATAAAGGGCTTTGTGTGAAGCGTTCTCTTGTACGGATGTGAAACGTGGACCTACCTTATCAAAGAAGGATATTAGTAAGTTAGAGTTTTGAAATGTGGATTTGGAGGAGTTCTTGAGATCAAGTGGATAGACAAGGTGAGAAATGAGAAAGTTCTAAGAAGAGTGGGAGAGGAACGTAGTCTAGTAAAAACAATAGAGGAAAGAAAAAGGAATTGGATCGGAGTTCGGACACGTACTAAGCAATGTTTGTTAAGGTTAAGAGATGTTTTGGAAGGATCTGTGTAGGGAGAAATAAAAACGGGAAGAAGAGAAAAATGATGGACAGTATAAAAACGGGTTACGGAGGGCACTGAATGTCGAAAGACACGGCTCAGGAGAGAACATTGACGGAAACACCAGGGACCTGCGCAAGCAGAACACTAATGATGATGACGACCAAATAGATGTGAAAGCATTCGTTTATTGGGAGTCACAATTTCCAGACTTACTCTGGAACGATCATATAATGGTCATGGCAAAGAAGAGCGCGCCAAGAAAACACGACCTCCTCAAGAGACATAAAAAATATTTTACTCCGTATCAATTACTCCACATTTATAAGTCCCTGATACCATCCTAGCTCTTTTGGACTCTGTTCAAAAGCATGCTATACGAATTGTTGGTGATCGAAATTTAACATTAAATCTTAAAACCCTACAACATCGTCGCACAAATGATCTCGTTTTTTTACATCGTGGTGGCATTGCTCGAATGAAATCAGATCCATAATGCCTCAGACATATTCTTTTCACCGTCTTACTCGTCAATCGGTTTGTGCAAACTGTCAAACTGTCGAGATTACTCACTGTCATAGTAACAAAATGCAGAGGGATATCTTTGTGCGTACATCGTACAAATGAAATTCTTTGCCCGAATTAATAGGATCGAGTGCTTTCAATCCACAAAGATTTAAAAAAAAAAGCGTCCACCAACACCTCAAGACACATGTTGTTGTGGGACGTAGGTCTTAAAAGGTATCTATGTGTTGTTGTGACACATTTTGTAATTCCTACAACATAACACTTTTTATAAAAAAAAATGTTTGTTATTTGATTAAACTCTTGTAGACCCCATCGAATACGTCACACACATCACGATTGTGTTATTTCATTTATCATCTATCCTACCTTTAATCATAATCATCTTTAAAACAATTTTGTTCGGATCACTAAACTCTATCAAATCCAATACAAATATCAAAAAATAAAATAAAACAAACTGTTTCTCTAAAAGAAATTACATACAAGGTATGCATGAGTTTGTTCGTTTAGATTTCTTATCTAAACAATAAAAACTTTATAAAGAATATCTTTTATTTAAATATTTCATTCATAACAATATTTAAATTAAAATAATCTTGATAAGGGAATAGCCGATTGCTTCGGTTGATTAATTAATAACAAATATCGCATAGGCAAATTTACAATTAATGATATCAATTTCCAAAATCTAAACGAGTTTAGCTTAAAATATTATCATAAATAAACAAACCAAAAAAATTAAATTTGTATTTCAAATTTTTGTAAATATTAAACAATGATATGTACTAAATATATGTAAAAAAAATTTACCCAAGTGTTTTTATTTCTTAAAAATTGTCTTTATGACTTCTTAATTTTTGATGACTCAAATAAATAAAAGTTTTAGTTTTTTTTGTAAGGGAAAAACTAGATATAAACAAGAAAAAAATTATTTAAATTAAATTTAAAAAAAATTCTTACAGATTATGTAATAATAAAAAACAATTAATAAATTAAGAACATAAGAAAAAATATAATAATTTCATTCATTGAAACAATGACACAATTAAAATAAAATAAGAGATATCATTTGAGTTAATTGTTGAAAAGAAAATGTTGATTTGAACAATGTGTTGCACCTGTGCCAAAAACAATTCCATAAAAAAAAACTAATAATGAACAAGATAGAATATATTTAGAAACAATCTTTTGAACTGATTTTGAGGTTAACTTAACTATCTCTAAGTCTTCTTATCTCTTCCAAAAAAATTGTTATTGTTACTTATTTTAGGTTAATTGTAATTTTAGAAATATTGATCCAAATTCAATCATATTTCATGTTCAAATTGAGGTTATCTCAACCTTCAGAAAATTCCTTGATATAGTTCTTTTTTTTCTTATGTTTTTCATTTCTAATTTTCTAGGGAGTTGTGTATTTCGCAATGCTAAAAAAATTGTACATCAGTCGACAAAGAAATATAGAATAAAAAAAAGAATACTCGTGGAAAATAAAAGAATCAAGGTTTTCTTAAGATATTATATTTAATGTTTTGGTTTTTAGATTGAAACGTTGAGCGTCAAGATTAAAGAGAGAAGAATTGTGATTGAAGAATGTCACGATCATTAGGAGGATAGCAACGAGTTAAAGTTAAATCAAGTTAAAAATGAAAAAAAACTCAAAAGAAAAACCAACAAAGGTAAAGAGTTCTTTTGCTCTGTGAACCATGAAAAAATAGACGGATGCTCTGATGGGACGAGAAAATGGAGACGACTCGAGTAAAATTGATTTGATTTCACACCAATGATTCACAATTTTTTTTGTAGAATATTTTCAAATCTGCCACATTTACTCAATGCGTTAAGGAACCAAGCTCGTTTGTAAGAAATATACATTATCAATCAATTTAATGGTTTTTGTTGGACTTTTACCAAGAAATATTTTTTAACTAATTCATCATTAACCCACAACTGTCACCACTTTTAGTTACATATAGATATAAAGTTTTTTTAGATACTTATATATATGAATAAGATTTAGAGGTGTTCAACGACTCATCTACAACAGACAAGAATTATAAGTTTCTAAAAATCATTTCTAGACCACACGTAACAGAAAAAGGATTGTATCAGAATAGGTCATCAGTTGAAACAACACTGAAAGCAAATTATAATTTGACTATTCGTATAATCGGTGATAGCGGTGGGTTTGTGAGCTTGTCTACAATAGACAACAAAAATATATTTCTAGTACGACTACAGTAAAAGAGTTGAATTCGTATAGGGTTTCAGTTGTAACAAGAGAAAATTGGCAATGAATCCAATTAAACTTGAAAAAAATACAACAAAAATCAAGACCAATGGAATAAAACAAGTTCATGTCCTGTTCTATATGTAAAAAATAAAAAAGACGATAATGAACAAGTTAAGATTGACAGTCATGTTGTTGTTGTAGTTGTAGCGGCGTACGGTGCTACTCTTCCGGCTCCATGTCCAGATTCAGGAACTCAGCTACTGCTCTTGGGCGGTACTTCGGTACTTCAAATCTTCGTCAAGTTGGTTGGGTTTCCTGGACAATCAAATAGGTGGTCTGCATCATGTGGCGTGCCCTCACATATGGGACACTTGTCAACAATATTCTGGTCAATTCTGTTCATATAGTTATTTAAGATGCGTGACCAACGGATCTTAACTGCGCTAGAATGGATCTGGTGCTGCACGGTAGTTTGACCTCTTCGCCAGCGACTTGTGGCGGCTTACTTTTGGGAACTCGATTTGGAACGTAGTTCTTTATTATGTCTTCAACAACTTTCGTGGGATCGTTTTTAAGCCCGTTTTATACGTAAGCTCGTCAATGTTATCTGTTACTTGGTTGTTTCGACATCACTTAAGAAACATTTCGCAGTACGCCTTATGTTTCTATGTGGTGTGGTTGTGGATAAGGTGTCATTGCAGGGATGTTGCTCTTTATGACAGGCCCAGGCCCATAGATATTGTTTGGTGAGCATTTCATTGTGTTGGCGGACCGGCAATATATTACATTCTTGGTGTAGGTGATCTCGGTGAGCCATTAAATGACATCCGGTTGCTGTTCGCAACGCTGCGTTGTGTTACTTGTAACTTATTCCAGTGAGTGTCAGCGACTTGAGGTGTCCATATTGGTGCAGCGTAATTCAAAATAGGCCTTCCTATTGCTTTGTATGTTGTTATAATTATTTCTTTATCTTTCCCCCATAAACTGCCAGCCAGTGCTTTCAAAGCATTGTTCATGTTTTTCAATCTCGCGTTCACCTGTTGAGCATGAGCATTGAATTTAAGTAGTGGATCGAATGTGACCCCAACAGTCTCGGATTTTTGACCGTGGAGTGTTGTGTTCACCTCCATCCGTGTGGTGAAAAGTGTAGAGGTGAACTTTTTGGTGGAGAGTTTCAGTTTTCTGATTTTAAACCATTCGTTTAGGATGTTAAGGTAGGTGTTCAGAGCATTAGTGAGTTGTTCCCGGTTGTTTCCTGTTGCAAGCACCGTGCAGTCGTCTGCATATGATGTGATGGTTATTCCTTCTGGTGGTGTAGGTAGGCTGCTTAGGTAGAGATTGCATAGTGAAGGTGAGGGAACTCCACCTTGTGGAACTCCTTGTCTGAGCACTCTCATCTTAGATTTGGATTTACGGAACTCAACGTATGTTTGTCGGCCTCTTAAATAGTTGCACAACCAGCGCTTTATTAAACCAGGCAGATTGGTGTTAAATATATCATTTAATAGTGCAACGTGCGACACTGTGTCGAATGCTTTTGATAGGTCGAGTGCAACTAATATTGTTCTGGTACAGGGTTGTTTTTGGTTTGATCCATCACTGATTTGATCTTGGATCTTGTGAAGAGCGGTGGTTTGCTATGTGATGTTCTAAAGCCATGTTGGTTCATTCAGCAATCGGCATTAGTGACATGCTGGCAAGGGAAACATCTGGAGAAGAATACGAGTTATTCGTTACCCTTGCTGGTTGTGGTTCGTTGAGGACTCCAAAGTTGGAGCCGTCAATTGGATCAGCAATACTTTCGCTTCGTGAATCAGTGTTCAGGTATGAGTGCCAAAGATCATGGTGAGCATTCACATCTACGAGAATTAGACAGTCTTCAGTATAAAATAGGTCTCCTATGGACGGTTCATAACCTGTTTAACAGCTGCTTACTGGTGGTATATAAATATTGAATAGTGTTATCTCCGTGTTTCCGGATTTTATTATGATACCCAGTTGTTCTAGGTGATTATAGGAAGAGGTCAAACTACCGCGCAGCACCAGATCCATTCTAGCGCAGTTAAGATCCGGTTGGTCACGCATCTTAAATAACTGTATGATGCAGACCACCTATTTAATTGTCCAGGAAAATCAATCAACCTGACGAAGAAAGATTTGTGGTACCGCCCAAGAGCAGTAGCAGAGTTTCTGAATCTGGACATGGAGCCGGAAGAGTAGCACCGCAGTTAGCGATGCAGCGCAATTAAAAACGTTTTTGAGCAGCTTTAGTAGATCATGCAATTTGCATACTGTGAGAGTATTCTATCGATTATGCAAACCTTTTAGATTGCACTTTCCAATTTCCAATTTTTTCCAATCTACTACTAGACCTTTTAAAATTAAAAAGATTATAGATTTACCAAAATAAGATCACAGATAACAAACAAACTCAAGTGTATTTTGATGTTTATTGTCATAAATAGTCCTTCTAGCAATTATTATAGCAATTTCGAAAAATTACATACGGTGAATAATCAGTTACCATCAGTTATATCAGTTAGGGCAGTTGCGTGTTTCTCGAACACATTTTTACTTTAATTTTACAATTATGATGCGATTTGTATGAATGATGTAATTTAAAATGAGAAAAAGCTGGTTAGCTTTTCGGTGATATTAAACTAAGTGACAAATAGGTCAACCGAGCAACTACTAATTTTATATTTTATATCATTATCTCACAAGGCATTGTGATGTTGACAAGCCATTGTATGTTTATGAAAAAATTATTAGTTTTGGGCAAAATTGTAGATTGGTGAAGCAGCCTCAGAGCATCTCTTTATATTAAACTTCTAATACAGGTCACCGATTTTGATGAAACTTTGAATTATTATAGAAATAAAATGGAACAAACATGTGCTCAGTCTTGCAAAATTTAGATTTATGAACCGATGCAAAAAAATGTTTAATTCCGAACAAATGTTGTTGACTTAATTTTTTAATAGTATTTATAAATTATTACTTAAATATTTTATTATTCTTTTTTATATTTTAATTTATATTCGAAAACCTATTCGTAGATTTTTTGTGATGAGATGATTACATTATTCATTCAATCTCTGGATAGCTTTACGGTTTTTGAGCTAATCAACTAAAACTTCAGGTTCTGATTTTAAGTGAAATTACAATTTTAATTTTCATTTATAGAACTATTTACGTAATTTATCTTTTTCTGCAAAACACAGTTTTGGCAACAGACGTGGGTTCGTCCCCAAATCATTTCTTTAGTTGAAAACTAATAGGATTTTTAATCTGATAAGATGTTCGTAAATTTCATGTTTTCGATTGCAAGCAATAAATGCTAGCCCTACCCCTACGCCAGTCACTTAAGTTTAGCAAAATGGTTTGTTACATGGAACAGTCGAGGATTTTGGTTTAAGTTTTAAAATCAATTATTTCATCGAACAACTAAAACCTCTCTTATTACTCCCGAACTCGTTTAATTAAATATGCAAATTGAAAGTTAAGTTTGAAGATACTACGCTACGAGCACATTTATTCTAAGTTCCTACGATTTAACAATTCTATATTTATGTTTCATGTAATAAATCATCCCTTCTTCAATAGGGATTATAACTTTACCTTCGTTTAACAATTTATTTTTCATATATCAAAAGGTTGACTTCGTAATGATTATACCGCCAAAAAACAAAAACCGTTTATCGATCAAGTTACTTTTGAATGAGTAACTGTTTCATGGTTATTGTTATTAGAAACTAATTATTATTACTATTCGTGTTAATATTTACAATTACTTTGATCTATATTTGCCAACATTAAAACTCAACACTTGTATACCTTGTTTTGTGTGAAATTTGACAGTATATTTACAAAAGTGTTTAATGTAGTAAATAAAACCTTTTGTCTAATAACTTTATAGTTTTTTTTACTAAAATCTATAAATACGAATTAGTAATCTAGAAATAACATGTGGAATGATGAGTTTGTTCTTGATACATTTAAGATTAAAAGGTGCAGTTAAACTGTTTTATTTCATGTTGAGGAATTTTCAGATATTGTAATCAATTGAATATAATATTTACATCACTAATTCTAAATATGTATATGAATAATGTATAAGTGAAAAAATATTTCAAGTGCTGATATGCTTTGACACACAAAAATATGTCATGTGAATATATACTTTATTATATTTGTTTTTGATTTTATTTTCCACCAAGCAAATTTTATTAGTATCGAAAACTTGTGAATGAAGTACATAATTTTATTTAGAAAACAATAACTGGAACTAAGTTAAATAACATATGGTGGTAGAAACATGTATATTTGTGTACAAGAAACTATTGGTTTTTGCTTATCTTACGACATATACATATGGTGATGAAGTTACATATGGTTTATACTTTATTTATATATTCATTAAGTTAAAAACTATCAGTAAATTAATTTCAAAAATGTTTATGGTACACAAGATCTTTAATATATGTAATATAAATCAGGAACATCAATAATTTTTCTAATCGAGCAGTAGAATCGAGCAGTATGGTTTATACAAATAAGGAACACGTTGCTCAAAATCTGCAGAGACTGAGTCCTAGAAAATGATAACACACCAAAAAAATAAATTAATGCCAATATTGTACTCCCGTTTAATAGAGTTAATAGTAATACTAAAGTCTCTTTTAAACTAAGAATAAATTTACTCGATATTTCTTTTTGTTAATTTCGGTTTACTAAAATTATGCGAACCGGACTTTAATAGGTGTTACAACAATCCCATATGTTTCACAACAACATATAAAAACATTTACAAGGGAAGTCCCGCAACAACCTCCATGTTGATGAACACAATTTTTTACTTTTTTTAAAAATGAACAACCAAAAAATAAATCATCACATATAATGACATAGATCAATTTTTCATAATAAATAGGATAGGATAAGGGGATAAAAATAAAATAAGAACTAAAGAGCAAATGTTTAAGAAAAATATGCACGAACAAATCTAAAATTGGGTAGTCAATAATCCAGCTAGTGGCACATTCGTTCATCACACGACGCAATGTCTTTCTCAATGATTAAACCTCAAATATAGGGTTATTTGAAGGCTGATAGATTTATATCCTCAAAGAATATTCTGGGTCTAAGATTGAGGGCAGCCTACTGAGTAGTTGATTGGGTACAGAGTTGATGGATGATCAGCACCGGTTGTCACACTCGTAGATTAAAAATTTTAAAAAATTACAAACCAACAAAACTGGTCCTCCAAAGTTTTATTGTAATCGGAATATTACCCCCACATAAACCTGTTAATTAAATATGAACCATTATGTAGGAACGATTAACGTAGGACAACTGTTTACACGAGTTCAGTTCTTTACTTACAAGTAGTTGCTCGTGGTGTTTAATGAACGTATAAAATAATAAAAACCAAATCAATAAAATTACTCCAAAAAAATTTCCACTGACTCCTAATATGTAGTCAAAAAAATATAAGTTTATTTAAAACTAATCATCATTTTGACATTAATTAAATAAAATTACAACAACAAACATACAACAAAAAATTTTACTTTGAAAAAATTAATATTTTTTATGTAAATATGTATACATATAAAGAAAAACTATTTATTAAAAAAATACTACGAAATACAAGGGTGTGGATCCCACACCATAAATAAACATAAACATAATTCACTAGAGAATGTATGATATAGTCGAAAAAAATATTGTTTGACTGTTACACTTATTTTTTTCGACTCGTCAACGAATTATTATTATGTCAGGCGATTACAGACAAAGATATTACAAGGAGACTAAAAGTAATATTTTTAGCATTTTTATTGTTATATGTATTTGATTAATTTTTAACCGAAACGAGCAAAAAAGAAATAATTGCAAATTTTTAAATTTCTATTTTTTTTTTCTTCTTAAACTTTTATATTTTCTTTATGAAATCAAAGGCAGGTTATTGACCTTTCGACAAAAAAAAAGTTTTAAGGTAGAGAAATGATTTTGATTAAACACAAAAAAATCTGAAATTCAATAAAAGTTTGTTTTTATAACGCAGAATAATTATAATAGATAACTTTTATAAAAGTTTAAGATTTTATTATGGATTACTACAAAGCATAGCTATAATTATGTTTTGTAACAGCTTTAAATATAATGAGACTATGGGTCGATTAGAAAGTGTTAAAAATGTTGAGCCAATTAGATTTCATCAATTGAAAGATGAAGTAACATCAACTTTCATCATCTAAAAAACCGATAACGGTGTGGTTATCCAAGACGCTAACGTTCGGTATCTATATCCGAACTCTGAACCGGAACATAAAACAAATGCAAATCAGCTAGAGCATGAGCCTGCCGAACCAAAATTTAAATACCGGAATTACGGTATTGATATCGGAGAAACAATGCTAGATCTGTAGAATGAAGAGTAGAATATCTATTCCTTGAAGTTATTGTGGCCAGTTCTAAAATATTTGTCGGGGTTGTTGATGCGAGGTTAGTTAATGGTTAGTTAATTTTAATTGAAGAAGATCTTACTGAGATCACGATATCAAAATGTGGTAATCATGGGTGACATGAACCTATTTACTTAAATTTAATGCCATCATTCTTTGAGAAATTCGATGCCAAACTTCTACAGAATAATAAACCAACACACTTCGATCTACATTATGGCTCTCGTTACTTGCTTGATTTTTTTGTTGTCAATAATGGTATTCCCTTACCCCTGAATGATCAGTTCTGGGTTCCAGCAATATCTAAGCATGCACTTATCTATTATTCCTTTGATTTCTATTCTCCTAAACCAGCAGTAACTTTCTATTTTAGAGACGACAAAGTTGTGAATAATACCAATCTCCTGTTTGTGATTTATATTTGACTAATGATGTAAATGCGGAAATATCCATTTTAAATGCGGAACTCCTTAAACTTCAATACACATGTGCTTATTAGACAGTTCACTACTTCATACTCTACCGATGATAATCCATGACATACATACTCCTGCTGTTGTGAACGCTAAATCTAGTAGGGAACTCCCATTTAGAACTTATAAAGAAGATCCAATACCAAATAACTGGAAAATATTCTGCATATACAGAAATCGTGTTAAAATTATAATAAGAGATAACGAGTCGTATGGAATTGCTTATTATATTATAGAACAACCTAACCTGTTAAACAACTGATTAGATCAGAGTACTGACTAATGAACTCACACCTGAACCATTCAACTCGCATTTTGCTTTGCAACCAGCTGGTTTAACTAATGATAGAGCAGATAAAGCTATTATTGAAAATGAATTGTCGTTCTTTCACAACGTTTCGTTAGTTGAAGTTGAGCCATCTTCTTGGTAAAATCTAGTGCCACTGGGTATAAAACAAACTTATAAAATTCATAAGACTGGTAATATCGTTTTTTCCGACACATCCTACATCTGATAAAACACAATAATTACAACCTCATCTGTTTCATTGGATTAGAAAGTGGTCAGTTCGCTTCTCCCACAAAACTTACTGACTGTAAACTTATTAGTTTTTAACCAGCTGTTCTGGCACTGGGGGAAACAAAAATCTGCAGTCTGCATATCACACATATCAAATCAAAAACTATACCCTATAGGTCGTAACCATGCGAACTGGGGTGCTATGAACGACCGTTTGACCCATCTCAACTGGGCTAGTTTATCTGCTGAAAAAAACGTAAATGCAATTGCGCAGCGAATAACATCAGCCATTCGGATCGGCTATGGAATGCTTCATTCCAACATCTATTCAAAAACCGATTTCCACAAACAACTCATGGTTCAGCAATTGGCTCCAAACATAGAGCTCACACGCAATTCCAACAAACACCTACCCGCCGCTTGCAATCGTGAGTTTCTGATAGCCGCCCGTAGAAGTGCTAAAAACGCCATAAAAACAATGCCAAACGAAAACCCGTACCAAAATTGAAGGGGGAAGTGCTAACCGGGTTATTTTTTTCAAGAGCGTCTTTACACATTTCAAGAGTGTCTTTACACACATAAACACGACAGACCGGACTTTTCACTTTGTATTGATGATTCCTCAAATAAGCGTTCTCTACCGGCTCACATGCTCGGTCTAGAAGTGGATAACAAACTTTCTTGGGAAGCCCATACTTACTCAACAGCCAAAAACGCAACTAAATGTTTAGGTTATCTGAGAAGAAGTAAATTCTGCTTTACTCCTGAATTTCTGATTATATACAGAGAGTTTCATAATACATGCGCAGGACATCAGGATGTGATAGCTCGTCCTAAAATATGAAAAAACGTTTCACTTAACTTACCCTCTAAAATGCACCATTTTCGAGATACAGGGTGTTGAAATTGAAAAAATTTTGTTTTTGCGAATATCTCTGGAACCGTTTATCGTACAGAATAACAGCTTCCGTAAGCATTTTCTACTCATAATAAGCTATGTTTTGTGCGGAATTTTTTTTAAAGTCTTTATTGTTGAAGGTTTTGAAGGGGTAGTGGGTGTTTTTCTCCCCAACTTCTACGCTACTGGAAAAAGTACGGGTTTGAGATACTCATTTGAACCGCCAATGTTTTCTACACAAAAAAGGTATTCCTGGACATAAGCTCTAAAGTCGACCCGAGAAAAATCAACTCTTCTGTTGAAAAAGTAAAAACGGTCAATTTTTTTAAATAAAATGTTTTTTCTTACTAATTAAATAATAGTAAATTATGATGCTAGGACGTAAAGCTAAAGATTTTGGACGTATGTGAAGTTTGCAAATCGAGGCGCTAGCTTAGATTTGCACCCACATTAAGTCCAAAATAGCTTACGTCCGTGCATCATATACTCTTTTTTATTCGCCGCAAGCAAAATATTTAAAAAAAAAAATAATTATTCTAAATTAAAATTATAAATTTGCATAAATTTTGAAATAAAAATATGTGGAACAAGTTACCTTTGACAAAATATTTGTTATCTTTTCCAAATTATTGTATAACTATGACAACAAATGATAACAATTATTTTAATTGGATAATGATATTTTGAATTTAAGGGTTGCTTTGATAAAAATTTCTATTTTTTATAGAATTTAAACAAATACAAATGTTTTTTTACTTTTTTGGACGTAGCTATGACAACAAAATACATGCTTAAAAAGTGACACTTTAAGGCCTTTATATAATAAAGTAACACTTTAATACATAGGTGAATAAAAAATTTATTTAAAGGTTAGAACAAGTAACAAAACCAAACGTTAACTTCATAATTGCATAATTAAAAAAAACAATAACAAATCCGCCGTTAGCTTCAATGCACGCAGCAATTCTTCGACGCATCTAACTGTCTCAAACTAAAGTGGGCTGGAGCTCCATCATGCATATAGTACATGTTTTGTCTTACTTGAAGCGGTACATTTTCCAACATTTCCCCGGCAGTACTTCTAGAAATTGTCGATAATTTGCACCGTTTTATGCCAGCGGAACGTTCGGAACGTGAACGGAACATTCACGGAAAATTGTTGCTGATGATGGCCTTCTGCAATTTCATGTGAATTTTCTTCAGCCCATATGTGGTTATTGTGAAAATTGAAAATACCATCTCTCGAGAAAGATGCTTCATCGGTAAACAGAACTTCGGCTCCAAACTGAAGATTTTGAGCTATTTTGTCTTGCATTCATCTACAAAAAGCCAATCTTGGCGGACAATCTCTTGGCAATAAGGTTTGTGCTCTTTGGATATGGTAGCGATACAAAAAGTTGTCTTTTCAAAATTCTCCACACCGTCGAGTGAGATAGGTTTAATTAGTTGAGAACGATTTTTCTGGTACTTGTGGTCGGATTTTCTTCAATTTCGTTGAGGACAGCCTCTTCTTGGGGAATTGCAACTTCCATAGACCGCCCATTGTCAGCAGCATTCTTTTTAGAACTTCCATTTTCCCATAGTCGTTGGCGGATGCGTTGAAACAAGTTATGGTGTGGTACTTGGCGATCAGGATGTCTTTCTTGATACAACCGGCTTGCTTCTGCCGAATTACCGCTCGCCATTCCATAAAGGTAATGCATTTCGCACAGTTTAGCTTTTGTGTAATTTATTTTTAATTTTGTAATAAAAATTTACCTTTTGCAGGTACAAACTAATTGGCAGGAAGTAGCTTTAGCTTTGAAATTTAAAGCCTACAAAAATTATACATTTTTTTAACACAAAGGATGAAATGTGCGAAATGCGTCTTACTTTACGAATTGGAGAATTTAGAAAAGTCAACTTTTGTATCACTTATTCATTTTTTTTTAATTTTGCAATTATGAAGTTAACGATCTCCGGAACTTAATTGTTTAGATTTTTTCTTTATTTAATTAGTAAGAAAATAGTTATTTATTTATCTAGAACGAAAAGTGAAACTAAAGTACGAGCTAGTTGTTTACTAGTGAAATTACTAGTGAGTACCTTTAAAAACACTTTTCGTTTGAGGTAAATACAAAATTTTATTTCATACTGGAAATTTATTAAAATAAAAAGAAATTAGTTTTAAATTTTGCTCAAAAAGTTGAACTTTAACGTCCTAGGACTTTATAAAATTTTATAAAGTCCTAGGACGTTAAAGTTCAACGTTTATGGTACAAAAAGTTGAACTTTAACGTTCTAGAACTCTATAAAACTTTATAAAGTCCTAGGACGTTAAAGTTCAACTTTTTGTACTATAAATAATCCGAAAAATGTCGAAAAATTTCAAAAAATTGACCATGTTTTCAACATAAAAGTTGATTTTTCTCGAAAACGGTCGACTTCAGAGCTTATGACCATGAATACCTTTTTTGTGTGGAAAACATTGGCGGTTGAGCGTCTCAAAACCGTACTTTTTCCAGTAGCGTAGAAGTTGGGGAGAAAAACAACCACTACCCCTTCAAAACCTTCACCAATTAGACTTTTTCGGTACGATAAACGGTTCCGGAGATATTCGCAAAAACAAAATTTTTTTCACTACAACACCCTATATCTCGAAAATGGTGCATTTTAGAGGGCAAGTTAAGAGAAACTTTTTCCGTATTTTTGGATGAGCTATCATATCCTGAAGTCCTGCGCATAAATTATGAAACACCCTGTATAAAGCTTTTATAAGACTCCATATGGAATATAATTCCATATAATTCCGGAATATAATTCCGAGGCAGCAAAAACTAATTTCGTCGTTTTATAGATAGAATTCAACACCGGGCATACAAGTTAATTGATGATGCTAATTTAACAAACTCTTTGGGCTTCTTCGATCATAGACGCAATATCGGAGCCCTCTCTGTATTTTATAAATACTATAATGATAAGGGTTCAGTTGAGATAATAGCGGTAATGCCTCCACGACGTCAGTTCTCACGCTCTACTCGTCTAGCAATAAACTCCTATGAGCACTCGCTTGAACCATTCTTTCGCCGAACTGAGCAATATGTTTCGATTTTTCCCCACGACCTTTTTATAGAATTAGAATTCTCTAAAATCCACCGTTGTTCCGCCTAATTACAGCCTTCAAAAATTTAGGCTTAACATAAAGAAATTAACTCACAAGTATTACCACCCCTTTACATATTTCCTTTCCCCCACTATCCCCTTTCATTTCTTGCTCCTTCACTTTTCACTCTTCTCCTTCAAATGTTGTGCCTGAATTAAATACTAAATTTTTTACTGTGCATTTTGGATACATGTTATCTAAACGAAGACAATATAAAAAAAAATTGGTCTTCTGCCAGCATTATCGAAAGTTTGGGAAATCTTGATCGCGACTGTTTAATAACCAATCAGGGTTTAGATCTTCCCATATAATACCATACCTCTACTGCGGTTATGGATATCACTAAGTTTGCGATAGAAAATATTGATAAACGTAAAACTACCATACTTATCTTGCTTGGTTTCAGTAAGGCATTTGATTCTATTGACCACTCCGTACTGTTTGAGAAACCCAAGGAACAATTTTTTTTCTCTTCTTCTGAATGGAATCTTATGTTGTCTTAAGAAATAGAAGGCAGTGCGTCTCAACTAACAATGCTAACTCCACATGCTAAGATCTTATAAAAAGAGTTCCACACAAGGGTCGGCGTTGGGTGCATTACTCTTCTCACTTTACATAAATGATTTGCCTTCCTGCATAAAATTTTGTTTAGTGCATATATAATATCTGGGTTAGTGCATATGATTCTGGGTTAATTTTACGATTACATTTTGATAAAATCCACACCGACGTCTTTGACATTTCACCCTCAATGTTTCGTCCGAAACAAATTTCAATTACACGACGTCATCAATGCGGTGGTTCGTTATTTGAAGAATAATTGTCATAATAAACATTTACAAAACCCACTTGTTTGTATAAGTAAAAAAAATTTTGTGAACCACAAAATTTGTAGATTTATTTTAACAATATTGAAATAATAAAATACATAATGTTACAACAAAACCTCATAAATCATGATGCAACAGTAAACAGTTAAAACAACCTCTTTCTTTACAACTCCAAGGATAAACGGGAAAATGTACTTCATCAAGAAAAATTTTTTCTGGCAAAACCAGCCAGCTCTTCTTTTCTAAATAAAACGTCACATACAATTATGACAACCAAAGATGAAGAGAATGACGATAAACTGCTTATCTTATACTATATCAGAACTTTATTGGATTATGAACATTAATAGTAGTGTTACAATAACTAAAACTATTTACTGTTCCGTTAACAACGATGACAGTCCCAATATTAATTTATTTTTATTTGTATAGTAAAATTTTCTAGCCTATGTTTAAATGAAATAATGAAAAAATACGTACATAGATAAATATAAAATAAAACAGCTGATTAATGACGGATGTACATTGTATACTTTTAAAAAACAACAGCAAATATTTATACTATATTAAAAATGTAAAATATGGAATAGGTCTGCATCCTAATTTGATTTTAATTTGTTATGCAGACTAACAATAAAACTATTTTTTTTTCTAATGAGTGCAAAAATGAATCAAGGTTGTTAGTCTATTCATAGTTTAATTGAATATAAATACATAGTTTAATATATCTTTCATAAAACCACCAATACGACGATGTAAAAAAGTGAGGATGATAGGATTACAATAAACAATTACGTTTACATTTTACAAAAATGATCAAACAAATATTAGTTGTGAATTTTTAAAGTAATTTTAAACATCTTGTACAGGGTGAATAGATTTTTCTATTGATTTTTGTTTCATGTTACATTATTACATAAAAAATTTGTTTTGGTTGAATTTTAATTTAACAACGGGTTGAAAATGAAATTGAATGGAAAAATTAAAAAATTTTATTAGTCATCTTATTCGTCGACACGAATTAATTGATAATTCAAAGAAAAATATACAAATTTATGAAAACATTATTGGCTTCAACAAAGTACATATATTTTTAATTGATCTACAATATATATATATATACATATTTTTACTATCTCCTCTCTATCTATAGATAATACAAATTTCTTAACCTTCATAGTTCTATAATTTTCTAGAAATAATAACAAAATAATATAAAACTATTAAATCAAATTAATTACATTTAACAATTGTAATGTTCATTTAGTTTTGGCAGTTAATTTTTAATTCGCTAAATTTAATTTCATGTGTTATATACAACACTTACCATACAACGTACATAGAAACATTCTTAGTTCATAATTATTCCACGTGTACTATTCTGTATCGTTGATTCAATTGAAATAGTAGTATACGATATCAGTAAAAGTAGTGAGAATAAAGTTTGTATTATATATTACAGTATGTATATTATTCGTCGAATAATATGAAAAATTAATTCAATCGTAATAATCAAAGAATGAACATAGGCTTAATTTCAATAGAACAAATAAATAAGCGAAAAATACTTAGCTAGTGTATACTACGCCCGTCATTCATCGAATTTCGTTTTTAGGTTTCCTTTCTTGAAAAGTGAAACCTTAAAAGCATATAACTCTAGCGTAACGTTTTGTTGGTTGTTGTGTTAGAATTTTCTCAATTGTATATATATCCGGATTAAATAATAGAAATAAAAACTATATTACTATAATAAAAATATGTACATATTGTAAAATTGGTTGACATTTAATTGTTTAAAACGGAAATTTTTCTAAAAGTTTTTTGTGTGTAATATTATAATTATTTAGAATTCGTTGCGAGTTCAATTGAGTTCGGTGGGGATTTGTAAAGTTAAGTAAATATTATTTAAAAAAAAAATTGCACGAATAAAAAATTCAATTATTTTGTTTTATGTAAAATATGATGAATGGCAAAAAAAATTGACGTTTTAACGCGTCAACCGTGGTTGAAGTTTTTTTCTACATTTTTAATGATTGAATTATGTTTGTTCATTTTTATTAGGGTTGAGGTTTGTTTGTTTTAGACAATGTTTATGAAAACAAATTGGCAATATTAATTAAACAGTTGAATTAATAATGAAAAAATTGTTGAAACTTAGCCAAAACTTAACACTGTAACCAAAATTAATCGTAATTTTTATGTGCATAAGCCCACTCACTTAAGGGAGTAGGGTGTATATATGTGACAGAAAAAATTGATTGTTCTCTTTCTTATCAACATTCCAATATGGCAACTGTTACCTACCATCGTGCTTAAAATAAAATGCTTCCTGGCGGCTAAAATGCCCTAGTAACGGATATCTTTTCCTTCGAATTTCTTACGTCGACAGATGTGGAAAGGTATAATAAGGATGTCTGTCATATCTCTACAGGTTTAACAACTGGAAAACCAAAAACTATTGTTCAGCTATTCTTCTATTGTAGTCTTTGTTACCCAGAGTATGGTATTTCATTGGTTTGAGCTAGATATGAATGGGCTTTACGTCTGTAATCCTACAGTACTTAGATGTAATCAAGATTTATTGGTTTTGCCAGGGAACCAACATTTTAACCCCAAAACTTCATCGCTGATCGCTTCATTTCATATCAATCACGAAATGTTCAGTGTTTCATGAATGACATTTTACGTCTATTATTTTTTAAAAGTTCGTTAGTTAGCTAGGACCAATTCGAATCAACATTTTGGAGTTCCTCTACCAAACAGAATCAGTAGTTAGATTAACCTTAACATTTATAAGCCAGTACAGTAGCAAGTTTATTAGCTTAGCGTTAGTTGAAATTTTTTTATCAATTTACAATTCGATATCAATTTAATTTTTTTTAATTGAATTTAAAAAAATAATAGAATCTAATTATGTTCTAGAAACTTCTAACTTGAAATACTCTGTGTCCAGAAGCAATGTCCCTCCGTAGTCGGTTGTGTCAGGTTTCTTTGGGTGATATTTATGTCAAGTCGCTATTTTTTCGAAACAAAGTTCCCTGACTTTCCAGACCAAAAATATGAAAATTCCATGGCTTCTTTAAAACAAAACTAATAATTTTGTAAACAAAAAACCTAAAATGTATAAATGTTTTGACATGAGTCGATGTTATATGACAGAGGTGGCCAAGCTTCACTACACGTTGAGCCGCAGTACAATAATCTCTCGTTTCGAGAGCCACAAAAAAAAAAATTTTTCAAAAGTATCAGTTGTTTGGAAATATTTATTTTATTGAAAAAACAATTATGTACTTATGGTTATAAATACATACAAAAACATCTTTAAAGTTTGTTACATGACATGCCTGCTGGTAGATGGCATGTTTGTTTGTAACTTGGCCGTGAATTTTCTGAAATCTGGTTCATAGTTTGTTAGCACAGTACGAATTAATTCCGTTAAATGCTCATTTGTAAGTTGTGAACGTGGGTTTGATTTTATAAACTTCATTGTTGAAAAAGTGATTCACAACAATATGTTGTACCGAATATAGACAGTAATCTGGCAGCAGCTTTTTTCAAATTGGGGTACTTTGATTGAGACACTAGTTTCCAAAACTCATTTGGAGATTGTGTGGCTTTGTGATGCATTTTAAGAATGTGATCTTCCTGTAGCTCTAGTAATTCCATTTCTACATGCAAAATATAACAAAGAATCGATAAGCCCTCGTTAATAATGTTAATTTCGAATGGATTTACAAGTAAATTAAGAGAAATATTTAAATTATTCAGATCATTAAATCGCAAGTGAAAGTCTTTTAATAATTCTGCTAATTTACTGTCGTATTCACTCAGTTTGTTATCATTAATTTTAGAGAGTCTGTTCTTCAGATGAGGAAAGTGGTTGAACACTTTTGTTGTTAAATCTCGTTGAAATGGTTTAATTTTTTTAATAAAACTCAGAATCGTTTGAATAAGATCAGTAATAACTTTATCTTTTTCTTGTAAAGCTAGGTTGAGGGATTGCAGATGCTCCATTATATCAGTCAAAAGCATACAATCATTAATCAATTCATCATCCTTTAATTCCAGATAGTGTTTTTCTTTTTCTTTGAGGAAATTTCTGATAGGTTCCATTAAATCAACAAATCGGCTTAGAACATTATAGGTGGATAACCATCGCACAAGGCAGTAAAATGTTATATCCCATACAAGGTTGTACAACTGGTCCAGTAATGGTCCATTACTGGCAGCCAGTAATGCAGCAATGGGCGAGTACTGGCAACCACGACTGGGTCATTAACATAATTTTACTGGATGATAACTTCGGACAATAAATGGTTGCCATTCTTGGGTCAAATACTGGCAACCAAGACTGGGCCGTTAAAAAAAATATGCATTATTATCATATGTAAATTTAAATAAATTAAATACAAACTAACTTAAAATAAAATAAAAATGACGGAAAAAATTCAAAACTCCCCATACAACTGGTTCAGTTGCAAGAATGGCTGAGTAATGTCAAACACCGCCCTGACTCCGCCAGTACGCCGCCATTAAAAATAATATAAAATAATATTTTTTATACATAAATTTAAATAAATTATTTACAAAATAATTAAAATAAAATAGAAATGAAAATAAATTAAAACATATACCAACCTTTTCTTTATTACCATAGTCTTTCAACCGACAAGGCGATAACTAAACTATATGTGAAATTTTTCAAACTGTATATTTAATGATGATTAATGGTTCGATGATTGGCCGATGATTGGTTCTAGTATTGGCCCAGTAACAATAGCCAAGTACTGTTAACCATTAATGGACCAGTGCTTGACCGTATGTCAATGTCTGGCAAAACCTACTTGGGATCTTGAGGATGATCTTCAAAGTCCAGTGCTTCGATAAAGTTCTTGAATTGGCGATGGGTTTTTGAATTCGTCCGAATATAGTTCACAATTTGTAGCACAGTTTTCATTACGTTTTCGTATTTAAAATATTTTGCAACTAAATGTTCACGATGAACAATGCAATGAAGTGCCGAAATTCGGGTATTCTTGGATCATTTTTTAATAGACCAATAAGGCCTACATTTTTTCCTAACATTGCAGGTGCTCCGTCAGTTGCTACACTTACCAAATTATTCAGTGGAATATCTGTATCTGACAATATATTATCAAGGGCACTCTTAGTGTCAATACCACGAGTAGTATTTTTAAGTGCTACCAAATCCAATAGTTCTTCCTCTACGATTAAAGATTCGGAAACGTATTGGATAAATACAGCTAACTGGGCGGTGTCTTGTATATCGATTGATTCGTCAAGGGCTAAGCTGAAAGCTACACTATTTTTTACATCTACTTGTAGTCGCTGTTTAATATCTTTTCTTATTTCCGTAATACGTCGCTCAGTGGTATGACGTGATACTGGAACATTGCTAATTAATCTGTGCAATTTGTTATTTAAAAGATCCAGCATTTTAACCACCTGTTCCATATTCTTTTTGATAAATTTTCCCTCAGTGTAAGGTCGTTAAGCACGAGCGATGTTCCAAGCGATCATAAAACTAGCCTCGGTAGTATTATCGGCTTCTGAACTAAAAGATGATAATAATGTTTGCTGATTACTTAATGCAGATTTTAAAGAGTTTATTTTATTTGTTCGGATGTTGGTATTCAACGGATAACTATCCAAAAATTTATTATGGTTTTTTTCGTGATGCCGTTTTAAATTACTGGTTTTATAATGGGCAAGTGATTCATTGCACATAAGACACAAAGATTTTCCCCCTTTATCAATGAATGCGTATGCTTCAACCCATTCTTGCCTGAAGCTACGATTTTATCCGTCATATCACCTTTTTTTGTGGTCTGACATATTTAGCAGTTAAATTAAAAAACGGAGTATTCATAAAAAACACGCAAAATATTATATTTCGCTACAAGAGATAAAATCACCGTTTTTTTCTTGCAATTTCCTTAAGTTTTTAATTTCGTTTTTCGTTTAGGGTAATATCTTACTGTCGTAGATGTAGAAGCGGTTGAGGTAGCATACACTTAGTCTCAGGTGGCTTCAACCCACAGATGTTTAAAAAAAAGGGTTAATCTACACCTTAGAACGCCAGTTGTTGTGGGACCCAGGTCTAGACCTGGGTCTTAAAAGGTATTTATGTGTTGTTGTGACACATATTCTAAACCCTATTACACAACACATTTTATAAAAAAAAAAAAAAAAATATGTCGGATTTGCACGTGTTTTTAATTCTATTTAATTATGAACTTATTCAATTTTTAATTGGAATATTAAAGGATACATTAAATTTAACGTCGGCAAATTGCCTAAAGATAAAATATCAAAAATATTGTTTATAAAAAAATTGCAGAAAAAGATAATCATAGAAAAACAAACGAATCCAAAAGGAAAGACTTTTGATTTTGAGAAAGATTTTTGTGCATTAATTTGAGACAAATACAGGTGATTTTATTTTTAGCCCATGTTAAACGTATAACAATATGTTAAACGTATAACCTTAAATAATAAAATTAGTTAAATTTATTTATAACAGCGGATTATAAACTTGATTCGCGAAGTAAAGTAGTATCAAACTGAAACAAAGTCGCAAAAAACTCCAATAGTAGTAACTTCGACAGGACGGACCTAAATATAATAAAATGATTGCATTAAATCATATTATATTATTATTTTAAATATTTTATTTTACTTGTTATATTTTCATATTATATTAAACAGCATTATAAATTATATGTATTATTTCTAATTTTGCTACAATTTTTATGAATTATTAAACATTATTTAATTTTTTCATTTCTTTTCGAGAGCCGCATTTATTCTTTTAAAGAGCCGCATGCGGCTCGCGAGCCGCGGTTTGGCCATGTGTGTTATATGACATGAGACATGTTTTAATTCCAACAAAGGATATATAAAATATTTGAAATTCTGATAAATATCTAATTACATAAAAGACCTAGTTGTAGAACTACATTTAGCTTTCCAGACCGATTATTGTAATAGCGTGGTCAAATTGTACAACTCAATGCTCAATCTTTGTTTTTCCAGATGAATTTTCCCCATCTGTTTCTCTAGTTGACATGGTATCTTCGGCTATTCAAGAGTCTAAATAATGAATGGTGTGCTAAACATGTTTAACTTATTATAAAAATAATTAACCGATTTAATGAAAACAATGCATCCAAGTTCGATTAAATGTTTCACTTTTCAAAAATAGAAATCAATGGTTTTTGAAGTTTTTCCAAGTTTTCCTTTTCAATCCTCATTATTTTATACTGATGATGTAAACGTTTTTGCTCAAAAATTTACTGAAACCATTCAATTCGGGATTAATAAATTGGTTCCCTTTTCAATAGAAACTCCAACTAAAAATGTGTTCGAAGGCGGCCAAATTGGCTTTTAGAAGCTAACGTAGATTATTTTGCATTTGAATATATGTATAAGAAAATACTCGTTATATCTAAAAGCTAACAGTATGAGTAAGCCGAAATTGATAGAGTGAAAGCAGCATAACTTCCCGGGTAGGAGCTGCCAATATTAAACAACGAACTAGGTTCCACCGATAAGCAAACTGCCGATTACCGATTAATCGCCTTTCTTTATCAGCCGATGCCGATTATTTGATGAAAATGAGTTAAACAAATCTGCGCAAAAAATTAAACTATTAATTAGAACGCGGGACTTTTCTTCACAAGTCCGGACAGTTTCATCAAAATCGGGACGCTTTGCAACTTTAGTTTAAAATATTCTGCAAATGTCGCTTTTATTTTTTTAATTTATATTTCGGTAAATAGTAAAATTTCTGTAACTTTCAACAGCGCTTTTTTTGCATTTTTCTGATAACTATTTGCCATTCGTAGGTAAAACAATCTTTTTTTTTAAATAAAAAGTGTTGTGTTATCGGGTTTACAATATGTGTCACAACAACACAAATACCTTTTAGGATGTAGGTCCCTCAACAACTTGCGCTCTAAGGTGTTGATGAACGCTTTTTTTTTAAACATCTGCGGATTGAAACCACCTGAGACTATGGATTCCGGCAAAGATCTGCATTCTTCAGCTTATTTTTTATCTAAGTTGACTGTGGTACATTTGGTAGATTCATGTATTTGGGAACGACTTCGTTGTCATTATTTATAAAACTTAGAGTTCGGAATGATAGAAAAATTAATAAGTTTAATATGAAAAATACAATGATGTCGCAAGCAAGAATTTAAGAATGGATAAAACCAACATTTATAACACAGTTTAGAGAAGTGCCATTTGAAAGAGCTTTTAATTTAAGTAACATCGGAATGTTTTGTATAATTTTGCACTACACCAGTTCGTAAATAAATGTCAAAAAGGGCTATTTCATGTATATGTATTGGAATTTGTTGTGTTTAAAATGCAATACACAATTAAAAACGCATGTGTTGATAATCGGCCGACAGATCGGACAAAAAAAAACGATACCGATAAATCGGCAAAATGGTCGATATGTCCGATTATCTTCCGAATGATCAGTGCAAACCTAAAACGAACCAAACTGGCGCCTGTTTTAGCCAATGGTGCCCGTTTTAGCCAAGCCTTGGTTAGTTAACTTAAGTTTCAGTTGTAAATGCATAAACTGAACCAAGATTCAGTTTATTTTATTCCACGTTATTCATCATTCACCTGTCTAATGCATTGTAGATATGTGAAAGTCATATTATGTTTATCGTTATTTTTATGAATGTTGCTAAAGAGTAACATTCATAAAAATAAAGATTAAAAATGTCGAAAGAGGTTGGATGCCACAATCTCTTTCCACACATTTAAAGGAGATCTGGGGAAAAAATTGGTGTGGTAGACCTGGTCCAAGCCTAATTTGCCAGACTTGGCCCCAGGACATCAGTCTAAGCTTGGTTCAAGCTTGGGCCGTTTGAAAATGTTAATTGCCTGGCCCGAAGCAGAAAAGCTGTAACGCCCAAGTTTGTTCCATTAGCTCATATTTACCTGGGTTTAGAATATATCAATATCGAAACGCTTTGCTTCAAACACCATTACTCTGAAAACTCCTGAAGAAATACCCCAAATTCAGTCTTCAGGAGTTTATATGAAAGACTTTCATTTCAAAATTTAAGCCCAAAATTGTCAAAAAACTTTTAAAGGCGGGTTAAACATCCAACCTATTATTCCGAACAAATTTTCAAAAGAACTTGCACTCACTTTAACCAAAATTTTCTATAGATTTTATATTCCTACAGTATTTTTTTCTTCGTTTTCTTCGAAGTCGATCCACAAAAAAGGAATAAGATGTGATATTTCAAATCATAGATAAACAACAGCTTTACTCCCAGTCCTATATGAAATATATGAGCACTATATTCATTCACATATATCAAATGTTTTGGAAGACAACCATTTGATATCTCATAGCTAATTTTTTTAGCGTTGATTTTTTTTCTTTACACAATGTTAGTGGATGAAGAATTTTTTAGGATAAGCCCCACCCTGAAAAGGTGGATTGAAATCACGTCAAAGAATTACAAAAAAAGTGAAACTCTGTTGCAAAATCACGCTATAATGTCACTGTTCTACATTTAGTTATGTGAACAGTGAATGGGTGGCCAGAGGAATTTGCTGTGGTAAGACGAAACAATGTAGCAAGCTCAGGTTAGATTGATTTGATCTCCTTAGAAAAATAATCATCCATAAAGTATTTGTAGAATATTGCGAAATCTGCAACATTTACAAAGATGGCTTTTCTTTTGAGTCTAAATTAATTAAAGTTGGAGCAATCTAGCCCTAATTTTGTTCCCTCTATTTTTAATTTACATAAACGATCTGTTGTAAATCCACAGTAACCCGATAAATAGTTTTGCAGATGGTAAAACTGCACATATTATTGGTCACCGAATCTTTAAATGATAAAATACATCGTCCCCGCTCAGATGCAGCACTAAAAGTAAACTAATAGCTTAAAATTCCGATTGGGGTAATCAAAATTTGATTGATGAAATTTGATTTTAATTCCAAAAACAAAGCTATTTTTTCTAGTTTGAAAACTGAGTTTCCCAACGATATTTCAATCAATAGGCGTGGGGATTAAATACGTTAATGCGCAAGCATTCTTTTATTAGGAGTCACTATTGCAGATGACTTACTATGAAATGATAATTTAATAACAATAACAAAGAGCATGTGTAGAAAACTCGGCCTCCTCCATAAAAGGTAAAAAACACTTCACCCCACATTAATGACTTAATATTTATAAGTCCTATATGAAGTATTGCCGTCAAGTTTGGGCGCTGCATCGGTTTCCATTATGGCTGTCTTGAAGTCTGTTCAAAGCATGTTATACGAATTGTTCATGATCGAAATTTAACAGAAAAACTTGATGCCCTTAAACTTCGTCGCACTGTTGTTGATCTCGTTGTTTTTTATAAATATATTTTTTTACTTGTCTTATCATTTAGCTAGTGCCTGATTGGTAATTGAGATCACAGGCTGTCATAGCGACAGAATGCAAATGGATTTTTTGTACATTGACAAAAAAATATTAATTTGAACGTTTACATAAAATTTTAGAGTATCGAAAATTTTCTAAGAACTGAAATTCAAAATATAACAGTAGATAGATTGTATTATAAACTATGTCGCTTGCAAAAATATTTTAAATACGTATAAAGGAGATATAAGTAAAATATTAAGAATGCATGCAATATAATTTTTATAAAAAAGTTTTTGTTAAAATAAAATTTTTCTAGAACATAACAAAAATTCCATGACTTTCCCTGACCAAAATAAAATCCCATGACTTTCCATGACTTTCTAGAATTCCATACCTGGTGGACACCATGCTGAGTCATACATATATAAATAAACTACCTTCTTTTCGCGGTCGATAAAGCCGCTTATCGTTTCAGTTTTTTTTTTTTTGACATGAATTTATTTTAAACAAAATTGTTGATTTTTTCTAGAAGTTCACAACGATATTTAAATTTGTAAGCGACGAACATAAAGGTGTAAGGTGAGTGAACGTTTATTCATTTAATGAGCGTCATAATTTCCAACGACTAACTCTGTAACAATTATTTAATTCCGAAAAGCGCTTCTGGCAAACACGGTGTTCTTTATAGATGAAAAAACTATTTTCTCAATTTCATTTACTCCATATTTATAAATATAATATTTGTCCCTGTATGGAATATTGTTTGTCCGTTTGACATTACTCTCAAGAAGCAAGCTATCGAATTATGGTTGATCGAAACTTTATTCTCTATACACAAAACCGGTATCCTATAACTGATTATCGCTGTTTCCTATAAATATCTTCACTAACGGTGCTGTCAAGATCTCACGCTGTTATTGGAATAATACAGAAGAATTTCTTCGTCCGAACTACATCTAAATGGTTGTGGAACATATTGCAATTTCTATTACACAACACTTTTTATTTTAAATTAAAACAAATAAATTAAACGAATGTTATGGATTTGTACGCTAAATTTTCACGGAGCTCTCAGTGAGTGACGACTAATTGTAATAAATAAGGTACCAATGATTTCAGTTAGACTTCGAGTTATACAATCAAAGTTCAAACAATCACATATTTATTTAAAAGCGATCGACAGAAAAATTTATGCAAATGTTTTGCATATATTTTGCAAACGAATGAAATTAACTAATTCATAAATTATTGATTCATTACTTTGATACTAGACTCTGATTGGTAATGAGAGTTTATTTTCTGTTGTCCAGCACTGATTTTGTTTTATTTCACAATTCAAATGTTTAAAAACAATTCTTATATCTGCTTTCCATTTCGCCCTTCCCGTTATCACCTTAAATCGTCAAATATAAACTGAAACACCGTATTCGGACAAAAACTCAAAAGGATGAAATAAAATTTTCAGACATTCTTAAAATTTCACGAGACAGATATTATTAGTATTACATACAAAATCAATATTTCATCAACTTAAACCAAAAAAATGGAATTTTTTTTTTAATAGAAAAAAGAAAAAAAAATATTTGTATGAACATAATCTTTATGATTGATCGAGGACCGTATGGTAGTATTAGGATATTACAAACTAGGTAACCAATGCAAAATACAATTGATAACAAGGAGCGAAGCAAGCATTTTTCCCATTGAAAGTCTATGGAACCGTTTTTCGGTGATTATTCCTCCGTATTATGTCTAATTTTCAATAATTTCAATATTTTGTAAACCATCTATGGCTAGATGTCCTCTTACATGCAAAATTTCATTTTGATATCTTTAATAGCTTGGGAGGAGTATGCGGACAATCGAAAATCCGAATCGGGAAAAAATGGAGTTTCGCTACGCTTCACTCCAACTAATTACATATATCAATATTTAAAAAATAAAAGTTCCAGCTAACGCGATTACATTACCAACAAGATGAAAGTAAGCTAATCTTTATTTTTTTTTAAGAAACTCTAAAATATATAGTTGTTTTAAATACATTTATTTACAATCATATCTTCAATTCCGAAAAAAGATAAATTTCGTTGTTCTTTTCTTAACATTGCACAGTCAAATCAAATAAAAACAAAACAGTGAACGACCTCAAACACACATTCAAAGTATAAATACGTCTGGCAAAAATAAAAAAAACGTATTTATATATATATTTAAAATTAAAGAACACACCGCAGTAAAATATATCCAGAAATTAATTTGCAATTAAATCGATGAAACAAATAAAACAATGAAATCAGCGTAAAAAAAGTTCAAAATGTATAGGTAGGTCGTGACCATTTTTCAAAGAATTTTACTCGTATTTCTATTGATTTGTGAAAATCGACCAAAACTTAAACGCTTAACAACCCTAAGAAAAAAAAACAGTAATGAATAACAACGAAGTTAGGGTTAAATTTAAACAGGAATTTTTTCGACAAAAAAAATTGTCTGAATTCTTTTTATATAAAAAGAAATATGTATTCATGTGAGAAGATTTATTTGACGATCTTTGTTCAAACAATTCTATTTACAGCCATAAAAATCACATTTATTGCAAAGATGTATGACCTTCTTCCCTCTGTAAAAAATTGCAATACTTCTTTAGTTAAACAGAATCAAGCCGTTGTCTAGAGCTCATAAAATGAACTAAAAAGAAATTTGTGAAGCGCATGACAATCGCACAACCGGTTGGTTGAATATGGATGACCTAATTAAAGTGTATGTAAATCGTTTTAAATTAAATATGCGAATTCCTTTCCAAGTCAAGTCCGGGAATTCATTAATACAAATATTAATTCATGTCACTTTCTTACTACATACGTATAACAAACTATTAACTCAATGAAAAATATAAACAAAATTTATTGAGTAATTCTCACTTGTATATGTGTAGTCGGTATACTATATTGGTTACTTGTTGAATTAAGTTGTAAATGATATTAACTGTAATTTAATAATTGCTTTAATCATCGCATGACGAATTTATAATTTATCTTATGGCTTTGAAATTAAGATTCTTTTTAAGGCTAACAGGTACCGGCAAGATATAATTCATATTACAGATAATCACTCATCTAAATTACGAGATTGAAGAAGATGCTACTATTTTAAAGTTAGGCATTTTGTATTTGTAGGTATCGTAAAGTTTTAAACTTTGAAGATTTTTAATTTTTTTCGGTAATCGTTTTCAAATTTGACATTTGATGACAGTAATCGCTAATTAGCATATATTAATTTTTTCGTTGTTGACAATTTTAACTTTTACGAAAATGCTTGCTGACGTTTCTGCTGTATAAAAAAAGTCGGCATAGAGTTTCAAGTTTTATTGAAAATAAAACTTAGACACTATGACGTAGCATGTTTTATTCATACGCTACATGATGCATGGAGGGATCCTTTTGTTTTTAATTTTTGTACTCCAGTCCTTGTTTTTTTTTTACGGCGTTCATGCTCCATGACATGCCAGGCTAATCGGCTTCGAATATTCACCACGGTCATTCCCATTCGCAACAGCGACATAATTACCATGGCAGACGATTTTTTTAAGGTCGTTTATTACGTAATTCTTCTATTGTAGTCGTGGTTTACCTCGCGGTCGCCCACTCCCTGGGATACTAACGTACATTTTTCTAATCATTCCAGACTGTGAATCGGCTCGTATAGTCCCTGGGCCTTCACCTACATAATTTTGTGATTACCACATATTTTATACTTCGTAAGACGCTTGTCCCTGACGAGTCCTACAACTTTTTTATCTGCCATTTTCCATGATTCGGCCGCCTTTTCCCTCGGGAAACTCCGAAACATGGCGATTTCCCGGGGTCTTGTATATTTATTACCATAATTTTGTTATTTATTATAGGGGGTGGAAATTTGTTTTAGAAAACGAGGGTAAAATTGTCCGACAAAAAATTGTCTGCTTTTGTCGAGTCCGACAACTCAAACTGGTCAAAATACCAGGGTATTGAAAATCAAACACCACAAATCTAGTTTTCACGGGATTGTTTAACAAAAGTTGGTGAAATTGAAAGGTCATATTGTCCGACAAATTTTCGGCCGCGTTTTTTCAGTCCGACGACTGGAAGTCAGAATTCTGGCGGGGTAGTGTTTATTGATTACCACATGTCTAATTTTTTTTTTTTATAGTTTTAATTAATATTATTTTACTCTGATACAATTGTCCGACAAATAAGTGACCGCTAACTATCGAAAAATGCCATAATTTCAAACACGATAGCGTACGCTCAATATCATCATCCACGATATATCAACATTAGTCAATAATTTTAGATATTTGTTCTTAAATATTATAAATTGATAAAAATTATAAATAATAATAAAAATTATTAAATAATTTCGTAATATGTAATTTAATGAAATCATTATAATAATCAAACTGTAGTCATTACTATGTAGATTTTTAAACGTATCTCAGTAACCTATTGGTTTAATTTATAAACGTATCTCAGTAACCCATTGGTTTAATTTATATTATTCTTAATTGTTATTCAAATTATAATTATAATAACTCAAATATGACACTTTTTTATATTGTTTATTAAGAACGTACTAATTTTTCTATCATTCCAAGTACATTTGAAAATTTTCGATCAGATAGGTTCGGAGCTAATCGAGGTAAGAAAACGCAAAAAAAACGTCATTATTCAAAGTTATACAAAAAATGGTGAGGTGTAAAATTCTAAAACAAATTTTTATGGAATACTAAAATGAAGCCCTTTCATATGATACCCTACTTGAGTCTATAAAAAAATGTATTTTCTCAAAGGTCTCACATTGCAGCCCTGTAAACCAAACGAAAACCACTTTAGTTTTATTTGTATCCGTCATTTCATGTGGACAGATCAGTTTTATACGCATGCCAAATTTCAAGTCCATAGCATTTATAGTTTACGAGATAATCGATATAATGTGAAAAACACGTTTTACTCTCACCAATAGTGTTCCGTATAAAAAACGGAACCCTAAAAATGGCAATATTTTTTCCTTGTTAAAATTGGCGCATATTTTTCATCCTTCTTAATCTTTTTAATTAAAATGCTGTAAATAACCTTTTCAACTGGTTAATGTTCCTTAAATTTTTAAAATTAATATGAGAACATGTTTTACATCATTTTTTGGGTACATGCTCCTTTTTTATAATTGTTCTATTTACAAAAATTTTCTAATTTTCTTTATACAGTGCCATCTGTAAACACTGTTTCATTAAAAAATGTTATGTCCTAAATGTATACATTAAATTTGCTCATAAATATTAGCAAATTTAACAAAGAAACAAAAATAATCGTTCTCCTGAAATATTTTTCTCATTTTCTTGTCGGACTGGCCGAACGCGGCTACATTTTTGTCGGACAACTCGATTTTTTATAATAGCAAATGGTTTTTTATCGTGTTTCATTTTTGTCCGACATGTGGTAATCAATAAACACTACCCCGCCAGAATTCCGAGTTCCAGTCGTCGGACTGAAAAAACGCGGCCGAAAATTCGTCGGACAATATGACCTTTCAATTTCACTAACTTTTGTTAAACAATCCTGTGAAAACTAGTTTTGCGGTGTTTGATTTTCAATACCCTGGTATTTTGACCAGTTTGAGTTGTAGGACTCGACAAAAGCAGACAATTTTTTGTCGGACAAATTTACCCTCGTTTTCTAAAACAAATTTCCACCCCCTATAATAAATAACAAAATTATGGTAATAAATATACAAGACCCCGGGAAATCGCCATGTTTCGGAGTTTCCCGAGGGAAAAAGCGGCCGAATCAAGGAAAATGGCAGATAAAAAAGTTGTAGGACTCGTCAGGGACAAGCGTCTTACGAAGTATAAAATATGTGGTAATCGCAAAATTATGTAGGTGTAGGCCCAGGGACTAGTAGAACATGCCCAAACCAAGCAATCCTATTAAAACGGATACAACCTATTACATCAGGACCCTCAAGAAGGTCTCTGATCTCAAAGTTATACCGGTTTCTATACTCTCCATGTCTGTCTTAAGTGGACCAAAAATGTAGCGTAGGAGCTTACGCTCAAATACAGATAAATGCGATTCGTCATTTTGTGTAAGGGTCCACGTTTGTGCCCCATACATCACAACCGGTCTAATCAATGTCTTGTATAACTTAAGCTTGGTGTTAGTTGATACATACGGTGACCCAAGTAGAGGTTTAGTTGAGTAGAAAGTTCGATTACCTGCAGCGATTCGAGCTTTTATATCTGTAAGTATGCTGTTGTTTGAGTCAAGCATTGATCCCAAATATTCAAAAGATTCAACTCCCTCAATTCGTTCATCGCCGCACATCAAATCTTTCTTCTCAGCCTCTCTTGAAACATTCATATGTTTGGTTTTATTGTAGTTAATTTGCAGACCAATTTTCCTAGCACTACTCTCAAGCGACTTGAAAGTCTCACTCGTAACAACTTCACTTCGGCCGAGGATGACAACACTGACATTTATTGACAAGATATTGTTATTAGTCGGTAGTTTCTTTTGACGGCACACATATTCCAAGGCTAAATTAAAAAGCACTCCAGTTCTTGTTATGACCTAGTAATTGACGTGATACATAATAAACCACTGGCAACAGCAACGAGATATCACTAATCAAGGCAATATCTTGAGGATGCTTGCGGATAAACTCTATTCAGTCAACGATAACTCTCAATCTTAGTTATGCCATATTACTTGAACGCTATTGCATGCCAAACCAGTCTTATATAACTATATTCAGGTTTTAATCATCTAGGAAGTGGGAATCATCCAGAAAGTGCCGCAAAATTAAGGAATACGCCACAAGTTGAATCAATACCAAGTGATAACTCAATTTTAGGTGTGTTCCTCAAATTTTTAAAAACATTTTGCTTTTTATATTGTTTTTGTTTCCTTCATCCTATTATGTCTATATCCTAGCCGTAGTAGTTATTTTTAAAATTAATTTAAAAATTTGAGTTGATTAACACCTCAGAACGCATGTTTTTGTGCGAAGGTCTTAAAAAATGTTTATTTGTTGTTGTGACACATATTGTAATTCCTACTTAAATAGTGAACTGTTCTCTTGACAACAATAGCGTGTTTTGAGACTAACCTTTTATGTAGGTTTGACGATATGGCAATTACATATCTGGCATTGCTGTTTTTCTAGACACATATAGAATTCCTCATGCAGGTGGTTTTGTGAGTTGTATTTTTTGATTTTTGTAATTTATTCCAACAATTAGAGTACAACAATTTATTCCAACATGAGAAATTGATAAAGGTGGTAAGTTTTATTTTGTAAAATCAAAAATGTTGCTCTCAACAGTTCGATTTTTTTTTACCTTAGGAAAGATGTTTAGTGTTATATATACCTCTTTGTGTTCAAAGGTAGCCATGACTAGTGTTAATTATAATAAATTATAAATTAAATTATATCATACAAACTATTAGAGTTGATATTCTGAATAAAGTTCTCGAGCAATTTATAAAATTCGTTTTTAATATTTTGTGGATTAAATTTTTTAGAAAAAACGAACATTAACGATGGCATTACAAATGATAGAAGATGATCCGCTACTGAAGGTGTGAGGAAAGAATTATACAAACTCACAAAAAATCGATTAGGGTAGCGAAAATCCGAAATTCTACGTCCACGCCGTAGTTGAGAGGCGCAGAGTAAATACTGCTTATACGCAATGATTCTACACCATGGCGAGTCATTATAGAGGGAGTTGAATTTTTTAAATATTTGGGATCAATGCTTGACTCAAACAACAGCATACTTACAGATATAAAAGCTAGAATCGCTGCAGGTAATCGAACTTTCTACTCAACTAAACCTCTACTTGGGTCACCGTATGTATCAACTAACACCAAGCTTAAGTTATACAAGACATTGATTAGACCGGTTGTGATGTATGGGTCACAAACGTGAACCCTTACACAAAATGACGAATCGCATTTATTTGTATTTGAGCGTAAGATCCTACGCTACATTTTTGATCCACTTAAGACAGGCATGGAGAGTATAGAACCCGGTATAACTTTGAGATCAGAGACCTTCTTGAGGGTCCTGATATAATATCGTTGTATCCGTTCTAATAAGATTGCTTGGTTTGGGCATGTTCTATGAGCCGATTCACAGTCTGGAATGATTAGAAAAATGTACGTTAGTACCCCAGAGAGTGGGCGACTTAACTTTGAGATCAGAGACCTTCTTGAGGGTCCTGATATAATAGGTTGTATCCGTTCTAATAGGATTGCTTAGTTTGGCCATGTTCTACGAGTCGATTCAGTCTGGTATGATTAGAAAAATGTACGTTAATACCCCAGGGAGTGGGCGACCGCGAGGTAAATCACGACTACAATGGGAGACCGACGTAATAAACGACCTTAAAAAATCAACTGCCATGGTAATTATGTCGCTGTTGAAGTGGTGAGTATTCAAAGGTGATTAGCCTGGCAACGCCTCCTACATGGAGCATGAACGCCGATTAAATAAAGCGAAAGTGACAAAGCAGTTGTTGTTGATAGAGTACAAATTCATCATAATTATACACCTAAGCCCAAACAAATCGATAATCGAAATCAGTAACTAATGCATCAACACCAGGGATAGGATATGCAATTAAAAGCTATTGTATTTAATGTAGGCGTTCTGTCATCAGCAGTTTGACAAACGACTCCCGAACTTTTTTGATTTAAAATTGATCGAGTCCAGAAGTTATCTGATGGTCGGAAAAAAATTCCGTCCTCATTGACTTTTTTCTAACCTTGGTTGATGACAGCAGAATCTTGATGAAATTTTGGATTAGTAAAAACGACGAGCGACAAGCAATCGTTAACATTGATTAGAAATTTGCATTCAGATATAATAATATACATAATAATATACAATTCGTATGCCAATTCGTATGCCAATTCGTATGTCAATTCGTATGTACAATTCGTATTACGCATATACAATTCGTGTGCCAAACTTTGTCAAGTGCTTTAGAAATATAAAGAGCATAACCGAAACCAGATTAACGAAAATAAATCTTCTATCGTTATTCTTTTAAGAAATCTATGTTGTCTTACATTAAGAATTGCTACAGAATGACTACAAGGAAAGACAATATTACAATTATTACTAATGCATTTCTGAAATATTTTAATAATCCTAAAATCAAAATGGTTTTGTAATTTGTTGTATCAGTTGATTTTGTTAAACAGCAAAACCAAATTAAAAATACTTTTGGTTCTCGCTGGAGTTTGAATCCAGGATCTCCAAGTCTCAGTCTGTTTGACTCCAATTGCAACTTAAATTATTGTTGCGTTGGTGATGCTTTGGTTAAGTCATTACTAATTTGATTTGGGTGATTTTCCTATCCTATAAAAACTGTCCTGTCCATATGCTATATAAACTGTGTTCAATGTGGAAAGTGGAAACCGTGTTGGCGTTGAACTAAGTTGGCTTGTTCACCATGAAAACAGAAGGATTTCCATTAGTTTTGCTATGTAATACCACATTTACAGCGACATAGCAAATTAGTAGATAGTATATTATAATTTGCATCTTGTCATATTTAATATGAGTTAACAACGTAGATTGTAATTTGAATCGTAAGTATTTGAATCGTTTGTAATTGTAGTAAGCCTAGATATCAAATTAGTTGCAAACTTTTAAAATAAAAAGTGTTTACAGCACAGATTTAAATTACATCTACTAATATGCTACGTCGCTGTAAATGCAGTATAAGATAGGATTGAGAGCAACCTGTATGATTTACGTTTTATTAGGTTTAATTTATTTTATTCCACATTTATGGAATGGTTTTTAAAAAAATTCTACAAACTTGAAGACCGAAGGGTAAATGGTGAGAAAAAAACTTTTGTACCTAACAAACTTAGTAAGATAAAAATAGAGTAGCGAAAGCTCATGTTCGCCATATTTTAAGTATTACATAAACCTATACAAATTAACTTCAATTAAATTTTTAAATCAGTTCGTTAATTTTTAAAGTTCAGAAAAAATAATTTAATTTAATTAATTTTTAAAGTTCAAATCAGTTCGTTAATTTTTTTGTAGTATGCTCTAAAGATTTCGTTAGCTAGGTGTCCGCTTGTGACTACAAGGCCCTCTTAATTTTTGAAAATGGAAAAATATGGAACACATCATTATAGACAGCATGTATTAAATTAGATTGGGGGTGTGAAAAGACAAGCTCCTCGCGCTACACCCTGGATTACGCTAAAAGTCTATTCAAATTTGGTAGCCAAATATTTCATTTCGAACTCTTGGCTGTGATACAAACAAATGAACATGAACCATAATCAAAATCACAATAATAACGGTACTTTTCAGCACCATAAGATAAAAATATTGGACCTCAGTCCGTAAGGCATAAGCAAGTGAAAAACTGAGCATTTACAAAGAGTTAAAAGATTTCGACTCGACGTTATAATTCTGCAAGAAACGCATGCAGCAGATGAAGCGCAACTTACAAATATCGTCATCAACAGTGCTCAGATGAAATCAGCAGCATCATGCCCCAAACTTATTCTTACCCCCGTTCCACTCGACAATCGGCTACCGCAACCAGTCAAACGGTCAAGATCCCACGCTGCCATACTGGCAGATCGCAGAAAGACTTCTTTGTCCGAACTGCATACAAATGGAATAGTTTGCCGGAATCCTTGGTCTCAGGTGACTTCAACCCGCAGAGGTTTAAAAAAAAGCGTTCATCATGACCTTAGAACGCCATTTGTTGTGGGACCTAGGTCTAGAGAGGTATTTATGTGTTGTTGTGACACTAATTGTAAACCCTATAACACAACACATTTTATTAAAAAAAAAAAAACTTACCTCTAGAGGAAACATTGTTGGTACAAATTAATTAGTGCTATTTACCATCAAGCATATGGATCTGCCACGAATGTTAAGTCAGAAATCATGAACTGCACCCATGTACTTACACAGACGGACAACGATATACATCTTATTGTTGTTGATATATCGGACACGAAGATTGTAAACGTATACAAGCCTCCAAATACAGGATGGCCAGCCGCTACTCTACCATTATTTCACCACCCAGCAATATATGCTGGTGACTTCAATAGCCATCACACCGTGGTCCTACTCAAACAACAATCCCAATGGCATACAACTGACTGACTGGGCGGTTGGTAACAACATGTTCCTGGTTTATAATGCGAAAGACATGTACACCTTTAGATCTGCTAGATGGCGAAGTGATTACAATCCCGACCTCTGTTTTTCCACAAAAAACGAACGTAGCCCTATTCCAATATCTAGGGCTGTCTTACAAGGTTTCCCGCGCTCTCAACATCGTCCAGCATTTTTTGTTTTTTTTTATATTATTTGTTAAAGAATGGATAACTAAACAAAAAATCCTATCACTGACAAAATATGACAAAGGCCAATATTTTATGATAGAATAGAGAAAATAAAAATAAATTAAAAAGTAAATAGCAAATTTTTACAAAAATTTTCTGATTTAAAACAAAAATGTAGTTGCCAATAACCCAGCCGTTTGCATATTCCTTGATCCTGTGACGCACTGTCTTTCTTAAAGATTAAAGCCCACACGTTATATAAAGGCTGGTTTCTTCAGGGAAGCAATAGGGTCTCATCATCAAGGATTATTTCACAGCTAAGATTGAGGGTGCTACCGTTGAGTGAATACAGTTCATCCGCCACCACCCCTAAGATGTCACCTTGGCTTGTGATATCTCACTGCTATTGCCAGTGGTAAGTGATATCTCACGTTAACTCGTATGTCAATAGCAGGGACTGGAGTACGCGGGGTTGTCACACACGTAGATCAAAAATAAAAGGATAAGTTGATTAGTCTTACAAAGTTGGTAAGAATATAAAGTCAGTAAATACAGTCAGTAAAACGGTAGGAATTCGCATAACTGCTGAGATGTTTTTTGTAGTAAAGGAACAGCTCTTAACATAGAAAATATACGACGTCTACGACCACATTGTCGTAGCGGATTCTATGAGCCCAAACTTGAACCTAAATCTTTTTAATATATTTTCGATTTATGCTGAAACCCAGCAACAGCTTAGACCCAAATTTGGGCTTTTAATTTTACTCTTCTCGATTATTTCTATTTCACAATTTTGTTCTCGATCACCAATCCACTAACCAATTATCTCAATCATCAATTGCGTTATCCACAAGCAATTCAACAATTCTTTCTGCGTGTAATTCACCTACTTTTCTTAGACAAATTTTGTGGTCTTATTTTACTGAAAACATTGAAAAAATTAAAAAAATTAAAAAAATTAAAAAATTTTAAAAATTGTCTCCGTTTTCGAAGCGAATTTGACTACAACATTGAAAAAAATTAAAACTATCCAACTCAAGCAATTGTTTTTCCCGTTAGGGACGGTGTGGAACAGGCGCCTACATTCGATGAAGGATAAATGAGATAAAGAATAATCCGTACTCCCCCCAAATATATGTTGTTTTGAATTCTGTAGTCTGTACGATTTCTGATACACTACATCTAGAATCAACATGCTATCGACTTTGGCAAATCAATACTCGACTATTCACTGCCCATCGCATTCAAAATGTTACATACGATTGTCAATTTTCATGTACCTATTGTATTGCAGATGGAGACCAGAAAATATTGAAGAATTCCATTGAAGATCAAACGTGCTCAAATTTACTTTTATCTCGAACAAATTGTGGTTGCATTTAGCTTATTCTCGTGTTTTTAGCATTCCATTGGTAGATCAGTAGCTGGTTTGAGCAGCTAATTTGATACAAAGGAACGCATGTAATGCTGCACTCGTACGATTGATACGCTTCGTTGAGAACTGATTAGCGGTGACTATTATATGTTGTTGTCCTAAAAAGACTTCCATCTCTGACTCTGAGTGAACTTACAACATCGGTATCAAACTGTTGAATAGTAATCTAAAGAGTGATCGGTGAATTTTTGTAAATGACAACTGGTGTTTGACACGGTGAATACCCGCAACGTATTATTCAATTTGACGCTTGAGTAAGCGACAAAAAAACGTTAGCAGTCGTTTGCTGTTGGAGAAACCTAACAACATTATGACGTCACCTAAGATATTGGTGCTATGCGATGTCAAAGAAAATTGTGGTCGCTTAGTGATCTTTTCATGAATGTAAAGGTTAGAGAGGAAGAATGCATATTAGTTCAAAAATTTTCGATTTTGTTTTTTAATGTCAAAAAATTGCCGTTTCTGTTGTTTTGGCTCTATTTTCGATGATTTACTGAAAATTAGACCGAATGACTCAATCAATTCATGGATTAACTCACAATGAATGGAAAACGGCTATTATCCCAAATATGTTCAATTAACCATAGAAAATTACGTAACATTTACCTAGTAAACGCCCAGTCGGAAATCTGTAAACCGACTGACTAGGGAGTATACGTGCCAAATCATAATTCTGTTTAAACAAATGAGTTCAGTTCAATAGAAAACACTATTACTGAATTCTTTTCTACTTGTTCGGAATAAGTTCCGACTCCGGATTATCGAAATTTGTTTTTTTTTGTATTGATTTTTTTACAAAAGAATACAAATTTCGTTAATTCTGTGTTGGAACTTGTACCGAACAGGTGGAAAAGAATTCACTATATATGTATGCAAAAAAAATTATTCATCGAATAGTTGATTTGGATTTTGGAGATGTATTTCCAATTTCATCGAGAAATAGGTCACGTCATTATTAAAATAAATTTTGACAACTATTCTGAAATGCAAATAAAATTTGTTCATAAGCCATTATTTCTGCTTGTTCATAGTTTCTGACGTTGAAAATAAGAAAAATAATTCGGTTGAAACTGCCCAAATTTCAATTGTTCTTCAATTTGAGGGGAAATGTTTATAATTATTATCAATTAATTTTAAAATATTTCGATATTTTCTATTCACATACAATTCGATCTAAACACCGAAAGGTGAAAATATTTCAGAATTCAGAATTATTTCAATATACAAAAAAAAAACAGGTTGTCCCAAAAGTTTTTCTGCATAGAGAAAAGGAGAGAGAGAGAAAAGAGAAAAACCCTTGATTTTCTTGGAAAATTTTGATTTTTTTTGTACACAAATCCAATATTTTTTTTTTTGTATTTCCTTCTTCAAATATTAAACAATCATCTTTTCTTTTGTTGTAACATATTTATATAATAATAGTAATAGATTATTTTTTTTACCTAAAAATTAAAAAAAAATTAAATCAACCATTTTTAATTTATATTTTTTTTTATAAAGAAAACAATACATTTAATTAATTAATTTGATTTCAATGTTAAATGTATTTTTTTTTTGTATCTATAATTTTTAAAGTTAAATAGAAAACAGGTCATCACATTCATGTAAATAATAATATTGATGAAATTATGAATTATAAATATTCAGAATGAAAATGATCACAAGGAAAATAAATTTAAAGCAGACAATTTTTTTCGGCCATTTTTTTTTATAAAACCGAAAAAAAATATAGATGGATTTTTTTCTTTGTTATTATTATTATTGTTTTAGTTAAACAATTTGCAGTTGAATCATGAATCAATTAACATAATTAAAAGAAATTATATTGAAAGATTTTGTGGTTGGATAAATGGAGAAAGAATTAGAAATATGCTACGCACATTACGTTATTCTATTATGGCCGAACATTTTTTTTTTTCATTATAATTTAAAAATTAATTTGTATTAATATGAGTGAGAAAGCAAAATATATTTCTTTATTTCCTTCGAAATTGAATCGAGAGTTCTCCGTCGTTTAATTCGATTCGATATATTGGACTTTTGCAAATGCACACAAGACATTTTTTTTCTAGTATAAAATATAAATTTCAAATATGAATTTCTATTTAAAAGAATCTTACCTCTGATACAGATTCCTCATCACTTTCAGATGAATCAGTTACACGAGGTTGAAATTCAGAAAATGTTTCTGTATCCGATTTAGTAGGGCTTGAATTATTACTCGAAAATTTATTTAAAGGTGTCGACATAATTTTTCCATTATTAATATTACTTGTACTACTACTACTACTGTTCATCGATGTTGATGTTACACTCACTTTATTACAATCAAGTTTTTTATTATCAGATTGTCCGACATTATGCATTTTATTTCTTTTTTTAATATATTTAAATAATTTATTTCTTTTTTACTTAAAAACATTCAATTTTAATTTTTTTTTAACACTATTTAGTCACAATAAAACACTTTTTTTCATCGGTGAAAATTTTTAATTTTAAGCGAATTAAAATAAAAATCCCGTCATTTGGTCGAGTCAAATCGCCATCATGTCTTCCGGATACTATTACCTAGCCCTCTAGCGTTTAAATATTTTACTTTTCTCCGTATTTATTGACTGACATCTAGTATGGTATTTTGTTTTTTATTGTGCAAAATTATTTGTATGCAATTTTATATAATTTAAAAATCAATAATAAATTATTATATCACAAAAAAATCAATTTATACTCTTATATTAATTGAAAGAAACAATATTTTCTGTTTACATAGGTAAATTTAAAATCTTTGTATTTTTAACTTGGCATAATGGCCAAATATTAAACTACCTAGGAAAGTTTATTGGTGAATTTACCTAAATTAAATTTGATAAATAATTTAAAGTAGTTATATATATATATAGATATATACATCGGTCATGTATCAATATATACAATTCAATTACCATTAATTTTTCAAAAATAACGAACAAACTTCAAATTTCACCGAAATTCTAAAAATGCGCCATTTTGATTGTACAGTCCCCTAAGCAGAAACAGCAACGTTACAGGTAATTATTTTTTTGAACAAAATTAAATTAAATAAAACATATGCTTTGAATCAATAAAAAAAAATATTTTCGTTTTTATTACACAAATGGTTCGATTGTTATTTCCATAACAGAACATGGAGTTGTCAATTCAAAAGCTTGAATAACAGATGGATGTAGAACACCAAGTTTTCCTATTTTTACACCTTTTAAATTAATTGCAGCACACCTTCCAGGGAAATAAGCAGAATCTGAAATTATTGAATGATTAAAGAAAATCCAAACTAATATATCCCACCCACCATCTTCAGCTTGTAAATAATATCCATTTTCTTTACTCCAAGGAATATCTAGCAATTGCATAACACGATCTAATAATCCATGGACAACTTCAAATCCTGCAGTTTTATTACAATTAACCGCACATAATCGCCTTTCATTACGTGCTCCAACCTCTGCATCATCGTCTAATAATACAATATCTGAAATTTCAAATAATTTTAACGGAAGCGGCATTTTACGGTTCGATGATAAAGTTTTAAGTAATCCTGATATTAACGTTGTTCGTGCTACTTGAAATTCTAATGTTTTTGGATTTGATATATGAACAGCAGCAATATCTTCAATTTTTTTATTGAATTTACAAGATATATCTTCTCTTGAACACTAAAATTATAATAAATATTTAAAAGAAACTGTTACAAACATTAAAATTTAGATATACCAAAGTAAACGTTAACGCTTCCGTAAAACCAGCTTGTGCAATTTGTTCCCGTAATTGCTCCGTCAGTTTGTTTAATGGAAATTGTTTTGCAATTTGAACAGTTCCAGGAATTGATTTTTTTATATTATTATAACCATAAGCAATAGCTATATCCTCATAAATATCACAAGCATGAATAATATCATGACGTGTTGGAGGAATTTCAACCAACAGTTCATTAGTTGATTCATGATATTCGGTATTAAGATACATTCGATTTAATAAGCTCGCAAGATTTTCTGGTTTTTCATTAATTCCAACATAAGCATTCGCTTTTTCCGGTGAGATTTTTTCAATTCGATATTGTAGTTCAGGATAGTTTAATATTTCTCCACTTGGATTAACGACTTCACACCATTCAACGGTAAACTTCTTTTCACAATGTGTTGAAAACATACACACCAATGTATCTAGGACAACTTTTGCTTTTGTTAAATCCGTGGCCGTACATTCTATAAATATATTTTTTGTATTGAGAGTTATTTTGGAATGATTTCCGTTTATGATTGGTGGTAATGATAAAACAACGCCAGTTGAATCATAAATCACTGGATAAACTGGAGAATCTTTGATAATCGGGAGATAGTGTTTGAGTTGCGCATGAGTCTAAAGAAAAAAATCATTAAAATATATCAAACATTTATAAAAACTTCCTCCACTTACCGAATAAAACTCCATAACCTGATTACCATCCATTTCCTCAGCTTGATTTAGAGGAACAAATTTAATATCATTTGGTGGTTTTGCATCATAAATGAAAGGACCTTTTATCGTGTCCAAATCATGAGTTCCAATAGCAACAAGTGCACGTTTTCGACAAATATTTTGATGCAATTTATCCTGGAGTTCAATTAAATTATTATAAGTATCTTTCGTCAATGAAATATTTCGAAGAACAGCCGCAACAGCATAAGAACGAATTTGTTCGGTTGATGGTTTTATTATCAATTGTTGTGGTTTCGAATTAACCGAATCGACATTTAAAAATTTTGGTGGTTTAATCCTAAAAAAACAATTTAAATCCTATTTTTTTTATACTTTAGTTAATTATTTTGTAATACTTTTTTAAAAAGACTAATAATCCCGATACTAATCCTTCAGGACATAATAAATCATAACGATTAGCCGGTATATCAATTTTATATAAAACTTCATCAGATGCATTTTGTGCTGCAGATATATCACCTTGTTCTTTAGTTAGCATTTGTTTTTCTGATGTAACTTCATCTAATTCTAAACCGAATTCAAAACACAAAGATTGAAATTCATCATCAGCTGCAGAAATAATTAAAAAAGTTAACCACAAAAATATATACGCTTCAATATTTCATTTTATATATTTACTGTAAATTCGTCCAAGTGATTTAAATAGTACATCGCGTTTTACAGCTACGGTCGGCATTTTTAATATAAATTAATCTAGTTTTTATTGAATAACTTTTGTTTTAAATAAGATCGTGTAAAACGTGACAGCCGTCAAAATGCCAACAATACGAATGTTTAAGAAAATGTCAAAAAATTCTGAGACTATGCTCACTCTATGAATTAATAGATAAAACATAATTAAGGTTCAGTGGTTTTCAAACAGATTTAGGTTTTTTTTATAGTTCTAGTTAACACTTAGGTTATTGACCTCTAATGCTTTATGCACGTGTTAACGATAGGAAAGAAAATTTAAAAGGTTGGTATTTAGGGATTTGGGATAGGACTGAAGCGATAGTGTTGATGTACTGCTGATTTAAAAGCTTGAGGATTGTAAGTAGCAGGGAAAACATATTTTGGTAATCGATTCCACCAGTATACCGAACGTGGAAGGAAGGTGTTATTATAGCTAGATGTTCTCACATATAAGGCCTCCAAGGTATGCTTATGGGAATGCAACGATTGCCTTGTGGCTCGTGACGATTTGCGTAATGGTGGTATTAAATCATTAACTTCTTTAATGATTTAATACCAGTAGAATAGTAGAGTAGAATGACGACTTCGTCTTCGTAGCATTAAATGTCACGAGATTCCGTCTACCCCAATCCAGGATTAATTCAAGATCTACATCCAAGGATTCAACCATTTTTCTACGATTAAAATTGGTGGTTAGACTAGATGGCTGTTTTTTAAATGAATAGGAATGGAAGATAGTACTGTCGTCGGCAAAGCTATATATTGGGTTGGTGGTGATAGATAACAAATCGTTAATAAAAATCAGAAAAAGGGTTGGTGATAGTACCGAACCCTGGGGAACACTGGCTTGGATTGGGAATTTATCCGACATGGCACCATCCAGCACTACTCTGATAGATCTTTGGGATAAAACATCTTCTAACCAACAGAGCAAGGTCTTACAGACTCCAAATGAAATTAATTTATTGTTAAGGGCCCGATGCCAAACTGTCAAACGCTTTGGATATGTCAAGGGAAATAATATGAGACTCACCAAAGTTATGAATTGTTTTACCACATTTCTCCGTGAGGACTGACATGATGTCACCAGTAGACCGTGTTTTACGAAATCCATATTGGCGGTCGTGGAGAAGATTGTTGCTCTCGATATATGCCATTAGTTTATAATTAATAATTTTTTCCATAACTTTAGCAAGTATCGAGGTTAATGCAATGGGACGATAGTTTGATGGGTCAGACTTGTTGACCTTTTTCGGGACTGGTTGAACATTAGTCAGTTTCCACATTGATGGGTAAAGGTTGGATTTTTTTTTGTTCACTCACATACTAGATGGAAATCGAATAGATTCATATCAAAAATCGTTTAGAAATTCCTAGTTAGAGCATAATTTCTCAAATATCTGCCTAAATGTTTATTAACAATTAAGGTTTCAGCCGAAATGTCCAACTTTTTTCTTTCCTTTCCACATTTATTTCTCAAACCTAGACTAGCGTTAGATATAGCGGTTGATCTAGCGTTAGATTTGTATGGGAAATGTCGAAATCGTCTACCGCTAAACCATTTAGAATTTAGTGAATCTTGAATAAATAAACATTTTCACCATCTTTGAAATCAACTAGAACTAACTTCAGTAAGAGCTTTGGTGGGGAAAAGTCGAAAAAGCAGTAGATATAATTCTTTCAAATAATATTATTTTTTGATAGACAAAAATCACACAAATAAAATTTAAGATTTTTTCTTTATTTGATTGAAAAAAATGTGTACATTTAATTATAAAATATTTACAGTTTATCTTGTAAATTTCTAAGTTTTAAGTTTTAATTTGTTATGTTTTTCAAAATTGTCAAACCAATTGTATTGTTACAAAAAATATCGGAAACGTGTGGTAAGAAAAATTTGAGTTGCAGTAGATCAAAAATCTAATACACCTCACATTATTATGTTGTTCCATTTAAAATTTGGTTGGGGTATTCATACAAAACAAAACAAAACATTTAAACGAAATAAATTGGACATTCGGGCTGAAATCTGAAATGTTTATAAAGTACCCGTGTTCCTTTTAGGTAAACTTGCTACCCGAACCGAATTTTAAATGGAATGACTTAAATGTGTGGTGTATTAGATTTTTGATCTACTACAACTCAAATTCTTTCTTACCACACGTTTCGGACATTTTTTTTTGACAATTAATTGTTTTGACAAATGTTTTGAAAAACAATATTGCTAAACAACGTAAAAGAAAATTATTAGCTTGACAAAATTTTAAGTTTAAATTTTATTTTGATTTTTGATTTTTTGTTAAATTTAACAAAAATTAATTAAATATTAAAAATTTCTGAAAATTAAAATTATGATTCATGCAAAATATAAACAATTAAAGAAAAATGGACAGAAATATGATATTTAGGCTTGAAATTCTAAATTTGTATAAGCATTTGGGCAAACATATTTGAAATTATTTTCTAAACTGACAAAAACTCTGGCGGTGAATAGAAGCGTAAATTTGTCACGTAGCTTTACCATCATTTGATAATTACCCGTGTTCCTTTTAGGTAAACTTGCTACCCGAACCAAATTTTAAATGCTTCCCGAACCAAATTCTTTCTTACCACACGTTTCCTACACGTTTTTGAAAATAAATTGTTTTGACAATTTTGAAAAACAATATTGCTAAACAACGTAAAAGAAAATTATTAGTTTGACAAAATTTTAAGTTTAATTTTTATTTTGAGTTTGTTAAATTTAAGAAAATTAATTAAATAGTAAAAAATTTCTGAAAATTAAAATTATGATTCATGCAAAATAAAAACAATTAAAGAAAGCTGCTCAGAAATATGACATTTAGGCTAGAAATTCTAAATTTGTATAAGCATTTGGGCAATCATATTTGAAATTATTCTCTAAACTGACAAAAACTCTGGCGGTGAATAGAAGCATAAGTTTGTCACGTAGCTTTACCATCATTTGATATGGTTAACTTGAAAACGAAATTTAGTACAAAAGTAAACGAAAATGTGGTAGATGGAACACAATTGATAAACATTTCAAATTTGTCTCTTAACTGATAAAAAGTCTGGTGGGGAATGGAGCCGTATGTTTTAGCTTTGCACCATTCAATAATTTATATTATTTCAAAACCCCGGATATACAAGCCTTCTTTATTTTTTAGCACAGAAAAAATATCGTGAACTTGTAGCGCCATTTTGAAATTAAAACCCAATATAAAAAATTCAAAAAATCGCCATAACGCTCATAACGCCATCTGGAAAAATAAAACTCCATATAAAAAAAATTCCCAAAAATTTAATCAAAAACACTAATTCAATTTTTTGCATAATGTTCATTGTTTATTACAAATGGCGTGAATAGGTAGGGCTATGATATATCGGGGGTTTTGAAAAAATTCAAAAAATCACCTTAACGCCAATAGTCGCGTTTTATCTTCGAACTGGCTGTCCAGGACAGAGAAAAATATTGGTAAAATACAGGGAAATTTTTAGAACTAAATTGTAGCTAACTTCAAGTGAATATTTTGACAATCGCCATTAATGTTTGTTTACGCTTGTGTTATATTTGTTTATTTCATGAAGAGCCATATATTTTATATTTAAAAGGTGAGATTCGAACTAAAAAAAAAAATTAAATTAAAGATTAAATTTAATTTTTTGTTTTGTACGTATATACGTATGTACATATATGTAATGTTTTTGACATCTAAAAATAAACATACATGAAGATAGTGTTAATTTCAAAAATAGTACTAAAAATGTCCCATTGTTTATTTCCCTCACCTGTTCTGGAGTGCGTTCGAGAACTTAATGAGATCTCATTTTCATTAAATATTTAATGAACCAATCAAAAAACGCGATGTTCATTTAGTATTCGAACGAATTTCATTTAATGTATTTAATGTCAAATTTGAAAAATTTGGTACTTCTATGAATAAATAAACGAAATGTTGGATTATAAAAGTTATAATCACATTAAAATCTTACTCCCTGTTAATGCATTATTTTTCAAATACTTCCGTCGTAATTAAATTTATTTTAAAAATTTTCAAAAACGAATTCAATTTTAAGATTATAACTAACTCGAAAACTTTAAGGAATCTGCAGTTTGAGACTGGTGATTGAATTGGTTGCAAAAACTTATTAATTAATTTTATTTTCAGTCGTTAAATGTAATTGGTAATAGGAGGTGTTGGTTTTATCTCTCACTAATTTCAAAATTTTCATCCATTTTGTTTATATTTTTCAATTGAGAATTAATTATTATATATAAAATTAATTCCTTCATTCATTATAATACAATTAATTCGTAATACCTAATTGTCTAATACTAAGTTTACACCAGTATCTAATTTGCTACGTATCAAATTTGCTAGCCATTTTCACCATCATACTTTTTAAATTTGATACGGTGATGTAAACTCTTATGAATTAGGTATGACATATTACTTTTTACCGCGTCCTATTCATTGTTAATTTTTTGGTTAGGAAAAAATAATTTCCATATATATTTTTTATAAAAAACTGAAAACATTTATTATATTAATGCTAAAATTTATTTTACTTTTAATTTCAGCAAAAAAATCACATCAAACATAAATATATATTTATAAAATAAGTTGATTTATTTTTATTTTAAATGTCATACCTAATTTTAGTGTTCACACCGTAAAAATAATACCTATTTGCTACGTACCTAATTTGATACGTAGCAAATCATCCTACCAAATATTTGGTACGTACTTTTTTGATAACTGTTTACATCGACCATAGTCGACCTAATAAGTATAGAATGTACCTATTAGATCCTGGTGTAAACTTAGTATAAATTAAATAAAAATTATAAAACAAAATTTTACAGTTTACAGTTTTCGATTTGAATTTTTTTTGAATAAAAAACTTCATGAAAACTTAAATATGCTATTTACGGCATTTAAAATTAAATGAAAAGAGGCGTGGTTTCATTAAATGAAAATTTAAATGAAATCGTTTTTTCAAGTTCTCGAACGCTGTCATCTGTCATTCATTAAATCCCAGCAAACGTGTCTTCAAAGACACTCAGAAGACAACGTAGAAACATGACTTGGTAACAAGGACAAGACTCATAAAAGACAACTCCATGTATTTGGGACAAAGAGTCTTCAAAGATCTGTATAGTGGTCGTTATTGATAACATGCCTGACAGATATCTTTGGTAACATATCTTACAGTCGTCATAGGTAACATGTTTGTTGGTCGTCATAAGTAACATGTTTGATAGTCGTCTTACGTAACATGTTTCAAGGTTGACTTTTGTTACCTGTTTGTACGTCGTCTTAGGTAGCATGATTGATGTTTGTCTGACGTAAAAGGTTTATTCTTCGTCTTAGGTAACATGTTTGTACGTCGTTATTGATAACATGTTAGTTTGTTGTCATAAGTAACATGTTGGATAGTCGTCTTACGTAACGTGTTTTAACGTTGTCTTTGATAACATGTTTGATAGTAGTCTTAGGTATCATGTATATTGGATGTCTTGGGTAACAACGTCTGTTGTTTACAATTGTTTTCCAAAAATAAAAGCCTATTTGGTTAAATTTCACTTTTCTTATTTATTAGAGAAATATCAGTTCATTAAATTTTTTGCATCACATTCCATAATACATATTGAGTATAATAATATGTATTATTACTTGGTGTAAAAACCATTTAAAAAATAATATAAAACCATTTAAAAATATAAAAAAACTAGTTTAACAATTGAACGTATTGCATACGTGTAAAATTTCAATAAAAAATATCACAAAACTAATAATTATAAATTCAATTTAAAGTTAAAAATAATAAAATAATAAATAAAATACTGTAAATAATACATTAATTATTAAACTAATACTGCAGATCTGGCTCGACTCTTCCTTCTATTGTCCCTGTTATGAGAGTCAAAAACTTGCTTTTTTATTGACGTCTCATAAGATTTATAGAGAGGGAATTTCACCTTCCACGCATCTAGTGAGAAAATAAAAAATTAAAACTATTAACATTAATATGTGGCAAAAATATTTAATATTTAATTATTAATTACCAAATAACGTTTTATTAAACAACACCATTTGTTTAAGTGGGGTTTTAAAATTTAGACCGTCCCAATTATATCCACGTAATAATTGATCGGTTATTATTTTACTTAAGCAGGTGGAACTGTGTTTCCCGTCTTCTGGTACATATATGGACAAATGCTTACTCTGAAATTGTAAATAAAGAGCATCTTAATTCTAAAAGGATATGTTATGGATGTGCTTTATAAGTATATTATTTACCAAGTGCGCAGAAAATTGGTCATCGCTTTCTAATTTTATATTTAAATCATTTAATTGATTTACAGTTTTTATTGGCAGGTCAATTGAAAAATGTTCCGGTGGTTTTACTGTTTTTAATAATGTTGTCAGATCCAGTTTTATGGACTTTAACTGCCTACTGATGTAACGAAGTTCCGGTGTTACTGAAAAGATGTAAAAGATTCGCATTAGAATTTATTTATAAATTATTTATTTATATGTAGGAGTATATAAATATCGCAAGTATGAACACAAAATCGTGTAGTTATTACAAGCAATTAATTTTAAATAATATTTAGCCAGATTTTAAAATAGAACTCCCATTTACTATCTCAATTTTTGATAGGCACGATAAAAAAATTAAAATATTCGTTCCAGAACCAACGAAATTTGAAAGGAAAAAAATTAATTTTTTGTCCTTATGCTTTTTTTTTTGTTTATTAATGTTGTAAAATAATTGTTTTCAGAGCGCAATGTTTTATAATTTTTTCGTTATAACCTTTGTCCTCCTTATCAGTCCAAAGGTTAAATGGTCTAAGAATTACAGTTTTCAGAGTTGCGTTTATTTTATTGTTATTGTAGAATGGCAAAATAATTTTTATAAGTCGAATGAGTGAATCAGTTAAAAAGTAGTTAAAAACTAAAACTTTGACATAAAAGTTAAAAATTAAACTTCATTTATTCACCAAAACCAAAGAAAGAAAAAATAGAATCACAGTAGATAGATACCATAAAATTTAATTTTTAACTATATATTTTTAGCTGATTCACTCACGACTTAAAAATCATTTTTCGTGGGGTTTTCTTTATTTACTTAAAAATGTAAAATAAGATTAGAAGAATAAGGATTAATTGCTTCTCACTTCTACAGACAAAGTAAACAATTATTAGAATGGGTATTCATAATACTACATTAAAATGGTAAAATTATTTTAAATATAATATTAACGGTAATATTAACATTAGTATCACTTTAATCTTACCTATAAAATTAGGTTGTTGTTGTGGTCCGATCGGGGTTGTTTATTGTTCGACTTGTGTGATTTCAATAGAATTATTGAATACATCTAAATAAATTATTATAAGCTTTAAAATTATAATAAACAAGATAAAAAATGGGTTAAGTCAATACCCCTAATTTTATTTTACCTTGGTTATAGCGTGGCGGGTGTAGGATCTCACCTATCATAGTATCAACTAAAATTGAAGTAAACGTTTTAAATACCTGCTACCTAATAATTATAAAAACTAGTGCACATAGAGAACGATGTTCTGATTTTATTCAAATAGTTACAAAAAAAAGAAAAAATTTAAAACCGATACAATTGTGTATGATTTATAAATAAAATTTACTAAACATTTAAAATGTAAAATTCTTAAGGATTTCACATGCATAGTTATTTTTTATTTATTAAATCAAAATAAAAAATTACGTTATTGCTTATTGCCTTAAATTTATTAATGTCACAACTTACCATAGAGACGTTCAACATGCCCAGGCAATTTAGGGCCTCCTCGAGCTTTTGTAAATGGAGTGTTTCTTCCCATTTGCTCGAACAGTTGTTCCGTATTGAGACTATCGGAAATAACAACAGGTGGTGATGGTGGTTTGCTGACTATAACCACTTCGGAATCTGAAAAGAGAAACAGGAAAAAATTTGAAATGGATAGAAAAATTTAAATTTCTACTAACCAAATGTCATGAATGGTGCCTTATGTACTTTGGTCAGTTTCAGTTTTTTTACTTTCTGCGTAGTTAAATATTCTGCCTTTTTTTTTATTTTATTTAAATTTATATTTATTAATGATGAATCTGAAAATAAATTTAAACTTTAATATTTGTATAACATGAAATCTATATATGAAATAAATCTATATATTGGTTAAAATAAATATTTCTTTTAGGTCAACAGCGAGAATTAAACCCGGAACCTCGACGTGCCATATTTGTACAGTAAAATATATACTGATTCTTACCATTCTCATCGGTTGACGACATTCTTTCTCTTTCTATAATTTCAAATATATTATTTAAAAGATATAACATATGTATTATTATATGATTTTATTTATTGCTATTAAATATTTCGAATTAAAATTTTATATTATGATAAATAACTACAGCTAACCAAAACAAGTAAAACTATTTTCATGAAGCATTGGAATTAAAATATACTGATTTTTAGACAAATCTAATGGTAAGCGACAATATTTAAATTTAATTTTTGATACGGGAAATGCCTCACAACACTCAGCTAAACTGCTGACTACTACTATACCAAGATCAATTTTAGAATCCATAGGTTTCTCAAAATATGATGAATAATTTTCAAATCTTCTTCCTCGCACTATTTGTGAATTATTTGCTACATCAAACTTTTCAATAAAAAACGGAATTATTTCTGCCTGATCACAAATAGAACAAAAACTATCTTTAAAATTGTTTTTAAATGTAAATGAATTATATTTATAACATTTATACCTATTACCATCTTCAAATTGGTCTATGTTATCTAGCTTATTTTCTAAAACAAAATTATTTAAATTTTCCCGTTCTTTAATTCGATTATATAATTGCTTTAAAATATTTTGAGGTTTTTTAATGATTTTCTTTATTTCTTGCAAAAAATTTTCGTAAATATATCCTGAGAATGAATCTAACGGACCATATAATTTGACGTAACTGGGCAGATGTAAAATACTATGGACATGTAATTTACGTGCTTCAATCCATAAATTTGGGGATATAGCGCTACAAAATCATTTAATAATAGCTGGGCATTATTTACATTCTCTTTGTAAGTAGTTTTATCGGATAAAAGACGAAGACTAACAACTAAAAGTAAAAAGTGATAAAAAATATTAGAGTCAACAAAACCTTTTAAAAGTGGAAGTACTCCGTATAAAATAAAAAATCTAAACTCGATGGCTTTCCATCTACAAATTTCGTTAAAATCTCTAGTTTTTCGACAAAATTCTAGTGGCATGTACTTAGAATACGAAACATATAAGTCAGACATTAAAACTTTGGTGTTTGGTTTTATTTTATCTAAAAGAAGGATTAATATTTTTTTTGCAATCCCTAAATCGACTAAATGCATTGGATCTAGTGGAAATTGAGTAACCATTTTAATCCCGGATTTTTCCAAAATATTTGGTTCCCCTTTATGATGTTCTGGATCTAAACGATTAGTAAAAGAATCGTCAGTTCTTAAATTACCCGAAACTACATTGAACACTGGAGTATTTGAAATTCTAAAGCCTGATTGATAACATTCGTGACAACCTTTAATCGCGTTGTGGTATTTAACAGATTTGCAAAAAGATTTTGCTGGAGCATCACAAGTAAACGCGCGCAAAATAAATTTTTTAGTAATCGATTTACCAATTAAAATACCCTGATTTTTTAATTTTAGGAATTCATTTGCAAATTGTATGAAAAATAAGTCAACTGATATTGGATGACCGTCACCAACCCAAGCTCCAACAATAAAAGGGACACGATTGCGATCATTAGCGAAAGAACCAAGAATTGACCAGATCGTTTTTCGCGAACTTTTATATAGCGGTAATCCATCGATGTTAAAATCACAAATAATTTCCGGTAAATTAGATAGAAACTTTGAACCGTACCGATTAATGCACTTTTCTATACCAAAATGTACATATTCTCCAGGTGGAATTTCTTGTGGTGTAAACACATCAGGGGATCTATCTGTACTGCGAAATAACGAGGTCTTTGTTTTTGGGAGATCAATGCCATATTCTCTTAAAATTTTAAGCAAATCTGTAACCGCATTAACTGATATATTATGAAAAATTATCCATTTAATTAAATTTATTTTTATATCACTAAGATTATTTGAAGGCACTAAACAATCGGAAAACTCATCTTCAGATGAAGACTCATCTTCTGATGAACATGAAATTAAAATGTCCTCAAACAAAAAACGATCTTCTAAATTGGGCACGCTATATTCACTTATGACCTGCTCGCAATTTACTTCGCTTTCTTCTAACTCACACATTTCAGAATCGCGTAAATTTAAATTTAATTCATCGTCTAAACTATTATCAGCCATTTCGGCAATAATTCTATACCTTTGGGATTTGGATATGTTATCCATTATTTATTCACACTTTAACCACTAATACGATATTACAAACAACTACACGAGAAAAAACAAAGTAATGGAAATAAAATGGCTAATAAGAAATTACGACTGCACCACGTGTAAAACAAAATTTTAATAACAATTACACCGAGAAAAATAATATTTTAATAGCAATAAATTAATTACATACAATAATACTCACAGTTTCTCTTCTAAGTAATATTTATTTTTAATTTATAAAATTTTTAAAACAATTATTATAAAAATAACACAACACTGTGACTGAAGTACAAAAATAATAAATGAAATGGCGAATACAATTTTTGGTACCACGTCGAACATATATTTTTTTATTTTCTGTATTGGTTGGTAGCGCCCTTTTGAAAAGTGGGCAATACTAAAACAAGGCAATTTTCGATGACACTGTGAAGACAACCGCAAGACTTGTTATTTTTGATTTTATCTTTAACCGACTAAAGCGCTTTATATTATATATCGTACGTGACTTTAGAAACACGCTAGAGCCGACCACAATACGTGTTACCTAAGAAATTTATCTTTTTTTAACAAATACAATTTAATATATTTTTCTCTTTCCTAAACAAGCTAAAGACTTGTTACCAAAGACAAAAAATTTGCTGGGAATCGCTGCCCCGGACAGTTGTCCGAAGAAAAAACGCGACTTTTGTATATTGTTTTGTATAGTGGATTAATTAAAATTTTAAAAAAAAATTTCCATTTTTTGTCGTTCAATTTAAAATTTGGTTCGGGCAACAAGTTTATCTAAAAATAAATGAACCTGAGTAGTATATAGGTTCCATTTAACGCATTTTCCTTTACTTTTGTATTAACTCCCTCCAGACCACGCGTAACGTTTACGTACAGTTTACGTAGACTTTCCTCTATGAAAGTCTACGTAAACGTTACGCAAAAACGTAACGTAAACGGAACACAAACGTAGTGGTTGTAACATGAGAAGTGAAACAAATTAGCGAGGACTTTTGTATGTATTAGTGTATATAAAAGTGTTCATAATATGTACGCTAAAACGTAACGTAAATGATACGTAAAAACGTATCATTTACGTGATACTTACGTGTTTCTTTTACGGACGGTTTAGTTCATCTCAAAATAATATATTTTTCAATTGAAATTAAATAAAAACACAAAATATAATAGTAAAAATAAATAATTTATTAAAATATAATGTTATACATAATTTGGTAATAAAATAAATGTATATTTTTGTCAAATATATTAATTTTAATTTCACAGCTCTTTTATAAAGGAATTTTATTATTGAACAAATAGGCTAAATAATATCACAGAATATTTTCCCTTGAACATTTAGGAAATAAAGCTCCACTTAAAAACAGAGTTGTAAAATTACTGCGGAGTACGCGGTGTTGTCTTAGCCTTAAATTAAAAACAGTTTTACAAATAAATAAAAACTGATCCCTCTATGCGCCCAAAATAGGACTGTTTTGTACATAAGTAATTTGAGTCCGCCTGATTGCATATGTAATGTTTGGTTTCCACCAAGCGCGCCTAACGTTTGTTAACGTTTACTAACATAATTTTTCTTACTGGAGACACACAATTTAAGCATGGACAAATGCTTGCAAACATTTATGAGTTTACCGAATGATATAGTAGACTAACAAATGTTATCAAACGTTTCTCCGTGCTCAAATTTGGTATCTTCACTAGGAAAAGGTATGTTTGCAAACGTTATCAAAAGTTCAGCGCGCTTATTGGAGACCAAACTTAAAAGAATGTACTTGTATACTAACAAAGCTAAGCTTTTAAAATCAGTTTCTTCTATAAGAATATTTCACATAAGGACTTTCAATTCTGCCTCATAGAATATAAAAAATTTACTTCAGTACTATGACTTAAATAGAATGTGACTATGTAAATGTATATTTAAAACTATAATTATAATACTAATATCAGTTCTTTCTTAAATAAGAATATTTCACATAAGGACTTTCAATTCTGCCTCATAGAATATAAAAAATTTACTTCAGTACTATGACTTAAATAGAATGTGACTATGTAAATGTATATTTAAAATTATAATTATAATACTAATATCAGTTCTTTCTTAAATAAGAATATTTCAGATAAGGACTTTCAATTCTGCCTCATAGAATATAAAAAATGTACTTCAGTACTATGACTCAAATAGGATGTGACTATGTTAATTTATATTTAAAACTATAGTAATAATACTAATATCAGTTCTTTCTTAAATAAGAATATTTCACATAAGGACTTTCAATTCTGCCTCATAGAATATAAAAAATGTACTTCAGTACTATGACTTAAATAGAATGTGACTATGTTAATTTATATTTAAAACTATAGTTATAATACTAGTATCAGTTCATTCTTAAATAAGAATATTTCACATAAGGACTTTCAATTCTGCCTCATAGAATATAAAAAATTTACTTCAGTACTATGACTTAAATAGAATGTGACTATGTAAATGTATATTTAAAACTATAATTATAATACTAATATCAGTTCTTTCTTAAATAAGAATATTTCACATAAGGACTTTCAATTCTGCCTCATAGAATATAGAAAATGTACTTCAGTACTATGACTTAAATAAAATGTGACTATGTTAATTTATATTTAAAACTATAGTTATAATACTAGTATCAGTTCATTCTTAAATAAGAATATTTCACATAAGGACTTTCAATTCTGCCTCATAGAATATAAAAAAATGTACTTCAGTACTATGACTTAAATAGGATGTGATTATATTAATTCATATTTAAATATATTTAAATTTATATTTATTTAAATATATATTTAAAAGTATATAAAACTATATGTAGTAGCACTAAATAGATTGCGACTAGGTTAAACAATACTTAAAACTATAGTTATAATATCAGTTCTTTATGCGCTGTTGCCGACGTTGACGGTCTTTTGCATATTGAAACCATTTTTTCATTACGCATTCCACATCAGTAGTTCGAACAGTGGAAAATTTTTTGATGGTTTCTTCTAAAATGAATTAATCAATGAATTATTTAAAATTAAATATTTCTTATAACGGTTTGTGATCTTAATACCTTTCAAAATATGCATCGTAGTAAACGATTTCACTGCAATATTATTATGCTGCCCATGCCATGAAAAGTCTGTCGCTGCTTCATCGGTTAATATGGTTTTGAGACAGCCTCGAATAAACTTTTCATGTGTCAGTTCAGTATTAAATCTGAGATGTTGTAACTATAAACAAAATTGAAAATAGGACAAAATGTAAAATAAATTATAATGCATTACTTACAAATAATTTTTCTTTCGTGTTATCATTTTTTATTTCTTCCTCTAGATTTAAAAATTCTTCAGCTGACATAGCAGGCATTTTTAGTTTGGGTCGTACGTCAGGAATGTCATTCGAACACAAACATTTGCATTTGTTGTTTTCGATTTCTTTCCTAAGTAATTTTACTTCTCGGAGCACGGATTTCATAAGCAATTCCAAATTCACTTGTGAATTTGACTCATGACACAATTCGGATGTCGGTTGAATTGTTTTAGAAGGTTGGCAATTTAAAGTGGATGCTTGATCTTCTGAATTTACGTTATTGTATGGAGATATTTTTTTATAGTTGAATATCTGCTTTGATGTTGATGGTTCACTATATTGATGTGAATTTAAAAAACTGGATGGATCCGGAGTTAACTTTTCATGTATATTTGATGTTGTTTGTTGTATGGTAGTAGCAGTATGGACTACTTTCGGTACTACTGTTACCAATTTGATTTTTGATTGATTAATCGATTTTTGGGTGCTTTGGGTAGAGACGACTGGGTGCTGATATTTATTTATTTTTAAAAAATTAATGTAATTTAGTTCTGAATCAGGGCCAAATTCGCTCGTTTCTTCATAGTCCTCCATACCTTTAAATAAAATAATAATACATTATAAATGTTGCATCGGTATGTAAACACACATGTTGTTTGAGTTAAATTTTAAGATTTTTGGTTGACAATTAAGATTTTCGAAAGAAACGTCAGTGTTTTTAGAAAAAATCTTTCCAGAGATCTTGGCGCTTTGACAAATATTCGCAATATCATTGCGCACAGATCGATAAACTTTCTGCTTGGATGTCATTTTAACCCGTTTCGTACTAACGTTACGTACACGCAACACTACAATAAATATTTGTAATTTTCAGAAACTGCTATGAAATAATTTGAAAAAATCGTTATTTCCTTTAGAAATTAATTTCTTATTAGAAAAAGTGTTACAATATTTATAAAAATTGCTAATACAAGTACAGGTGAATATTTGTTGATGACATAAAAAAAATGATGAGGTAATGTTTTAATTTGATAAAACGATCTGAAAAATGTGAATTTTTTTTATAAAACTAATTAAAAAGCATAAAATTTTAATTTTGTGAACTTAGAATATGTGATCAGTGCTAAATAATTAAAAAAACATGATTTAAGTTTGCGTTGCGTCAAAGCAACCAACGTTCGACAAATTGTGTGTTTTTTGACTTTTTTGGCAATTGCATAAATGCAACGCTCGGCCTATTTGACAAATTTATAATATATATTGTTTCCGGACTATTTTTTCAGCAATTTTATATCAATTGAAGATTTAAAACAAATTAAGTTTAGCGGAAACCTCACACTTGAAAAAGTTATTGCTTTTTTGAGGAAGAAGATATTGAAAATGTAAGCGAAATTATAATTCAGCCGCCAGATGTAAATAATTTATCAGATGAAGATTCAGGAGAAGAGGATGGTCCAGGAAAAATTGACAACCTCTTAAAAAATCAGCTTCTTGCTAATGCTGAAGTTCGATTTAGTGATTACTAGGATATTCAATTTGAAGATACTGAATTTATGAGCGAACCTGTGGAAATCGATGTAATTGATAACGGTCCATCCCTAGAACCTGTATCAATTGGAAATTTTGAGAGACCATTTCATAGTAATATAAATAGAGTATGGGAAGATGGAACCATAATTAATGTGCAAAATGATTTTGCACAACCAAATTTTGAAAAGTTTAGGAATATGCAACTCTATCAAACTTTTGAAATGTTTATGACAAATGTGAAATGACATATTTGAAGAATTCGTATATCAAACAAATCGCTATGCATTATACAAATACAATGAGCAGTTGAACTTGTCGATCAATGAATTAAAATGCGCAATTGGAATTTTGTTTTTAACAGGCTATAATATTTTACCCTCTCGAAAATTTTATTGGAGCTCTGAAATGGATTTATAGAATTCTTTAGTTGTAAACTCAATGATTCGAGATCGTTTTCTCTCAATCATTAGAAGTATACATTGCTGTGATATGAGTTGTCTGATTCAACCGACAAACAAAATGTGATGCAGGTCTTTGTGTTAAATGTTTTTCATCTTATCATACCAAAAAATGAAAGTGAGAAAAAAAATATAATTGTAGGCCGAACGTTGCGGGGTGATTCCATCCAAAAAAGGTACTTGTTGCCAACCGTTTTGTGAAAGCAAAAATTATCATTTTACCTATTCCCTCGACCAATGTATCACAACCGGTTGTCTTTTTTTAAAATTTAATGATTTCATTTTAAGTATTTGGTTCTTTCGAATATTTGATGCGAAACAATGTTGTTTAATAACTTGCACTTTTTATTAACTAAAAAACTTATTTCACAGGGTGAAGGTATTGGGCGCCATTTTTCTCTGTTGGTTCTTTATAATATGTACTTGGTCGAAACTAGTAGATTTGACAAATAAAATAACAAAAGTTTCCCAAAAATTTTAATTAAAGAACAATTAAAAAAAAAACTTACAGAAGAATAAACTTTTGACACATTCTATTTATTGTTTCATTTAAAAAAGAATGAAACTAAATAGTAAAAACAGGGAAGATAAAACACATACTATTCGGTACGTTACATTGGGCGCCATTTCGTCACGGACTTTTGGTAAATGTGGTAAACATGACATTACCCAAAATAAACTTTATTAATTTCATAGCACTTTGTATAATGGTACCCATCCCTTTTTTAGGGCTTGTTTGACTAATGGTGTGTTTTATTGTAATATATATTTACAGATTGAGAATTGTTCACAACATTTTACAACATTTAAAAGAAAAAAACATCATTTTTATATAATGCCATTTATTTTATTATTTTTCTTTGTTTTTTTGTAATAGTAATAATATTTCATTCAACATAAATTTGCTTCTTACAACAATTCTTATTTTAATATATTTCATTATTAATTTCAATTTAGTATATTAGTTTTAAATTATTTAATAGTTATCCTCAATAAATACATCACTTTTTTATAATAATATGTAGTTTGCTTTTTAGTTTTGATTTCAAATTATTATTGTTTGTCTTGTAATTATTACATAAGAAAAATATATGAAAATGCTTTAAATATATATATACTTTTTTTTAATATTTTTAATTATAATAATATTTTTTCCTTTTGAGCTTTGGTATACATGCATTTTTTTATTTAATAAATAATAATGATTTGGATTAAATAAGGGTAGAGAAAATAAAAATAAAATCCTAAAAAATTAAGCAACATTTTTAATCTTTTTTATTTAAATTAACAAAAAAAAATATGTAGTTATGAGTATGGGTTTTTTTTTTGCACTGTTTTGGTCAGATATGACTAATAATCTGATCGAAATCAAGGTGTGTTTTATTTTAATCATTTATAAGGTTATAAACTGATTAGCTTTGTTCAACTGAAAACAAACATATTAGCTCTTGCCTCTTGATTATATTTTTCTGTTATTAATATAATAATAATATTCTTATCACAAAAACACTTATTAGTAGTAACATTTCCTGTTAGTTTTTAATAATTTTAGGTTAAACAATTTTATTATTTATATTAATTTTTTTTTCATATTAATTAATTTAATTTGTTTTTTTTTTATCATTAATTTTTGTTTTATTTATATATTGCTAGAATAAATACTTATATAGAATTATTGAAGTGATTAAACACAGTTAATACATTTTTGTTTGTTGATTTTCTAATTATGTATACTTTATTTATATTTGCTTGTAAAAATAAAATAAAAATTGTGATTTTCAATTCATACAATTCATCGAAAATATTGAAATGATTTTGTAATATAAAGATATTTAAAAATATTTTTAGTTATGATTTACGTTAAGCTGAAAAGCGATTTATAAGATAAAGTTATAGTTGATTAGGAAAGTTTTTAAGATAGTTATATTGATACTTTTAATTATATTAGATGAATTGTATGAAATGTAAATTTAATTGAAATTAATAAAATTTAGTTTTATAGGGATATTGTCAATTTGGAGTAAAAATTTCGCGTGGTTGTTTATGATGGTCATACAACTAGAATTGTGATATGAACTGAATATTTGTCTCATGGATATATAATAAAGGGTCATTCCCAAAACCGTAAACAAAGATCTAGTTGTACTTTGATAAGAAGATCCACCCGCTCCACTGAGTAGTAACCGACCTGTGATAGCCCTCCCCAGAGTTAATTAATAGACATTATTATTTTTGTTAAAAACATAAAACCTCAAAATATTGGAAAAAAGAAAAGAACTCTATCGCCATGAAAAACAGATTTTTCCCTGTAGGCATTACAGAATCAAACAGATACCAGTACTTATTTACCATTGTGGTAAAAGACTAGCACCTTTACCGCTAAGTTCCATCTTCATAGTCGAAAAGAATTGGGAAGTGTAATTGGCACCCGAACCGCAGTTTGCAATTGGCGCCCGAAGTAAAACAAACTATAATTTTATTATTATATTTTATCGGTCCTGCAGAACTTCTAGTTCTTAGTACAAGTTTGACCTCCATAACAATCCTAATGATTTTATTTTAAGTTCACAACTTACATCCGACAGTCTAATATCCTCAAATAGGTTAAATTTCAGCGAATACGTTTAAATATTTACTTTAAAGTTTTGAAGAAGAAACATGATGGTACGACACATTTTTCAGCGTTGTTCCTAGCAGCTAGTCGTTAGACGATATTCGCCTTGTTTTTTTTATTATTTTGTTTAATTTTTCTATTGTTTATATATTAAGTTGAACACAAAAGATCGTAAACTGTAAAAGTATAAAAAGCTTAATTATTTTGTTCTCGTTTTTTGATAAATTCGTTTTTTCCTTTTATGTTTTTTTTTGTGATTTAAATAATAAATTATATTTTATCGTAATTCATTTAAAATTGTTTTAACACAAAAACCAAAAAGCAATTTATTCTTTTGATTTTCATAATTTTTTTTCAATTTAAAATGATATTCATTGTTTTTGTCAATAAATAATTTTGAACTTATTGCATATAATCAAATATGACGACAATCTTAAGATTAAACAATTTTAAAAATTAGTTTAGCTTAAAAAATTTTATTTAACTTGTATTAGACACATAAATTTTATCTGATTAATAGTTTTTTTTACTTATATGATAATTAGTATGTAGTACGCTTCTGCCTGGCTATTGAGAATATATTCTGAATAAAAATTTAAAATAATAATTTATACATACAAGTTTTGTTTGTTTTCAATTTAAATGTAAACTGGATTTTCTTGTCCTGTTAATAGGCGGAACATTGATGTTGGCATGGTTTTCATTAAAATCTGTAACGAATTAAAGCGAAACGGTATAAACATTAAAATTTTAATAACAATTAAATCTATTACTTTCTTATAATTTTAACACATTTTTATTGCTTGTTCGAACTTGACTATAATCAAAATTAAAATAATGGGAAAAAATAAAGATATTTGTGTGATCATATTTATTAAAATTGAATATATAAAACAAGCCTAATTATTAATTGGTCCTTCGAGCCGGATCATCATTAACATAAAATATTAAAGTAATGTAAACGCCATTTTTATTCTGTTTTCTAAAACTTTGTTCTTATTTATTATATTGAAGAAATCATGACAAGCTTAAAGACACATAGTTCCTGACCAAAATTTATACGTTTGTTCAACCGACACAAAAAGTGTTAAAGGACAACTGATCCATTAATGACAAACAGTCAAGATAGTCGTCTAAAATTTCTCGATTGCAAATTGACTGTGTTGAAGACTTACAACAGACCCTCTTCATGAGGAATGTAATATGTTACTGTTTCGTTAGCATAACGTAATGCTTCCGAAATAATACATGTGAACGAGCGTACTGGCTACGAACAATACAATTTTGTGACATGAGAGCAACACCCATGCAATGATATACTATAAAAAACATCACCACTCAGAGACATAAGGAGAACTGAGAAATAGAAACAGCTCTTGATCACTTCAAAACTAATTACTCCTTTTTCTGTTTTTTTAAATTATAAGGATGTGATGATATCAAATAAAAAACTATTTTACCTCGCCAACAGAAGTAGCTAGAACATTCACAATTTTCTCATGTGGAACTGCAACAACACTCTGATTATTAATTTCAATGATACGATGTCCAACTCGTACTCCCCCTCTTTCAGCAATACCTCCCCGTAATAAACTACAGATCTATAAATAAAAAAAACAAATAAGTTTTTGAACATTTAAAGTTTTGGCACTTTTATACTAACCACACCATTTTGTACACTAAACCCTAACTGATATTTTGTATTCGGTCTTTTAATTTTAACTTCAACAACTGGTGGACAAGGCACAACTGTAAATTTCACGGCTGTTTGTGTTTTTGTATTTCGTATATAATTTTGACATGTTGATAATGGTAATCCAACTAAGCTTAATCCATTTATAGCAATAATTTGATCACCAATATTCAACTGACCACATCGTGCAGCTGCTCCAGATGATAATAAATTAGCGATAACAACAGTTGGTAGCATACTACCCCAACCCGACTCAACAATAACAACACCTAATATTTCACCCTTTGCTTTAGGTACAACAACCTCTTTTTGTAATTCTTTTTTAGCAAAAATTTCTAGCTCATCACCAAAAATTTCTTGACTATTTAAAACTTCTTGATAATCCATTTCTTTAACAAAACTATGATCTTCAATTCCATTCGCTTTTAAAAATTCCATGTAAGCAACTTGAAATGCTTGACCAATTGATTGTGCTATGAATTGTGCTTCTTCACTTTCAAAAACATGGCATATCATTTTTGGTGTTCGATTGGGTTTTGGACCATCATCCATTTCAGATGGTACAAATCGACGTCGTGCCATTAAAACTACTAAATCACCAATGTCAGCTATATAGGAAATTGTACGTAATGCATGATCCATCATTATTTCTTTTAAGTCTGTATTTAAAACCATTATTTTTTCGGTTGATATAAATAAATCAACTTCGGTGCTTGGTTGAGATTCACCTTCAGGTGCCTAAATTGGAAAAAGTTTTATAAAATAAATAAATTGAAAATTTAAATTTATTTTTGAAACTTCGCAATCTTTATACAATAAATATCTTACCAATGCCTATTAATACCAATTATTTTGAGTGTAAGCAATAAATAAATTTGAAAGAGTTTGTTTTAACAAAAAATAATTCAAACGATGTTAATCCCTCACCTTAATTCTAGATACCGCTTCTTCTGCTTGCATCATTCTAGTCGTTTTCGTTGGTTGTCCTTCGCATACAAGCTGTGTGGATCCCAAATATCTTGCACGAAATAAAACACCTTCGATTAATACTGCCGGATCATGAAAACCTTTAATTTCAAAAACAAACATAATTAGATAATTCTATTTTGAAATTTCTTCTCGTAAACAAAAGTGATTTATGAATGAAACTTACGTTTTTTTTTATTTATTTAAAATCATGAATAATCCAAGATAGCAAAGGGAAAAAATTGAATTTATTAAAATTAAAAAAAATTCTGTCAGTAGGAAATAAGTAGAAAAACAGTCGAACCTATGCCGTCATCTAAGGACTGCTGACTAGAGCAGTATTCTAGATATATAGTCAAATAGAGAAAGTGGATTTTTGGTGGATTTGGACCAAAGCTTTGTATTTTATATAGACGGATTAAGGGGTCAGTTTTTGTTGATTTGTACATTTTTTTAATTTGTGATCTACAGGTGTAACAACCCTGCATCTCTGTTATTGATATATGAAATAACGTAAAATATCAGATACCGCTGACAATAGCACTGGGATATGATTGGCCAAAGTGATATATTAGTGGTACTGATGTTGGTGGATGAACTCAGTCAACGGTAGCAATCTCAATCTTAATTATGGATAATCCCCCGAAGAAACGAGCGTTTATAAAACTCTACTCTTTATGTAGACTTTAATCATTGAGGAACACAGTGCGTCACATGATCAAGGAATATGGCTATAGCTGGATTTTTCTTAACTCAATTTTAGTTTTGTTCCAGCTAATTTTTTAAAAAACTTCACTTGTACTTTTTATTTTATTTTGAATTGGTCGTATTTTATTATGTCATAGAATTTATCGTTTTGTTATCCATTCTTTAAAAAAACAGAAAAATGTTGTGAGTTGTGACACATATTAAACATCCTACTACTGAACTCATTTTAGTAAAAAAAAAAATATTTGCCAGGAACAACGCCACTTCTTACACGAAGATACAGGTTAATTTAAATCACATCATACATAAAGAAGATACAAATCAATTACTTCTACCAATTGCTGACAGTTCGATATCACACATCTGTAATCAACCAATAGGGTCATTGGTCTAATATACAGTATCTACCGTGGTTGAATTCTTGTTACGAAAGCTCACACACTTTTTCAAGTGACCTAATTATTTCTTGCAAAGTCGATCTACTAATAATCGTATATCATAACGCTTCAAAGATCTGAGCACCAGCAAATCTATACTACCGTCATTACGAGTCCTTGTGAGCCCGCGGTTTAACCTTAAGGCCGCATTCCATTGAATTTAAGATAGACGGTTTCGGCTAACATCTATCGCAATACCTTACTAAACCAATGGGGAATTCATTAGACAGACACTAGACACAGTACCGTAACTAGACTTCTCCCAAAACAACACCACCAAACTTCATTTGGCAGATATAATAAAAGTAAAGTGTACTCAGGGTTTTCACAGAGGTAGAAGTGGTCGCAGAAGTGATCGCAGAAGTGTGGCGATCCCCCTTTCAAAACCTACTGAATAGGACGAATGAAGTTTTTTTTTTATTTATTTGTTTATTTGAAAAATATTTATACATAAGGCCTAGCCTTTTAAATCGTACAAATATATAGCCTTACACAATTATATAATCTAGATTATAGTCGATGACAGAAAAATAATAATTTAAGAATAATATAGAATTAATGAAAATAAAAACCAGAAAGAAAAAACAAAAAAAAATAATACTTAAAGTAAACTAAGAAAGTAGATAAGAGAAGAATTAATTAAATAGACCAATTATAAACAAAGAGAAAATACTTATAATATAAAGACCAAGAACAATAATAAGTTAAAAATAAATTAAAAAATAAGATAAAAATAAGTTACAAAACTGCTCATACATATATGCACCACAAGAAACAAGCCTACACATATATTTATATGAAAAGAAAAAAAAAATGTTTTTTTCTTATTGAGAATGAGCCATAGGCATAAATAAATAGCACATGCGCACCAGTTCTCACATTATTGAACCAAAGAAGCCAATGAATAGAGAACAGCAAAGCTAATGTTGAGGTTGATTCACAAAAAATTGGTAACATTTAGGTTTAAAACCAAGGGTAGAAGCCTGTCTCACCTCTAATGGGAGCTTATTAAATACAGATGCTCCATAGACAAAAAACGTTTTATTTTTTACCAGAGTATGATTTATCGGTAAGATTAATCTATGTAAACGACTGCTATAACCAAAAATTAGTTTATCATATAAATAGTTGGGTGAGCCAGACTTCATTATATTGTAAATGTAACAGCACATACGAAAGTCAAGATGAAATTTAAGACTGGTACCGAGAATACTTGTAGAAAAATCAGAAACCGACTGAAATCGTGGTATGCTGTAAATATATCGAACGCATGCATTAAACGTTACCTGTATTTTACTCATTTCACCTGAATTCAATTCGCCAAAAAGAACAGAGCAATATGTGAAGTGAGGAATTAAGAGAGATTTAACTAAATGTAATCTTATCTTGGTTGGAGTGAAGTATGCACTATTCCAAAGACTGCGTAGTCCAGAATAGACTTTAGAACAAATTAGCAATACATGACTTTTCCAAGAAAGATCACTATCAAACATAATTCCTAAATTTCGTGCGTTGGAAGAAAGTGGAATTACTTTATTTCCAATGCGAATCGGAGGAGCAATCCTAGTGTAGTGATCATTATTTTTGAGTGAAAAGAGTAAACACTTGGTTTTATCAATGTTCAGCTTAAGGTTATTCACTTCGGTCCATTCCATAATATTAGCCAAGTCTATATTAATTTTAGAAACAATGCTGGATAGATTGTTTGCTGTACCTTCTACATAGATTTGAACACATCATCAGCATACATATGAATCTTACAAAATTTTAAAATGGATGGCAAGTCATTTATAAAAATGACAAAAAGTAAAGGTCCAAAATTGTGTTGATAATTTTATTAGAAGACTTTTATGGTTTACTAGATCAAAAGCTTTGGAAAAGTCCAGTAATGAAAGAATTACCAATTTCTTTCTGTCAATCATGGTTATTATGTCATCATGTACTTTCAAAAGAGCAGATTCGGTACTATATCCAGCACGAAAGCCCGATTGAAATTGAGATAGCAACTTATGGTGATCCAAAAATGTAGTGATTTGAATTTTTACTATTTTTTCAAAAGCTTTAGAGAGCCCAGACAGAATACTAATAGGTCTAAAATCATTCACAGATTTTGCAACAGATTTTTTTGCAGTAGGAATAATCTTAGCCGATTTCCACTGAATGGGGAATTGTGAAGTCGTTAAAATATTATTAAACAGATAGGTGATAATTTTGGAGGTATACGGCAAAATCAGTTTAATAAATTTTATTGGTATACCATCAGACCCAATAGAATTAGATTTAATAGAGGTAATAGCACGTTCAACATCCTCACCAGCCACATTTTCAAAAGCAAAAACTAAGTCATTGTGATTTTGAAGCAGCGGCTGGTTTACAGTAATACTGCTCGAACAATTTATGGCAAAACTCTGGTTTAATTCTTCAGGTGAAAAATTAATAGGTGTATGATCCTTACATTTGATTCCAAGATTTTTAAGTCGAGACTAAAGTTCTTTGCTTGAGAGTTCAGATCCAAGTCGGCGATTAATGAAGTCCTTCTTAGAGTTTTTTATGAGTGTGTTCGCTCTATTACGTAATCTTTTAAAAGTGACAAAATCGTCAGAATTTCTGGATGAAATCCATACTTTGTATGATAAATTTCTTAACTTTAGAGCTTCTAAAATATCAGTGTTAAACCATGGAGTAGAGTTATTGGAAATAATAACTCTTTTTAGAGGCACATACAAAACAAATACGGTCCCAGGTAACAATTTCGCCTAAATTTTTTAAATTATTCCAACTCAACTTGAAAAAGCATTGTGTAAGACCATATTATTCAAGCTTTACCTAAAAAAAGCTTGTAAAAGACTAGATTCACTAAGTTTCTTATATAATTCCTTAAGTAAAGCTTAATTCAATAATAAATATTTAGGGCATATTCAAGCAAATGTTACTCAAGTATAATACCTTTTATAAGGTTTTATTCACATATAACTTTTAAGGTAGTATTCAAGATGTTTTTACTCAAGAATTCTATCCCTTATATAAACCTTTATTAAAGTACAACTTTTAGGAAGAATCCAAGAAGATTCTTACCCAAGGATAGTTCCTTGTATACGACTTTATTTATGTATTATAATTTTAGTAGTATTCAAGAAAATTGTTACTCAAGTAATATTTCTTATATATACGGCTGTTTTCAATGAATTAATTAAAAGATTTACAACAATATTTTTGACAGTTCGTTGTTTAATTCGCGATTGTGTATTTTTTTATTAAATCACGTATCGATGTGTTTAAAAAGTTAATAAACCTTTAAGAACTTTAACAAACTATTATTAATTAATACAATTATTTCAAATGGTAGACATATTTTCGTCAATGGAAATTTGCAATTGCCATTATTCCGCAACCATTTAATCAAACATTTCTGATGATGCTTTATAAATTGATTGAGATTTACCATTTCTGATGATGGTTTATATAATGATAAGAGTTGGTCAACAAATAAATGAACTAATGATAATTTGTCATACAATTCATTTTTGTATTAAATGTATGTAATCGCCATGTTGTGCGCAATTTGCTTGGAAAAAAATTATATCAAAACTTGCAACAAATTGCAACTGACTTATGGAAAATATAACGTAAAACATTTATTTAATATGGTCATTTAACATTTATTTATTAACCAGCTAAATTGTGCAACTGTAAGTAATGCCAATCCCAGCATACTATACCCCTTACGTAGCTTGAGTAACACTTTTGTTCTGTATTCAGTAACGTTTTATTCCTGTCGTGGAAATTGATTTAATGAACAAGTGCGTAAGGGTAAACGATGAGGAAGAGGGACTGTGTGTTTAATTCCTGCCAGGCACGTTTTTATTTATGAATTTTATTTTCCTTTCTTTATTTTATTTTTATTCTTTAATCATTTTTAATCGTACAATTGAATGGAAACACATGCGTAGATATCGTATATGAATACGCAAAATTATTTTCATTTCGAGATTGTCTTCAATCATAACCAATATTATTTTTAACAAAAACCCATATATTCTCATTTTAGGAAACCATTAGTACACTTTTATATGCATTCCTAATCAAAATGTTTGAATAAAAATTAATTCATAGTCGTGGTTTGGTAGTGGTCCGAAACTTGAAATGTGTACAAATAATCTGTTAAACAATAGTGATTAAGTTTCAATTTTCTTTATGACAGCTGCTAAATAGAGAAGTGGATAGCGTTCGGTCCTGGAGAATCAAAGGTTACGAGTTCGATCCCTGCTACAGGCGTTTGTAAAGATGCGAAATGTGTAAAATAAATTGTAATTTCCGATAAAAGATTAACTCAATAGCAGCAATATACAAAAAAAAGGAATTTAATGCGCCAATTAGCCAAAATAACTAAAAGAAACAATCACCAATTTTTTTTTCAGTGGCATCGCTTCTTGAATAGGCACTGAGTAATTCTCTTGAGAAAAGATTTACTCAAGCACTTTATTCAAGTAACATTTTGACAGTATTTGAATAAGCCTTGAATAACAACTTATGTACCACTTTATTCAAACACTTATATAAAACATGTATAAAGCATTATATATGTCTTCTTGAATAAAGAATATTTTTTCATACGCCTTTTCTCCTTGAGTAGAGCTTGTATAAAACTTTTATCATGCATAGTTCAAGAATTTTAAATTTCCCCTTCCATTTTAAAGTTCTCTTTTAAAGCTTTACTCAACGATTACCTAGGTTAAATTGTTACCTGGGGTATTAATAACTGAGTTAAAGTGCTCTAGAAGATCAGATGAGTTAGTAAGAGCGAAGTATTGCCTCCAGTCATGTTGTGTAAGAGCTATGGCTATCTCTTGAATATTGCAGTTCCTATAGTCCCTATAGTAATAGGCTTTAGAAGCTTCAGTTACAAGAGGAATGTCATAAGCCCCGAAAATGAGGTCATGCTTGGAAATACCAGGAATATCGATTTGATTGAAACCTGAAATGCCACCCGGACAATTAGTAACAGTTAAGTCTAATAAGGTCGGTATGTTTCTGCCATCAAAATGAGTAGGAGTGACCAAGTTATAGCACGACAAACCATATTCAGTAATTAAATCCCTAAATTCTGTCCGAGTTGGAGAATCTACAAGCATGTTAGTATTAAAATCACCTGTTAGTATTATTTCATTGTATCGAGGTAGAAGATCTTCAAATACAGGACGAAGAGAAGAACTGCATCTGTATTGACTACTTTTAGGGTTATATATAACTCCAAACAGTAATTTTCTGTTAGAAATGTGAACTTCAATAAACAGAAATTGAACTCCAGAAACACAATAGTCCGATCTACCAAAAGCTAAACGTTCATCAGGCCTGTAGTGAGCAGGATCAACAGAGCGACCAACAACAAAGAATTTAAGATTCTTCTGGATATAAATTGCAACACCACCACCACGTCCTTTTTTTCTATTATTTATCTAACTTCTATCTTTCATTCTATCTAACCATGTTTCAGTAACACCAATTATCTGAAAATCAACATTCTTCAACATATTCCTTATTTCATCCATTTTATTAAGCTTCCTGGCACAAATACTTTGACCGTTAAAATGACAAAACTTTAGATTATTAGAATGGCCATTCAGTGCAGATTTCAGTACTATATTTTTAATATTAATATTGTGAGTAGATTGCCTGTTATTTTGAAAAACATTCATTATAATACACGAAAGTACAGCACACAAGTTAAAAACCAGTAAGTTTAAAGAAGAAACAGCTCAAGATTCAATGTAATGAGGATCAAAACGGGAACAAAAATAATTCAAATGTAGTTAAATATATATATAAGCAGTTTAATTATAATGAAAAGCAGAAAACAGTTAGCTTAATTACAAAAAGAAAAGAGAACACAAAAAAAACAAAAAAATAATATAAAGATAGAAGTGTGTAAGAAAACACACTACTATTGTCAATAATTCACAAATGAGATGACTAGTGAAAATATATTTGAATACAAAACTATAAAGAAAGAATGAAAAAATTAAATTGACTTTATTATAATTAAATTGCGATAGATATTTGGGAAAAATCACTGATCGATTCGCAAATTCTTTAACTCTCCAATATTGTTTACGTATTTTCAATCATCAGTTTTGAGAATTTTAATTACAATTTTTCCACGACGTGTAGAGAAAGACCATATTTTATTTAATTTTTTGAGATTACGAGCCAATTCCTGTATAGTCCGAGCTGATTCAGTCAGATGATCATTTAAAAAAATATTATTTCCAGAAGATACGCCAAAGTTGCTTGCAGGAATTCCACCCTTACGTTTTCCTGTCACGGAGTTAATGTAATGATAAAAGACCTCATCTCGAATGTACACCGATCGAAAAGAAGCAATTAAGATGGGTGTTTTTTGAATTCGCCTTATGTTGAAAACACTAAGATCAATAGATGCTCCAACGAAATCGATGATGTTCTTGACTAAATTTTTCAAGCTTTGAGATGTTTCAGTTACTTGATAAGGTATACCCGTAATTTTAATATCTTTTGTTAACGCTTTAGCTTTAAGATTTTCAAGGCGTTGTTGAAGTTTACCCACATTGTTATTGAAATCCAATGTAACATTAGGATGAATTACAGCATTTCCAAATAAGTTGGTTTCAGAGTTAGCATTTTGCATGAGTTGAGAATACGCATCAAAAATCATCCTAGTGTGATTAATATCAGGAAACAATATGAGTACTGAAGTATCATTACATCTTTTGACTAAGTAATCATTATCAGGTATAGCAACATCAGGAACAGATAAGATTTTTTTAAAAGTATTCCTCAGGTCATCATTAGATTCAGTGTTTTTAACAATAATCCCTAAGACATGGATTTCATTTGACAAATAACGGTACTCAATATTACTAAGACGAGCTTGGACAATACCACAAGTGGACTCTACAGCACTAATCTTAGACATCAGTTCTTGATGAATACCAGCAACGTTGTTAATAACTGATTACACTTTATGTAAACATTCAACAAGACTAGATTTTAATTCAGCAACTGAGGTGGTAAGTTCAGCATTATTTTTATTTGTAGAGGATAATTTGGTAAAATAGCACTTGGGACAATTCCATTCGATGCTATTATCACGAAAATAATTAGCTTGGCTTTCACTTACAGACAAACATTGACTGTGAAATGTTTTCTGACAAGCAGTACACTGGAGCACAGATTTAGAATGATAAAAATCTTGATGGCAAATTTCACAACTGGCACTTTGTTTCAAACGTTTGTCCATGGTTTTCTCCAGAGGAGATGGAGGTGATCTTTGAACAACCGAAATGGTTAGTAATTATAGCTGGAAGTTTTGTAATTATCAAATGATATAAAATACGTCAAATATAAGCATATATCAGCTATTTTCCCAAAATAGGAAGATAAATTTAGTACATTCTAATTTATAAACAATTAAAGATTAAAACAATTAGAAATTATTTATGGCATAAAAGTCTATTGCCACCAATTAATAAAGTCAACAAAAATTAAATAGAAAAATCACTGATGAGTTAATTGAAATAATTACAGCTGTTTTAAAACAATTTCATTGTAGCATATACCCAATACCCATATAAATCATAGTAAATGTTTATGTTAGCAAAACTGGATTACAAACCGTTAAATTGGTTTTATATTTTTCTTGTTTTTTAGTATTATCTTGAACTATTTATATGTTACAGAGTTATAAAATTCACACACTAATCACAAATGTTCAATAAATGGCTGCAATATTTCTAAACAATTAAAAATTAGACAACACAAATCAATATTTTTTTTAACTAGATTTTACACAATTTGCATTAGATTTAAACAATTAACGTAAAATATACACAATACAAGTCCTATTACACAGGATATCACATTTAAGTTTTCGACACATACACACAGACACAACTTAAAAATGTGCTTTTATTTTCACTGTATCGAGCAAATTTTCTATGATTTAGAATAACATCTAAATATTAATTATAATTTATAACTTTGATCTTCAAATGATTTTTACTTTGAATTAGGTTTTAATTTGATTTTATTGGTTTTTGATTTTTTTTTAAAGAAATAAATAAATTTATTTTTAAACACAACCGGCATTAACAAAGACTGATTATATATCCTATTCTAGCAATTGCTCCGTCAAGTGAGGAGATTTTTGTCCCTAACCTAACAATAGAAGAAGTGGAAGCTGCCATCAAAACACTAAAAAATGGCAAATCCCCAGGTATCGATGGGATCGATGGTATCGTCCCAACCGCTCAACCACAGATCAATGTTTTACATTAAGGATGATTCTGGAAAAATGTTGGGAGTACAACATCAGCATTCACCAGCTCTACGTTGATTCCAAGCAAGCATATGATAGCATCATCCACGATAACCTTTGGTCCGCAACTCATATGCTTTGGTATTCCAGAGAAACTTGTTTCTCTGTGCAAACTCACAACATCGGGATCAAATTGTAGAATAGTAATGGAAGGGTCAGTTTCTGATCCTTTCGATATAACATCAGATGTTCGACAAGGTGATGCACTCGCGCCTGTACTATTTAATTTGGCGCTACAGTACGCGATAAGAAAAAGCCGAATTGAGACACAAAACTACATATTTAACAAATTTAGTCAAGTTCTTGGCTACGCAGATGATATTGTGCTTCTCGGACGTAGACCAAGCGATATTAAGTATAGTCTCTCTAAGCTTGAAATAAATGCTAAACGACTTGGATTATGCATCAAAACCGGCAAAACTAAAGTTAAACAACATCTAGGAACATACCTCCCGGAAATCTGGATACTGGCGACTATGAAGTGGAACACCCTATCGATGGATTGGCACTGGCTCAGTAGACTCAGACTCAGTGTTCTTAGGAGCTACAACGGTAGGGTCACCTATGCCGTTAGGTCCTACGTGAGAATCGAAGCCAAGAGGAAGTTCAAAACCCAAAGCTAAGGTAGACACGTACGCTGATAGCTTAGCATAGTCAAGAGGGTGCTTGATCGCTAGTACGGAACTCTGGAGACCAGGCGCCCTTCAGTTTAAATAAATGCCTTACTACAACACAGGGCTCTGTTGTGGTTGACCAATGTACCTCCCTATTTTCTAGATAAATATTGTATGGACAATAAAGTTTTAGATGAGAGCGATGCTTCTCCAAACGCATCACATAAACTATCAACAAAACTGTGCACCATGTCCTACTCTAGGATCATGCCTGATTCATCAGCTTATCCTAATTCGGATAGTACACACACCATGTCTCACTCTAGGGTAATGCCTGATTCACCAGCTTACTCTAAGTCAGACAGAACACCTGTACGATATAGACAAAAATCTCTAGTACCTAAGTTGCGTTCAGATTAATCTGCACAGATCAGAAATGTCCTCAGTTAATTTGAACCGGTTAATTGAAAAGGATGCTCACATTCTTGCATTTATGCAGGAGCCGTGGGCAGACAGTAAAAGAATAAAAGGAAAGTATCGAGAAATACTGTGGAAATATAAATAATGTGGAAATACCGAGAAACGCGATTCTTTTCAACAAACATCTGAAAATATTTCCATTGAATGAATTTATCTGCAGAGATCTTACAACGGTCCAGATAGTAATTCATCTTCCTCAAGGTGGATTTCGTAAATTCATTTTAACTTCTGCATACTTCCCGGGGATGAGGACAAGACACCACCAAAAGTGGTAGAGAAACTCATCAAGTATTGCAATAATGACCACTATAACCTCATAATAGCGAGTGATGCTAACGCTCATCACACCATGTGAGGAAGTAGTAACATTAATACAAAAGGCGAGCGTCTGCTTCAATTTTATGTATACAAACAATATGTTGATTGACTCTGCAGCAAATAATATACAAGAAATTATCACCGCAGCATACAACCTTAATACTCCCATAACTCAATCCAAAAGATGCAGAGGTGTACCTTGATGGAATGGTAACTTGGAGAGGAAGAGGAATAAAGTTCGTAAGCTCTTTAAGAGAGCAAAAAACAACAAATAATTGGAAAGAGCACGAGTAGCTCAACCAATTATAATATTAATAAAGAACTCAGACAATCAAAAAGGAATAACTGGAAAGAGCTCTGCAATACGATAGATAATCTGCCTGCTGCAGCTCGTCTCCAAAAATTGATGTCGTATGATCACACAAACCCTCTAGGCTCAATCTGCAAACCAGATGGTACGTATACCACAGCTGCATTGAGACACTAGATACTTTACTTCAAACCCACTTTCCGGGCTCAATAGAAAGGAGCACGGAAGATAATGCCGACGAAAACATACATCTTCTACATCCTACGACTAAAAGTACTGTAGATCATTTAGCCAACACAATTTTCTCCCCCAACAAAGCGAGATCGGCTATAGAATCCGTCGGTCCGTATAAATTTCCAGGAGGTGATGGCATTTTTCCGGTATTTCTGCAAAAGGGTCTAACAATCATCCTTCCATATCTCATGCGTTTGTTCAAAGTTAGCTTTCGCCTTGTTTACATTCCTCATATGGCAAGAAACTAAAGTTTTTTTATACCCAAGCCAGGAAAAAAACCAAATGATGTCAAATCATACAGACCTATAAGTTTTACATCTTTTTTTTATTAAAAACAATGGAAAAGATGTTGGACTATCACATCCGTCATGTATGGCTTAAACACAACCCTCTCAACTCTAGCCAGCACACTTATCAGACTGGGAAATCTACTGAAACGGCGTTGCACAAAATGGTGAAAGAAATTGAGAGCACCCTAAATTACAAGGAGGCACTTGTATGTATATCTATGGACATACAAGGAGCCTTTGACAATGTCCACTTCAATGCTATCATTGAAATGGCCACAAAGAAAAATATAAACCCGCATATCATTGCGTGGATTATCAAGATGCTAGAGAGTCGGAAGATAACGGCTACACTAAGTGATTATTCGGTGACTGTTACTGCATCTAGAGGCTGCCAGCAAGAGGGCGTGGTCTCTCCACTACTTTGGCTAATGGTGGCAGATGGTCTCCCTACCAAGCTAAATAATTCCGGTTTCAACACTGTAGACTATACCGACAACTTGGCAGTCATGGTTAGAGAGAAACATGACTCCATTGTCGCTGGTCGAACCCAGACAGCTCTTAATCTTGTATCAAAGTGGTGCAACAGATTGGGAGTGTCGATCAACCCCCAAAAAACAAGCATTGTCGTTTTCACAAACAGGAGGAACATTAATTTCATATTCCTTCTGTTTTAAACGGCGATCCAATACAAACATCAAAAGAGGTTAGATATTTAGGTGTGATCCTGGATAGCAAACTAACCTGGAACTCACACCTGAAATATATCTCCGATAAGGCAAACAAAGTTTTCTTCACATGCAGAAACCTGTTTGGAAAAACATGGGGTCTTAGCCCAAAAATGATACTTTGGTTGCACCAAAGTTGTACTCCAGTTGTACTCCATCATCTTGAAATACGAATATATGTTACCTGCATTAGATTTTATATATCCAATCTCTCGAATTTCTAATTTGTAGTATGGAAAACATAGCGTTGTAGTGAAAAAGAATCGAATTAAATGCAGTTTTGGAAGGCTAGTATACCACTTGAAGTGTGTTACTGTAATTGCGAAGTGTAGTTTTATTGCCGATGATACGCTTTCGTACTATTGGTATTGAATAAATTTTAGATAGAAAACAGAATATGAACAGCCTACGGCTATAGAATGTAAAAAAATGGCAAAGCATCGGTCTCAAAAGAATCAAATTTGCAGTTAAAAACAAACACCAGATTCTGGTAAAATGGAGGCTTTATTTACCTTTTCTCCCACGCTAGGGTTAACATTCCATGAAACGATTTCGCTGCCTGTGCAATCAGTCTACGTTATCTATTCCGTTACTAATTGATTTATCCACATTGAACTCTATGGGCCGAATTGGCTAGTTAATCCTGGAATCAGTGCACCAAAGAAACGCAAACGAGGCAAAAACAATATATAATTACTACGTTTTCATGTAGATCCAAAATGATTTCAATACTTATTCCATATTCAAACTATAAAATGTTTTCATGGCATAATTGAAAACAATTTGAAAACATTTTTAAAACTGTATCGAAAAACTGTGGAATTTAGTATTGACGAAATAAAGAAATAAAATTTCTTTTCTGGTACTTGATTTTTTACATCAATACAAAAGCAGTTGATAAAATAAAACATTTTAAATTCAGGTAAATTTGGTTCATTTTGATGTTTTTGTTTTTTTTTTCCTTTACTGCGCATGAGTGAATCCAAATAAGTGTTTTTTATACATTTTTGGACATTGAAATATCGATACGATCCCAAAAATTTTCGGGATCGTATTTCAATAAAAATCGTTTTCAAAATAGTAATTGTAGCGCTTTCCATTGTGTACTCAATCCGAATTTGGTTTTTAAATCGTTTTGAATTCCTCATAAAAACGTGGTAAATATTACCAGTAGGACAAGTGTCTCAATTCTGTAAATCTAAGAAAAAACGCCCCGCTATGCTACTGAGTAATCAAACCTTCAACCATACACATCACCCAAATCTCTGAACCAATATCAGCACATGAATCATACACGCCACCCCATCTCTCACTTCAATTCTCGGGGAACGAAAAAAAAATTTTTCATGAAAAATTTCAATAACTTAATATCCTTTTTTTTTTTTTTAATAAAATGTGTTGTGTAGTAGGAATTACAATATGTATCACAATAACACATAAAAACCTTTAAAGACCAAGGTCCCACTACAACATACGTTCAAAGGTGTTGATGGACGTAAATCTTTCTTTTTATATTTTTTGTTAAACAATGAATAACTAAACAAAAAATCCTATCACTGACAAAATATGACATAGGCCAATATTTATGATAGAATAGATAAAATAAAAGTAAATAGCAAATTTTTACAAAATTTTGCTGAAACAAAACAAAACTGTAGTTGCCAATAATCCAGCCTATTGCATATAAAAACTCGGCCTCCTAAATAGATGCAAAAAATTTTTCACTCCATACCAATTGCTCCATGTTTATAAGTCCTATATTCGTCCCTGTATGGAGTACTGCTGTCAAGTTTGGGGTGCTGCCTCTGTTTCCATCTTGGCCCTCTTGGACTCTGTTCAAAAGCGAGCTATACGAATTGTAGGTGATCGAACTTTGACATCACAACTTGATTCCCTACAACATCGTCGCACTGTTGCTGACCTCGTTGTTTTTTACAAATATCGTCATCAGCAGTGCTCAGATGAAATCAGCGGCATCATGCCTCAAACTTATTCTTACCCCCGTTCCACTCGGCAATCGGCTGCCGCAACCAGTGAAACGGTAAAGATCCCGCGCTGTCATACTGGCAGATCGCAGAGAGACTTCTTTGTCCGAACTGCGTACAAATGGAATAGTTTGCCGGAACACTTAGTCTCAGGTGGCTTCAACCCACAGATGTTTAAAAAAAGCGTTAATCTACACCTCAGAACGCCAGTTGTTGTGGGACCCAGGTCTAGACCTAGGTCTTAAAAGGTATTTATGTGTTGTTGTGACACATATTCTAAACCCTATTACACAACACATTTTATTAAAAAAAAAAAAAAAAATATTCCTTGATCCTGTGACGCACTGTCTTTCTTAAAGATTAAAGCCCACACGTAGTTATATATAGGCTCGTTTCTTTAAGAAAGCAATAGCGTCTCATCATCAAGGATTATTTCACAGCTAAGATTGAAGGTGCTACCGTTGACTGAATACAGTTCATCCGCCACCACCCCTAAGATGTCACCTTGGCTAGTGATATCTCACTGCTATTGCCAGTGGTATGTGATATCTCACGTTGACTCGTATAAGTATATTACGTAAGCTATTGCCCACCATTTAGCTATCAGAACTTTATGAAGTATCAACTGAAACTGCTGGAAATATCTTTATATTTACTCGAGATTGTCAAAAAATTGGTCTCGCGTTAGTTTTATTACTTAATGAAACAATTAAATCAAGTGTTGTAAGTTATAAAAATCATGTGTATACTACCCGATGGCTTTTAACATCCGATGATTAATATATATTGTCCATGCCCATTTAATAAAATAAATTGAAAACTATTTAACCTACCTTCTTTGTTTCTCGATTTTCCATTTTTCTCCTTCTTCGATTTAGTTGAATCACTTGGACTTTTTTGTAATAACTCATCATTACTTCCAATTTCAATAACGTCAACAGTTGAAATATTAGAATTTACTGTAATATCGTTCGTTTTATTAACCAATCCAACGCCATTGCCACTATTCGACCGAATATGTGTTGTATTCGCAAAATTTAATTGATTTGTTTGTTGATTATTTTTAATATTATTCCCTGATGGTGATTTTATTAATCTCGCAGAATTTGAGTTTAAATTAATTTTTCGATCACACCAGTTTTTATCATCATAAAAGCCTTGATCATCTAAACGTTGCTGTCCTAATAATCGATCCGTTTCTAAATCTGTATCAGCTTCTTCTTCATCACAACTAATTAATTTCGAAGGAATTTCAGATTCTAAACTTTCATGTGAAATTGATGTTTCATTGCGTGGTATCCAGATTGGTGAAGTTGAATTTGAATTCTCTAAATTTTCATGAATATTTGTTACATTTATTTTATCACATGATAATTTCTGAGTACGTTGTAATGTTGTTTTAATATCACGTAGAGCTGCTTGAACATCGTTTTGTGTTGTTGCTGTAGTTGTGATGCTTTCCTGATTTAATGTATTTATGTTTATACTGCGATGAGGTACTGGAGCTGGAGGTGGTGGTGGTGATGTTGTTTGTGATGATAAATTATTTATGGAATACGTTGAAGAATCAATATCAATATTATCATTTTTATTGTAAACTATTTTACATGTTTCTATTGAGTTATTATCGAGACTGCTATTGTAACTATTATCAAGATTATTTTTTATTATAGTTTGATCAATTGATGTTGTTGAGTTGTTGATTGGTTTATGTAGAAAACTATCATTTCTTTGCGCCGTCCCAGGTATAGGTTTCAATGGACTGTCTAACTTATTATTTAAAATTTTATTATTTGTATTTTGATTATCATAAATCTTACGATCAATCGCAATGGATATAGGATTATTATTTTCAGTATCAGAAGCATGACCGCTTGATAGTCCATCTTCTAAAACCGGCATACTTGTATAAAGACGAACGAAATCAGGTATTCCACCATTTACATCGTTTGACAAACTATCTAAATCTCCACAATTTGAATCATAATCCGTCGTTTCAGGTGATAATGTAAAATTTCTTGAATGCCGTCGATTATTATGTTCTAACTCAGTATCAGCTAATTCACCACTACTGCGACTTCCCGAATCTAAATATAATTCAATTTCATTATTGTCTGTATAATTAGTCTCACTTTGTATGCTATTGTATAAAACACCACAAGGACGTGGTGATTCTAATGTTGAATATTCTTCTTTGGGTATTTTAGCTAATCTTTGTCCAATATAAAAATTATCAGATGGATTATCAATTTGGTTTAAATCCTAAAGAAAAGAAATACAAAAAATTAGTTTCGATTTTCAAAGTATTTTACATTTTTTTGTTCGGTTGGTTTCGATTAGGTTTAGTCAATTATTTTCTCTCTTTGACTGGAATTTTTTATAGCCTGTTGGTTTTTATTTTAAGAAATAGTCAATAGAAGCCCATGAAATAGACAAAATTTAAAATATATAATTTTAATTGCACTTACCAAATAACTTCCACAATCACTCTCATTCAAATCACTTAATTTTCTTTCATCATCGTTTGGACACTTAAAAAATTCTTCCAAAACTTTTCTTGTTTCCGAAAATTCATATAAATAATCAAATGTTGATTCTTTATTTTTACTATCACTCGTTGAGTTCGATATAAACTCAATTGTTAATTGTGTATCGTTACGTTGTTCATCACTTACATTACTATCACAATATTGTTGTTCATTTGATGGTGAGATAATACGTTGCGGAAAACCAGGACGCGGCGGAAATAATGAACTAGAACTTAATAAATTACAAGATGATAACATTTTTTGTTGATTCAATATTGTGTTTGTTGTTGTGTTATCATCATAATGAATATTCCCGAAACGACGTGGCGAACCTTCGTAATCATTTATTGGAAGTGCTCCAATCATTTTTGTTAATTTTGAATTTTCTGTTATTTCATTTTCGTCTTTTTCACTTCTATTATTCATTATATTACCATAACAAAAATTTTCAAATTCTTCAAATTGTTTATCAGAAATTTCATGATTTGTTGTTGTTGATGTTATTGTTGATGACATTAAATTCGTATTTTTGTTACGCTGCCAATTTTCTTCGATATCATCAAATACAACAACTTCTCCATCCGAAACAACGGCTAAATTATTTGGTATCGAAAGTATTGGACTATTATTATCTGTTTGTCCCCCAACAGGAGATCTTCCAACTTTAATCTGATGTGATTGATTTTGATAGTTTTTATTTGGTTCAATTTCAGTTAAATCAGGTGAATTCAATACTGTACTCGCAGGTGTTGTATTCGGTGTTCTCATCCACATCTCCCATACAATTCTTTCAGATTCTTTATCTCTAGTTAATTTATTATCATTTTGGGTATTATTAAGATTAATTGTTGTATCCGTTATTAATTGTGATGTTTGTTGTTGATGGCATGAGCTAGATGTTGTTGGTTGATTAAATGATTTCTGTGAATATCCAATTACTTTCGGTGGTGGATAATTACCACCTTCCATTATTTTATTAATTCTCCTTTTAGGTACGTGATGATAGAAATTTTTACGAAATGTTACCAATTCTGAATCAAGAATATTTAAATTATAATCACTATTACGTGAATTTTTTATAAAAAAATTATTTTTTATTAATTTTATTTCAGTCTTATTATTTATATTTAAATTATTTTCTTCTTTTTTATTTATTAAATTATTATCAGACACAATTGACGTTTTTTGATCAATTGATGATGTTGCTGTTGATGAAGATGATGGAAAAACTGTTGTGCTGATCATTTCCTTCTTCAATTCATCACATTTCAGTTAAACTAAAACAAAAAAGATTAGAAAATTTAAATTGAATTAAGATCTAATTTGAAAACTATTAAAAATTAAAGATGAGACTCTGGAGAATTTTCATTATTTGATTTTAATGTTTTTTGAAATAATAACAAAGTTTTAATAAATGAAAGGATTCATGTCTATTTAAAGTAGTATTTTAGTTCGGGGTGGAAGTTATTATATAAACTTCCCAAGAGAAAAAGTCCTATAGAAACTTACAAAACTAAATTGATGTTGAGATATTTATATTAATAATCTTTACAGCGTTAAGATATTATCAGGATATTAACTGTAATAATTGTATTTTAAGGTAATTGATTTGGGATACATAGTATAGTTTTCATAATTATAATAGACATAAATTTTTAATAATGTTTAAAACTGTTTTAAGATTCATTTCAGCAAATTGCTTTAAAATAAATGTCGGGTTTTTCTGGTTATATTTCGACAATTATGTAAGTCAAATAATAAAGTTTCAGTGCAGTGGAAGTAAAAGGATTAATGAACGCATGGAAGGATCAGCGTTTCTTGATTTTTAAATGTTTTCTAATTTTTGATCTACAGGTATAACAACCCCGCGTATACAAGTCTTTGCTTGGGCATATGACATAATGTGAGATATCACATACCACCAGATATAACATATGGCAATAGCAATTAAAAAAAATGAATAAAACTTTCCATAAAAAATTATGTCTAACTGACGATTGAGAAATTCAACTTAAGTAAGATAACTGATGATGAAGTTTCAGCTTAGAAATATCATCGCCTTGGTGGCGTAGGGGTTAAACGTGTCTGCCAAAGGATTTGAACTCCTTGGTGGCACTGATGAGGTTCGAGTTCGAATTCCAATTCCCAACCGAAACACGTAAAAGAGAAAAACAGTTTTTTTCTGAGATATTTCCAACCATACCTTTGAATTGGAAAAATTCAAATAAATTACTTAGTTACTTGAGTTTTATTGCTCAAAAAATCCTGAATAAATATGGCAAAAGCCTTATTTCTCTCCATAAAACAAGATTAGTATATCTACTACACATAAACGAAAACTAAAAAAAGATAAAAAGAATTACGTTACGAGGCTAAACAGTTCAGAATATTATGAAGCATAAAAACAGAAAAACAGTGGAAAACTTAAGAACAAACTGGATTTTTTAATAAGCAAACAGATGTTTGTATATATCTGTTTGTATAATTATGAAAAACAACTCTAAATAAATTAATTGAACACAATTTGTATTAAGAAATAGAAGTGTAAACTGGGATCGTTGAGAACCAACTTTCAAAATTATAATAAATACAAAGTGGTAAGCGTTGTAAATACAAATATTTTTTTGAATTGTAAACGAATTTTAATTAAATTTATACTATTGTTCGTAGAGTCAAAACTCAAAAGTTTTTAGAAATTGATGGATCATCTATAAAGAGTTTTTCTAAATGAACTATTGAGTGTTAAAGGAAGAATGTTCTTGTTTCAATTTCAATTGTTGTTGTTTTGAAATTGTATACACCATAATGATATGGTGGCAAACAAAATCAAATTTTCAGATAATAACCGGAATAATAAAACAGTAGGTACAATTTCATCAATCTACTCAAAAAAAAGCCGATTTCGGAGTATCTGCTCTATTGCAGAGGCAGTATCGTGTCAGTTTTGTTTTCTTTTGTTGAATTTTTAATTTGACACTTTTTAAATTTCCATTTGCAAACATAATCTACACACACAATAGCTAGTATGTTTATTCAGAACAACTTCCCAGCTCTGCTTGCTAGAATTTCATTAAGATAATGGTGACTAAGGTTAATGCTAAACTAACAAAGATAAAGGGTTCGTGACATTCCTGCATAAGATTTTGATGTAAAATTAGCAAATGATCCTGGTTCACTTGAAAATGGAAGATCTGGATTCATTTCAAAATTGGACAAAAAGGCGGGGGACCAACTCTAAGTTTAAATATTCAATAACTTCGAATCCCGGCTTATGATCTCATTGAAACTTGGTATATAAGATTTTAGAACTGTTGTCAATATTTCTGTATACCAACTTTCGGTTTGTCTCTTCCGGTTAAAGTTTTTTTTCAGGTTTTTATCCCTACTGTTTGTAGCCTACAATTACCTATCGATTTTCATGAAACGTTGGTAAAAGCTTTTAAGTAACATGGGAAAGATTTCACCATCTTTTGCGGTACATTGGATAAAGGGTTGTGGGGAAGGGGGCCCCCACCATATTTCAATGTCTGTTCAATTACCGGGAGCATACAACAATCGTTCGTGAACAAATTTTGATGACACTTTGGAAAAAAATTCAAATATGTATGGCAAAAAGCTGATTAGTTTTTGAGCATATTATTATTAAACAAAGTGGTGGGGCCCGCCTAGCACCTGTGTTTTTGAAAACTTCTTAAGATCTGTACCTGATAATCGAATTGGATAAAACTTGGTACATACGCATTTAGTATGGTTCACAACAGTTCTGCATCCCAACTTCCGATTTTTCACTTCCGGTAAACATCTTTTTTTTGCAATTTTTTGAATTTTTGTCAGTCTCTTTATGCACACTACAGCCTACAATAATGAAGTGATTATGATGAAACTTATAGAGAAGGTTTCAATTAGTGTGAAAATATAATGATCATCTTTTGGGACACATCGTCTACAATACAACTGCTGACTTTTCACACTTTGTTTTTACAGTTTGTTGGGAGCATACAGACCTCGTTCATAAATTAATTTTAATGATACTATCGTAAAAAATGGAGATTTGAATGACAAAAAAATTATTAGTTTTTGGACAATATTGGGATAAGTGGAGAGGGGTCGCGCGAACACCTGTTTATTTTGTCACTGTTTTTTCAATGTTTGTTGGGAGCATACAACATTCGTTGGTGAATGAATTATTTTGACACTTTGGAAAAAGGTACAAATATGTATGACAAGTAGCTGTTTAGTTTTTGAGCGATAGTGAACAAAGTAGTGTGGGTCCCCCGAGCACCTGTTTTTATGAAATCTCAATAACATCTGTACCTGATAATCGAATTTGATGAAACTTGGTACATAAACATTTAGTACGGTACACAACAGTTATGCATCCCAACTTCCGGTAAAAATTTGTTTTTGCAATTTGTTGAATTTTTTCAGTGTTTTTATGCACACTACAGCCTACAATAATGACGTGATAATGACGACACTTATGACAAAGGTTTTAATTAGTGTGAGAAGATAATGATCAACTTTTGGGACACATTGATAAAAGAGACGTGGTTTCTACCATACAACTGTTGACTTTTCTCACTTTGTTTTTAAAGTTTGTTAACTTTATTAATTAATTTTAATGAAACTTTGAAAAAAGATGGAGACTTAAATGACAAAGAACTGCTAGTTTTTGGACGATATTGGGATAAATGGTGGGGGTCTCCCGAAAACCTGTTTATTTGAAACATTAACATCAGTTTCTGGTAATTTATTTTGATTAAATCTGGTATATATGCTAAGAGTATTATTTGTAAGAGTTCTGCATTCCAACTTCCGGTTTGTCACTTCCGGTTGAAAAGTTTTTTTTCAGGTGTTTACCTACTGTAGCCTATAATTACAGATCGATTTTAATGAAACGTTGGTAAAAGGTTTCAAGTAACATAGGAAAGATTTCATCAGCTTTTGGAGTACGTTGGATAAAGGGTTGAGGGGTCCACCAAACAACAGGTGTTTTTTCATCATGTTTTAAATGTTTGTTGGGAGCATACGACATTCGTTCGTAAATGAATTTTGATGACACTTTGGAAAAGATGCAAATATGTATGGCAAGTTTCTGCAATATTAAACAAAGTGGTGAGGGGTCCCCCGAGCTCCTGTTTTTTTAAAACTTAATAGCACCTGTACCTGATAATCGAATTAGATGAAACTTGATGCATAAGCATTTAGTACGGTTCACAACAGTTCTGCGTCCCAACTTCCGGTTTATCACGTCCGGTAAACATTTTTTTTACTTTTCTCGTACTACAGAATTTATGTTTGTTGGGATACTACAGCTTTCTTTAATATTTATATCATTAGAACTACGCCAAATCTTTAACTTTGGTTAGGCATTAATTAAAGTTTTTATGGTTTTATGGATATTAGCTCACTATATATCCAGAACATTTTGTTTCCAGAGCTGTTGTTGAAGTTAGCATATGTATTAGCGTTGCAATATTTTTTTTACGAAATTTGTTTGCTTCTCGATAAAGAAAAAACAATTCAAAAACAATTTTTTGGGCACACTATTCAACATTCACTTGGGACCACTGATCTATAACATTCATTATAACTTTTTTATGGTTAAATCAAAAATTTATACTGAAAAAAACATGTTTTAGTTCTAATCAAAATTCGATTGTCTCAACCTCACCACAAGGCCGGATATGGCGAATCGAAATTGATTCAACAGCTGTACAGGTACAAAATGGTGTAGTTGAGGCAACCGCAAGAAATGTTTATGTGAAAATTCATGATAGTTCAATTAATTTCAAATGCTTCAATTTTGAAATGAAAAATTCATGATATAAGGCACAACACAACCACACACAAAAGCCTTTTAAGACCAAGATCCCACAACAACGTGCGTTGTAAGGTGTTGATTGACACAAAATATGTTTTTTTTTGATTTTTTTTATACTTTTTTATAGAACGAATAACTAAACCATAAATCCTATCACATATAAAATATGACATAGGCCAATATTTCATGATAGGATAGAAAAAATAAAAATAAAATAAAAGGTAAACAGTAAATTTGTTTTAGCAATTTGCAGGAACAAAACTAAAATGTGGCCAATAATCCAGCTAGTGACATATTCCTTGATCATGCGACGCACTTCCTTCCTCAATGATTAAAGCCCATACATAGAGTTATATGAAGCCTCGATTCTTCACATACAAAATAGTTGGAGACTGTGTAAGAACAAGCTGGGTCTGAAATCTTGATCATGGGATATTGCAGGTAATGTAACAACCGACAAACTCTATTAAATGGTCCAACAACCACTTTCATCTCCCTGAAACAGTTTTGTAGACTTGAGAATAAGTCCTTCACGAAAGGATGCGAGATGCAATTATAAGGAAATGATCTAAAATCTGGAATAATGCCACGGCCTTAAAACAGTTAAAAAAATTGATTGAGTTGTTCAATCAAAAGGAAGCAGTAATGTGTTCAAGGTTGAACAAAAGCAACCTAATAATACTAACAGGTGTTGAATACAATAGATCCTTCGCAGTTAATATATCATCATCACTTTTTTAATATACATATACTATTCTAATCCTGAGTCATTTGTTCCTTTATTCTAATCTCATATTCTATAGAAAAATCATAGATTTATTTGAAGTTAAAACGATTGCAAAAACAATAACTAGTAAAAAGGTTACAAACAAGAAAAATCAGATATCGATCATTATTGGTTATCGTATCCTGACATGAAGAGGAAGCTGGAACGTTAGAATTCTCAAACAACTATTAAGATTAACAGAAACTGATCAGGACCTTAATGAAGAATTAAACAATTTGAAATCATGTACAAAAATACAACTCAAAAGATTTAGCAAGAGTTTTTAGATTTTCATTTGAGTTTCTATTGAAAATTCTCTTATGGTTTTAGAAAGAAAAAAGTGAATACAAAGAGCTCTTTAGTAAAATGTAGAACTTAAGGAAATAATCAAAGAAATAAATGAAAACAAAAGAAAACATGCTAGAAAGAGAAGGAACATATATCTTTATACACAAACATTTCTAATATCCACAAGCATATAAACAGAAATAATTAATTCATAATAGTAAAATAAATCCTTTCATCTTTCATCTCTTATAATAATCCTCCTCATATATACTCAATACTCCACATATGTACTTAGGATTTTTTGATTACAATACTTTATTTTTATAATCACCATTCACCATCAATCGTACATCTTGACACACTAAAATTCATTCAACTTGATTTCTTTTGTATCAAGTATAAATTATTCTAATAATATGATAAAAGGAAAATTTTATTCAATCTAATTTTTAACTTCACATTTTCTTTTATTTTCATCACAATTTTTTATGTTATAAACATATTTTCCTATTTATTATTATGCTCTTTCAAACATATTTTCTTGAATAAAAATGTCAAATTAAAGTGACTCTTTTAAGCTTATCCACCTCTTTTGTTATTATGGTATACATTTACAATTAAAAATTCTTATCACGGTTGAGTTAAGAAAAAAAAATCAATGAGTTTTTTTAAAAATATACTCAATACATAAACTTCGAGAGTCAAGAATAATATGTCTTAGTGTTATATCATAAATATAGTTAATCTATTATGATTAATTGGTTTTTATGCTTTATATAAGTAAGATTTTATGTCTTTCTTCTTGAGATCATTATTGTTGTTTTTGTTTTTTATTAACCTGTTGCTGGTGTAGTTTTTTTTTGTTATTATTTTGTGCAAATTTCGTTTTAATGGGAGGATTCAATGGATGAAATATTACATGATAGATTAGTTGAGTTATGTTTTTTTGAAATTAACATAGTGCATTGATTTATTGAAGTTGGAATTTTGTGTTTCAACACGTTATTAATATGCAAATTTATCTGAATATTGTTGAACAGAGAAGAAAATTCAAGACTTTTAGTAATAATAGTAGCAGGCTATTTTATTCCGAAGTTGTGAAGTTCGACGATTTCCTTATCAGACAGGTAGTATCGAAAAGTCTCACAAAACATAGAATTTAAAACTTGAAACCGTCTAGTAAAATAACAATTTTGGATTAACCTTCCAGAAGCTAAAAAATCCAAAAATGCTAACGCATTATTCAATCAGCTGACGATAAAACCAATATGTGTCACATAAAAACAAAACGATAATATCTATTCACACCATAATTAGAAATCGTAATTCGATTAAATTTTCTATAACATAAAAATCAATAAAGTAAAAACCACAAAAAACCAACAAAATAGCAACAAAGAAGTCAAAAATTACAATCTTAATTTTCTGTCAATTTACAAAACAATAACCAAAAAAAGTTTATATGACAAAATTTTCGTAAAGTTTTCATCTTAGATAAAATCCATAAAATCTAACAAAACAAAAAAAAATAAGGAAAAACAAAAAGCTTTTACCTTTCAAAGAAAATTTGATTTAAAAATTTATGATTCAACAACATATCTCCTTATTCTAATGCCTTTTTTTATCTTTCTAATCTTATTTATTATTTGATATATAAAAAATATATAAATTAAATTTATATTTCGAATTGACTAGACCCAATAATAAAAACATATTGGCAATAATTTTACAGTGAGAATAAAAAGGATATTAAATAAAACTATAAAGTTTAAAATCAAATCACTGTCGTTTAACAAACATGCTATAGTGGAACGACCTTTTGTATATAAGTCCATATATTTTGTTTGTTTTGTATCATAATAAATTTTAATTATTTCCTGTAAATAATGTAATAATATATACATTGAAAATGATTTCAATTAATATTTTATAGTTTTTTGTTCTTTAAATTTTTTTGTATTACATATATAATCTAAAAAGAAATATTATTTTTTTTATACACTAAAAGTTAAAAACGCAAAAGGAATATTGTCTTGAACATTGTGAACAAAAAAATTAATAAATCGATTGCCGACAACGATACAAAAACAAGACCGCATATAGTTAGGAAAATATGAAAAAATTTTTGTTTTATTTATGTTGACTGCAAAAATTCCAACTAAAATTTTAGCTATAATACGTAGCTGTCCCTTATATATGCTCATTATTCTAACATATAACACATGTTAGGATATTTTTGTATTCAAAATCAAAAGATGCCGTAAATTTAGATCTTTAAAACCGTTCGTCATATTCACCATCCACCATTTTTACGTCCAGCCGGCCGTCCATCCTTCATTACCTACGAAATCTAGAAAACCGTTGGAGGGATTTAAAAAATTTTGTGTTTGATAACTGTCGGTCGGGATTAGTGTGAGACCAAAAATTAGATTATTGCAGTCTAGGTTTGTCAAAAAAATGTTGCCAAGTGTGTCAAAAGAATGATTTGCATTTATTGTTTTACTCAATTTCTGGGAGAAAAAAAATTAATTATGTATGACATGAAATTGGACATGAAAATTTTTGATTTTATTTTTTTTTTTTTATTGGAGGGCCTTGAGACTTGCAGTTCAAGTAGCACTGCGACCTAAAGGTCTATTGTGCTTACTCTGATTGTTTTATTAGTCAGTCGTCGTCTGAGCCGTTACTGGTTGTATTCTGTCATCCAAGTTGAGACTTTTAATAAAATTAATTAGCTCAATTGGAGTGACGTTTTGTGGTAATGGAAGTGTTAGTGTTCTATGACCAAGTTGGTTGTATCTGTGCCAAGAGAGCTCAGGACAGCTGCAGATGACGTGTTCCATCGTTTCCACGTCCGAGGAGCAGAATCTACACCTGTCGGAAACAACAAGGTCCATTTTGTTAAGAAGGTGGTTTAATTAAAGGACCATGTCCAGTAACGCACCAAGTTAAAATTCTTAGAGACTCTCTGTTTAAGTCGATTGTTTTTAAGGGTGAAACAGGGAGGTTACTTACAAAACTTCTTGGAGTGTACTAGTCCCTCTATGCTTCTCCATAATTTAGCATGTTGTCCCTATTCCCATGTTTGGATTGTGCTTTTGAGCGAACTTTTGGCCATTCCAAAGCATGGTTCCGGTCCAACAAACTTTTTATTGGCACCTTGCTTCTTTAAAGCGTCAGCAATAGCATTTCCTTGTATTCCTGTGTGGCTAGGTGCCCACACAAGTGTTACTTTATTATTGCAGGAGATTTTTAGTAGATTTTGGTAGCATTCCCATACCAGTTTTGAATCAAAGCGCGTAGATTTTAGTGCCAAGAGTGCTGCTTGGCTGTCAGAGATAATATATATTTCAATATTTTGGTATTTTCTTTCAGCACATAGCAAACCGCAACTGCTAATGGCAAAAATTTCAGCTTGAAATATGGTTGTTGTGGTGCCTAGGGCAACCGTTTGCTTTGTTCTAGGGTCAAACACTCCTGCTCCGGTGCCCATATTGGTTCGAGAACCATCTGTGTACCAGATGCTGGCGTTATGTGGCAGCGACCGTATGTAGTTTTTAATACGATCTCTGGCCAATATCTTGACATCAAAGTTTTTTTTTTTTTTCCTTTATCTCCATTTTAGGAGCATAGGGCGTCTACTAGGCTGGACCATCTTACTCTATTGGGGGCAATTGCTTTCAGATCTATCCATGTCTTTCCGATATGTTCTGCTTCGACTAGCACCGTTTTCTTCCAGGTCATTGCTGGTCTACCTACTCTTCTTTTCCCTTGCGGGTTCCACTCCAGAGACATCTTTGTTATGTCTTCTGCTGGCTTTCGCAGTGTATGTCCTATCCATCTCCACTTTCGTTTTCTTATATCGGTCTCAATGTCTATCTGCTCAGTTTGCCGCAGAAGTTCTTCGTTACTGATGGTGTTCGGCCAGAAGCATTTGAATAATTTTCTTAGGCATTTGTTGACAAACACCTGAAGTTTATTTGTGATCTTCTGTGTTTGTTTCCATGTTTCACATCCATACAGCAGTACTGACTTAACACATGCGTTGAACATCCGTAGCTTTGTTTTTCTTGACAGGACAGACGCATTCCAAATCTTGTAAAGCAAGTTAAATGTGTTTCTTGCTTTGTTGATGCGTTGACTGATGTCTTCTTCTGTTCCGCCTGTTTTCGCTACAGTACAACCAAGATATACGAATTTGTCAACATCGTCGACTTGTGTATTATTTATGTTGATTGGTGTACTCACGTTGGTGTTCAGTCTCATTAGCTTTGTTTTGGTGACGTTGATTTTGAGACCCACTTCATGTGCAAGGATTGATAGCTTCTGTATTTTCTGCTGCATGTCGACATGTCTGTGTGTAAGCAGGCAGATATCGTCTGCGTAGTCTAGATCATTGAGCCGTCTTAATGGTCCCCATTGGATGCCATTTGGACTTTCGTTCTCGAGCTTTCGCATGACACTATCTAGTACTATGAGGAATAGTAGCGGTGATAACACACAGCCTTGCCTTACTCCTCGGTTGTTAAAGTACTTATCACTTTGCTGTCCTTTGTATTGAATTTTGTTCCCAGCATTCTGATACATTTCTTTGATTAGATCAATTATCTGATTTGGGATGACCATTTCACAAAGTGATTTCCAGATAGCAGTCCTGTTGATTGTGTCAAACGCCCGCTCGAAGTCCACGAAGAGTAGATACAGTGGCGAATTCCATTCGTTAGATTGTTCGATGATGATACGGATTGTGTTGATATGATCTGTACAGCTTCTGCCTGGTCTAAAGCCAGCTTGTTCGTTTCTTAATTTCTTGTTAGATGATGGAGATATTCTTTCCAGAATGATCATCTCTAATACTTTCATTGTGGTGTTGAGCAGGGATATACCTTGCCAATTTTTACATTCTCTTAGATCACCTTTCTTGGGAATTGTTATGGTTAAACCCTCTTTCCATTTGTCCGGTATTTTTCTTTCCAGAACTCCATATGTAATAGTGGTGTTAGGATTTCAGCTGTGGTAGCTGCATCTGCTTTGAATACTTCCGCTGGTATGTTGTCAGTACCAGCTGCTTTGTTGTTCTTCAGTTTCTGTATGGCACTTCTAACTTCCCGCTCCGTCGGTGGATGGGTGTTGATAGGAGTTTTTTTTAATGAATCTGGTGAAACCTTAACAACAACAGAACAGCAGCTTAATAGATGGAAAGAATACTTCGAAGACAACAACCAAAATAACGAGGAAAGTTTCCAACCTGCAGATGGCACTAATGACATCAAAGTGCCTGTCTAAATTTATTGTTTTTGGCATACAATCCGAAATATGGTATGCATGCATTTCAGCTTGTAATTCAGAAAGGATTTTAAGGAGTCCGGTTAGATTACCCGGCTTAAACCCTTCTGTGAGCTGCAGTCTATGAACGCTCAACACCGCCACAGATTTTACCTGTAGGTGCAATGGAGAAAGCTTTAGAAGAATTTCCATTGCTGACGTTGGTGTGGTTTTGAAAGCACCTGTGGCACTAAGACACACAAGCCTTTGTATTTTTGTAAACATATTTTGAGCAGTTATTTTGCGCGTTTTAGGCCACCAAACTAAAGCTGCATATGTTAGAATTGGTTTAATAAGACTTTGGTGCAACCAAAGTATCATTTTTGGGCTAAGACCCCATGTTTTCCCAAACAGGTTTCTGCACGTGAAGAAAACTTTGTTTGCCTTATCGGAGATATATTTCAGGTGTGAGTTCCAGGTTAGTTTGCTATCCAGGATCACACCCAAATATCTAACCTCTTTTGATGTTTGTATTGGATCGCCGTTTAGAACAGGAGAAATGAAATTAAAGTTCCTCCTGTTTATGAAAACGACAATGCCTGTTTTTTGGGGGTTGATCGACAGTCCCAATCTGTTGCACCACTTTGACACAATATTAAGAGCTGTCTGGGTTCGACCAGCGACAATGGAGTCATGTTTCCCTCTAACCATGACTGCCAAGTCGTCGGCATAGCCTACAGTGTTGAAACCGGAATCATTTAGCTTAGTGAGGAGATCATCAGCCACCATTAGCCAAAGCAGCGGCGAGAGCACGCCCCCTTGCGGGCAGCCTCTAGATGCAGTAACAGTCACTGAATAATCACCTAGTGTAACCGTTATCTTCCGACTCTGTAGCATCTTGATAATCCACGCAATGATAAGCGGGTTTACATTTTTCTTTGTGCCCATTTCAATGATTGCATTGAAGTGGACATTGTCAAAGGCTCCTCGTATATCCATAAATGTACAAACAAGTGCCTCCTTATAGTTTAGGGTGCTCTCAATTTCTTTCACCATTTTGGGCAACGCCGTTTCAGTAGATTTCCCAGTCTGATAGGCGTGCTGGCTAGAGTTGAGAGGGTTTTGTTTCAGACATACATGACGGATGTGATAATCCAACATCTTTTCCATTGTTTTTAATAGAAAAGATGTAAGACTTATGGGTCTGTATGATTTGGCTTCATTTGGTTTTTTTCCTGGCTTGGGTATAAAAACAACTCTGGTTGCACGCCATATCTGAGGAATGTAAACAAGGCGGAAGCTTGCTTTGAACAAACGCATGAGATATGGAAGAATGATTGTTAGACCCTTTTGCAGAAATACCGGAAAAATTCCATCACCTCCTGGAGGTTTATACGGACCGAAGGATTCTATAGCCCATCTCGCTTTGTTGGGGGTGAAAATTGTGTTGGTTAAATGATCTGCATTACTTTTAGTTGCAGGATCTAGAAGACGTACGTCTTCGTTGGCATTATCTTCCGTGCTCCATCCTATTGAGCCCGGAAAGTGGGTAAAGTAAAGTATCTAGTGTCTCAATACAGTTGGTGGTATACGTACCACTTGGTTTGCAGATTGAGCCTAGAGGGTTTGTGTGATCAGACGACATCAATTTTTGGAGTCGAGCTGCAGCAGGCAGATTATCTATCGTATTGCAGAGCTTTTTCCAGCTATTTCTTTTTGATTGTCTGAGTTCTTTATTATAATTGGTTAGAGCTACTCGGTACTCTGTCCAATTATTTGTTGTTTTTGCTCTGTTAAAGAGCTTGCGAACTTCATTCATTTTCCTCTCCAAGTTACCATTCCACCAAGGTGCATCTCTGCATCTTTTGGATTGAGTTATTGGAGTATTAAGGTTGTATGCTTCAGTGATAATTTCTTGTAAATTATTTGCTGCAGAGTCAAGCTCAAATGTAGAGTTGATACTGCCGCAACTATTTACATTATCATGAAGATATGCAGTGTAAAGTTCCCAGTTGGTTTTTCTTGGGTTTCTAAAGTACTGGATGCTCTTTGGGTAGTGTTAGATTTTATATAGTGTTATTTTAGGTAGGTTATTTTAGGTAGTGTTTGATTTTATTACAATTTTTGAAATATTTTTGGAATTTTGAAAAAAAAGTTTGTATTTTTGATTTTCTTATAATTTTTGCAATAATTTTATGTATTTTGAAAAAAGCATAAATTTTATTTTATTATAATTTTTGAAATATTTTTAGAATTTTGAAGTTTGTATTTTTGATTTATTATAATTTTTGTAATTTTGAAAAAAGTTTGTTTTTTTGATTTTGTTATAATTTTTGCAATATTTTTAGAATATTGGCAAAAGTTTGAATTTTTCAAAAATTTTTCGTTCATCCTTCATTAACTACGAAATCTAGAAAACCGCTGGAGGGATTTAAAAAATTTTGTGTTTGATAACTGTCAGTCGGGATTGGTATGTGAGACCAAAAATTAGATTATTGCATTCTAGATTTGTCAAAAAAATGTTGCGAAGTGTGTCAAAAGAATGATTTGCATTTATTGTTTTACTCAATTTATGGGAGAAAAAAAATTAATTATTTGTATGACATGAAAGTTGACATGAAAATTTTTGATTTTATTATAATTTTTGAAATATTTTTGGAATTTTGAAAAAAAGTTTGTATTTTTGATTTTCTTATATTTTTTGCAATAATATTATGAATTTTGGGAAAAGTTTAAATTTTATTTTATTATAATTTTTGAAATATTTTTGGAATTTTGAAAAAGTTTGTATTTTTTAAATTATTATAATTTTTGGAATTTTGAAAAAAGTTTGTTTTTTTGATTTTGTTATAATTTTTGCAATACTTTTAGAATTTTGAAAAAAAGTTTGCATATTTGATTTTGTAATAATTTTTGGAATATTTTTGAAAGAAATATAAATTTTTGATTTTGAAATATTTTCTCGAAAATCTAAATGTAGAGGTTTTTGATTGGTTTGGTGATTGAATCATCTTTTCACCAAATTATGTTTATTTATGATCTGCTATAATTTTCCGGCAACGCTGTGATGTTAAATGTTTAATGATGTTTAAATTTAACAAATTACTGAAATGAATAGTGTTGTTGTATTCTTAGAACTTGGGTCAATATAAAATAAAATAAATGATTTTATGAATCAAATCAACATAATATGTTCTCAAGGTTTCTAAAGAGTGACCTCGAATGGTGGAGAATTATGCAGAATCGTATATAAGCAATTTACCTCTTGTAGAATAAATTAGTTTCATTTTAAACGTGTGACGGTAAAGTTAAAATTATAAAAGTGATTTTTAAATTAGTTTTTGTGAATAAAATTTCAATTGTTATTGAGAGGAAATATTTTGTGTATTATTTTGAACGTTGTGTTACTGGAAATTTCAACACTCAACCGTTGGAGTTTCTGAAGCTGTTAAAAGAATATTATAGTTAGGAATATTATTTGCTGTACTGTTTCCTCTTGTTGTGGAACAATTAAGGAGTTGAATACTTAATAAAACCACGTGTTTGTGCTTACTAATCAGTGATCGAACTTGGAAGAGATTTGGGAGTTGCGTTTATCGAATTGTGAGTTAGGCCATTTCGAAGTAAGGTTAGGAAAAATGTAACAATATTTTAATAAACCGAAAAAAAAACGTTGGTAGAATCAACTATAAAGCTTGTTTGATTTTGCGTCTAATGTGAACGTGGTTATTTTAACCAATGTAGCATTGTCACTTTATTTTAAAAAACGTAACAATTTTCATTATTTAAATCAACAACGGCGTGATCAATTTCCTGGTTCAAATAATCACAAATCATAGTTGAACTAAGTAGTTTGTTCATGTTTTTGTTTGAGAATTATTGTGTTTGTTAAAATAAAAAACGAGGAGAAACAGAGTTCGTTTAATGATAATAATAATAAACAAAAGAATAGAAAAATAAAAAGATTTTATATATTCTAACATGGCTGGTTTTATTTAACATTTTAGGAAATAATTTACATGCGTTTAATTGAATTGAATAATTTTAATATTATCTGCACATAAAATTATGTGCGAAAGAAATTTTTTTGTGAATATAATATCAACAATCTTGTTAAATTAATAGGCCCTTTCCATAATTAATTTTTAATGATTTAAAAAAACTTTTGTATTTTTTTAATATTTTTTATTTGTCTTGTTACATGTCGATTTATCGATATTTTAATTTAATTTTTCATAATAATGAGAAAATTATGGAAAATTAGTATTATTTTCTACACATAATTCAAATATTTAAATTTTTTGATTTCTGAATTTTGGTCTTTTAAATTGTATCATTAAAAAAATGGCGAAAAAATGGACGCATCCTTTACAAACAAAATCAAACTCATTCATTTCCTATTTAGAACGTAAATATACGAACGCCATCTTTATGCATAAAAATGTTTGTCGGGTTTGATGCGAAATACATACTTCTAATATAAAAAATTTCAAATATTATATTTACGAAAAAAACAAATCCATACAAACATCGATAGCAGCAAAACAAAACAAAGATGTACCAAACCAATAGATTTAATACGGAGTATTGCTTGATTCTATCACAAACGTATTCAATATCACTGTTTTTAGTTTAATTTTTAATTTAACACGTTTGTTGTCAATTGAAAATTAAATCAACCACGGCATTGTTGCTTGAAAATGAAATCATAGTTGACTCAACTACAAACATGGTTACGCTACAACACGGAGAGACGCTGCCATAAACGTGAACAAAGACCTGAATAAAGTCGCCGACTGGGGTGACCAAAACCTTGTCAATTTCAACTCTACCAAAACACAAAATTAAATTAAAATATCGATAAATCGACATGTAACAAGACAAGTAAAAAATATTAAAAAAATACAAAAGTTTTTTTAAATCATTAAAAATTAATTATGGAAAGGGCCTATTAATTTAACAAGATTGTTGATATTATATTCACAAAAAAATTTCTTTCGCACATAATTTTATGTGCAGATAATATTAAAATTATTCAATTCAATTAAACGCATGTAAATTATTTCCTAAAATGTTAAATAAAACCAGCCATGTTAGAATATATAAAATCTTTTTATTTTTCTATTCTTTTGTTTATTATTATTATCATTAAACGAATTCTGTTTCTCCTCGTTTTTTATTTTAACAAACACAATAATTCTCAAACAAAAACATGAACAAACTACTTAGTTCAACTATGATTTGTGATTATTTGAACCAGGAAATTGATCACGCCGTTGTTGATTTAAATAATGAAAATTGTTACGTTTTTTAAATAAAGTGACAATGCTACATTGGTTAAAATAACCACGTTCAAATTAGACGCAAAATCAAACAAGCTTTATAGTTGATTCTACCAACGTTTTTTTTTCGGTGTGTGAGAAAATTGATGATGGAGACATTCGGACGGACACTTCAACATAAGGGCTTTGTTTTTACTTTTTTAAAGTTGGCATCCTAAAAATGAAAAATATAGTATACCAGAAGAAATAAACCGGCATTTGAGATGCGGTACGGTTTTGATTCTTGTCAAAAAATTATGTTAGTTGCGTCCACAAAGCCTTTTTGTCATTATTCCTCAAGAGCTTTTTTTTTATTATGTAAATTCAGAAACCTTTTTGAGCGGGGACGGAGTTATTTATATTGTGTAAACAACATCTATGATATTTAAAAAATTTTGTTTTTGAAAAAGAGATATTTATGTTTTTTTATAGTTATTATATAAATAGTTTCAAATTATATGTCAATATATTAATATATATTTTTTTTTAATAAAAAGTGTTGTATAGTAGGAATTACAGAATGTGTCACAACAACACATAGATACCTTTCAAGACCTAGGTCCCATAACAACATGCGTCTTGAGCTATTGGTGACGCTTTATTTAAATCTTTGTGGATTGAAGGCACTCGAGACTATTGATTCGGGCAAAGCATTCCATTTGTACGATGTACGCACAAAGAAATCCCTTTGCATGTTATAATTATTTGCTAGTCCAGTCATTGAACGTAAAACATGGCGAAACTTTATAATTTTGTCAAGATATTATTAAATTGCAATTAGCAAATATTGCATTAAAACTAATTTGAATGCAAAACTACTATATGTGTAGCAATTTGCTTTTGCATATTCAGCTTTTTTTTTAACTGTGTAGATGGCACTCCTTCTCAAGGGGGTGAAAAATGTTTCATTGCATATAGGTTGTATAACAGATGACTAATTCTTAGCGACTTTTGTTATACAAAGTTTTTTCAAAAAGTCAATACTTTTCGACTTATTTGAGAGTGAACATATTAATGTTCAAAACCACGTTTTCAGACCGAAAAACCACGTTTTCAGACAATTTTACGCGAATAACTCAAAAAATAAGGCTTTTATCGAAAAAATTATTCGGAATTAATCTAGTTTATAAAAACAAAAAAAAGAGGTGTATGGTGTCTGTAGAGTGTAGACTCAATACAACCAGAGTAACAGTTTGTTCAAGGGTGAAGACTTATTCGTCAAACGCCAAAATTGAAAGTTTTAACGAGAAATAAACAAAAATCAATGCATTTTTCGGGGAAAACTTATTCAACTTATTTTAAAGTGCTTAAAAAACCTTTATTTTTGGTGTACTGTCGATTACACTGTATTTAGTTAGATCAGATTTGTGATAATATAAATATCATAAACGCCATCACCAAGTACCTTTATTTTTGTTTTGTTAAAAATATTTTGTTTGTTTATTATTTTATTTATTTTGTTCGAAATATAAATCTAGTTTATAAAAACAAAAAAAGAGGAGGTTTATGGTGTCTGTAGAGTGTAGACTCAATACAACCAGAGTAACAGTTTGTTCAAGGTTGGAAACTGGAGTAACTTGAAACTTGTTCAAACCCTTTCTGCTCAAAACCTTTCAAAAATAAAGACTGAACGACAATTTAATTTATATGAATGAGCTTATAGCTGTAGAGAGAATAAGCTCTTGAAAAAAACCTACAAAATTGTTTTCGGAAGAAGTTGATTGCTTAAAGACTATAAAGCGAGTTATGAGTACAAAAATCAATCACATATTTTTGCAGATTTGAGAACAGAGATACATAAGCAGCATCAATGTATTAGTAATAATATAATATGCAAGAATGAAATCTATAAATGTATCATATATAGAAAAATTCGAACACATAATATCATAATAATATCAAATGCATTGTTTTTTGTTTATTTCACGTTGAAACTTTCAATTTTGACGAATAATATAACCAACCTTCAACTATAGCTATTACTCCATTTGTATTGGGTCTATAGACACCATAAACCTATACTCACCGCTCATAAGCTACATTTATAATCAGAATAATTTTTTCGAAAATTGTTTTCCTTAGTTTTATTTAATTTAACCCAATGAAATTCTCTAAAATATAATGACATTATTCAATTTGACCAACAACATACTAATTATACTAATAAAAATAGCTATACGTCTGTCATGCTGCGATATCAGTGAATTATCAAATAATTTTTAAAATAATTCAGAAGGCCAGACGTATAATTCATAAAAAAAAATTGAAAAATGGCAAAAAAAAATTCTAAACGAATTCCCCTCGTTCGGTGATAAATTCTCATAAGTTTTTGGAAAATTCCTCAAGCAAGTAGTATTGATAACAGCAATCAGCTTACGGCCTCGTGCTATTATCAATATACTTGCTTTCGAAATTTTTGGCTATTGATAAAGTTCTTACTTTTTGAGTTATTCCCAAAAAACCGTCTGAAAACATGTTTTTTTGGTTGAAAATTAATATTTTCGTCGAAAAGTATTGACTTTCAGAAATAAAATTATATGATAAAAGTCACTTGGAATTAGTCAATCTATCTGTTACAGGACCTATGTGCAATGCATCCTTTTTAACGGCCGAGAAAGGGGTGGCATTTATCCATGGGGTAAAAGCAACCCGCGCTACAATGTCGAGTTTGAAGTAGAAGGTAAGTTAAACCTAAATCCAAATTTTTAAATCCGTGCTGTTGGGCAAAATGATACAGTTTCGCCGTATTTTACGTTCAATGACTGGACTAGCATAACATTTATCAATATATTGAATATATTGAACTTATTTATATAATAACTTGTTAACACAATATAAATAATTCCATCCCCGCTCCAAAAGGTTTCTGATTTTAATTAATATAAAAAAAACAAATGTTTCACAATTTTGTACAGAAATAGTATTCCATAACCTAAATTTGTCTATCATATTGGTTTGTGTCTTAGTTACAAAATTATAACAGATTATAACACATTTTTGGTACTAAATTCGAAATATAACAATCTAAGATGTTTTAAGCAACTTTTTTGATAACTAATTTTTTTAATCTGTATATTTAATCTAAACATGAAAATTAAAATATGGTTCGTCATCGCCGCTGTGGCTAAGTTGTGTAAGACACACGAAATTTGAACAAGTGTCTCTGATGAGTGAGAGTTGGAATCCTGGCACGAAACACAAAAAAAAATTTCTAAAGAAGTTTTAGAGAAAATGAAAAATTATTTCGAATTGCAAAGTTCAAATGATTTCCAATATGTACTTAAGCTTAATTGCTCACAAAGAATCTCTCCATCGAGTATCGAAATCGAAATTGTACTTTATAATATTTATTTGTATGCCGCGTTAAAGCATTCCATGCTCAGGCGGCTATTAAAATTGTTTGATAATAAACATATATTAATAAAGAAAGGCATATTTTTGCATTATAAATTAATTTTTACGCCAATCGATGAAATTTGTACAAAAAAGTCAACACACAAAACATAAAACAAAAATATGGAGGGGCTGAAATCTCACAGCTCTGAGATATCAAGACTTCGGTCTGGGTTAAGGATTTTGATATAGTTTTCGGCAAAGAACTTTTATGAGGACATGGTTTTTAGTTTTGGGCAGCGAAGTATATCAAACATAACTCTTTGTAAAAGTACAAGTATTTTTTATCTCTGTTTAGAAATTTATTACAAAACTAACACGAAACATCAATACGTAGCCGGAAAATTATAACAGATCATAAATTAACATAATTTAGTGAAAAGATGATACACTTAGCAAACTACCCAAAAACCTCCCCACTTAGCGTTTCGAGAAAATATTACAAAATCACAAATTCGTATTTCTTTCAAAATTCCAAAAATATTGTAAAAATTTAATAATATCAAGCTTTTTTCAAAATTCCAAAAATATTCCAAAAATTAGAATAAAATAAAATATTTAAACTTTTTCTAAATTCCAATAATATTCCAAAAGTTCTTAAAAATTCAAACATTTCCAAAATTCTAAAAATATTGCAAAAATTATTACAAAATCAAAAATCAAAAATTGAAACTTTTTTCAAAATTCTAAAAATATATATAAAATTCAAAAACTCTATTTTTTTCAAAATTCTAAAAATATTGCAAAAATTATAACAAAATCAAAAATTGAAATTTTTTTCAAAATTCCAAAAATATTCCAAAAATTCAAACTTTTTCCAAAATTCTAAAAATATTGCAAAAATTATTACAAAATCAAAAATTGAAATTTTTTTCAAAATTCCAAAAATTATAATAAAAACAAAACTTTTAAATTTTTCAAAATTCTAAAAATATTCCAAAAATTCTTACAAAATCAAAATATTAAAACTTTTTCCAAAATTCTAAAAATATTGCACAAATTATTACAAAATCAAAAATTAAAACTTTTTTCAAAATTCCAAAAATATTTCAAAAACCATAACAAATTCAAAAATTTCCATGTCCAATTTCATTTTCAATTACATGTACGTCGTAAAAACAACTACATTTTTTTTTCCAAAAAATTGGCTAAAAAAATAAATGAAATCATTTTTGACACAGTTAACATTATTTTTTTGACAAACTTATAATGCCATAATTCTCAATAATAATAATAAAATTTCATTTGAAACAAATAATTAATTTTATTTTTTTCCAAAAAATTGGGTAAAAAAATAAATAAAAATCTTTCTTTTGACACACTTCACAACATTTTTTTTGACAAACTTATAATGCAATCTAGTTTTTGATCTCACATACCAATCCCGGCAATCCAGATTTCTCCACATTCTTTGTTCCTACTCATTATCACTTAAAATGAACGTTTTTTAAGCAAAAAATATGCATATTCCTTGTTTTGACACACTTGACGATTTTTTTGACACACTTTCGGTACAGTTATCGAACACATCGTCCTTTCGGCTCTTACCATTGAGTGTACCTATTTTTAGAAATCAAAATTTTTCAAATCCCTTTGGCCGTTTTCTAGATTTCGTCGGTTGTGACGGACGGCCGGCCGGCAGACAGACATACATTTTTTTTGCTTTTTTAGAATCAGTAGGTCCTGAAACGTCAAAAAATGCCAAAAAAGTGGGGGTGAGAATTTTACTTTTAGCTCATGAATGTAATACTTAGGTCTTTCAGACCGAAGTAATAATTGTAAATAAAATTCCTTGTTGTAGTATTTCACAATTGAGTTTTTATTATTGATAAATTAACTAATTTGACTATATTTAGATTATGTGCTCGATCCGATTTCGATCAGGAGCTTACAAAAAGCTGATTTAAAATTGTTTAAATTAACATACTTACATCATGGTAGATCAATAAAACGGAGTACAAATGTAATTCTTATTCTTAAACTTAACTTAATCTCTTAAGGTCTGCTAACACCCTAATCTATGCTAACACCTTAAGAGTTATTGATCTACCATGATGTAATTATGTTAATTTAAACAATTTTAAATCAGTTTTTTGTAAGCTCCTGATCGAAATCGGATCGAGAACATAAATTAAATATAGTCAAATTAGTTAATTTATCAATAATAAAAACTCAATTGCGAAATACTACAAGAAATTTTATTTACAATTATTCATCATGTTTCGCCAAGTACCAGGGGTAAAGAATTTATAAAACAAAATTGTGAATTTGACAGTAACTATATTGTTCTTGTCAGATTCACAATATTGTTTAGATTCAACACATTTTTGGTATTTCGGAATACGAATTTCACAATATTGTGTAAATTGACAATATTGTGATTACATTTATGTACTTTAATATTATTTTTTATTTTTCACACCAAGTTCCAGCAAAATCAAAATGGTTAAGTTTTCACAACTCGGTGTAGAACACATTTTTCTTCAATAATGAAGTGATTATGTTATGATGAATCTTATGAAAAGGTTTCAATTAATGTGATAAGATAATGATAAAAGTTATTCACACAAGACTTTCCAAAGCATATTCCCAAACAAGCATGTGAATTTTCTGCAATTTTTTACACATATATTTTTTCTCTATTTATAGTTCCACAATTTTCTTTTCACATATATAGCATGAATATAGGTCGAATAATATAGGATCGGATAGATCTCCCGAACAACTGTTTATTTGAAACTTCAAAAATAATTGGTTCGTGAGATTGAATTTTGTTGAAACTTGCTATATAACGGTTTGTAATGTTTTTAAATACTATTTGCCGGTTTGCCACTCCCGGTTAAAATTTTCGGTGGTTTTTTTTTTAAGATTCTTATCCACACAACAGTCTATACAGCTACGATGTAATCCTGGTGAAAATTTGTTAAAACGTTTCACTCAAGCTGAGAAAGAACTAATTAGCTTTAGGGGTGTGTTGCACAAGGGAGGACGAGAGGTGAGCCTAAAAAACTGCTGATTGCACTTTTTTTCTTTCGAACTGATTGGTTTCTGATGTTGTTACCAAACAAAGTAATGCATGTCTATCAAACATCCATTTGTTTTAAACTTTAGTAATTTTCAACTTTTTTTGGAAGACTGACAGTAATTCTGCATTTCATCTTTTGGCTTACCACATTGCATAAAATAATTTTCGTATCCAAAATTATAACTAAGAAAAATTTATAGCAACTTCTAACGATCATTATCATTTTTTACAAAAGCTATGAGTTATTATGTTTTTATGTTTGGATATGATAATTTTGCTTAACATGAAATTCATTTGCCGTAAATTTCAATAATGTTCGGATCACGATTGAACAACTTACAATACTATCATTACTTAGAGGTTGTAAATACAATTAGAATTGGACATATATAAATAAGATTAAGATAATTATTAGTATTGATGTTTTGTCTTTATGCACACAATTTTTAATGAGAAGTTCCTGACGGGACCACTAAGGTAACCTTCATTCCACTACTTTGATTTCTATTTGAATTGTTTTTCTCAAATGTTTCCTCAGCTGTTTTTCAATTGTAGCACTCAACGTCGTAACCTCTTATTATAGTTTACCGAACAATATACAACTTTAAGGCAATAAAATATAAAAAACACCTTCCCCATCTATCTCACGATATCTTAAAAAAATATCCAACCTTTATATAACTAAAGGTCAATATTAATATTCAAAAAAACGTAAATTGAAACAAAAAAAAATAATGTCTTACTTTCTTAAAACATATTTGACTTTTATGTAACATCAATTTTTTAGAGCAGAAAAGAACTTTTACTTTATTTTTTTAACCCTCTTTCTACATTTTTAAAATTTCCCTTAAAAATACAATTAAATTGTAAATTTTTCTCCGGAATAACATTTGCGTTTTACGAGGGATGAATGAAAGATAAAAAAAATGTAACAACATAATGATTTCATTAGTGTTATAAATGGAATTTCGATTACTTGAAACTATAAAAATCTTACTTTATCAGCAATTTTTTTAATTGTTGTTGTTATAAGAAATAATAATTCAATGTTAAATTAACAAAAATAGAAATAGATTTGTTTACTAAGCTATGAGATGAAATGATAAAAATTGTTTTATTAGATCAACAGGAATATAATTTTTCCATTAATCAAACTAAAAGTATTTGAAGGTTCTTATCAGTGTGTCAGTTTTTAATCCTATATACATAAGAATAATAATGAAGTACAAGCGCCCTGATTGATCATTAAAAACATGCACTTGATTATTTTCGTCTGTTAAATCACATGAAAACATTTTTCTGTATAGAATTTCGACAGTCAAGAACCCTAGCTAGCGGATGGCCTTATTTTAAGCTCTACAATTGTTTTTCTAAAATATCTATTAAGCGAAACGATCTTCACCAAGCGAATATAGATCGTGGCTGAGCAATTTAAGAATCTGAATCTTACCTATCAGGTGCCGGGTTCAAATAAAACTGTTTAACTTTTTCTTCAAAAAAACTTAACTTCAATAGAGTAGATGACACATGTAAAAGAATTATCTTTCAGACATAAAAATTTTTGCTATTAATTGGTTAAGGGGCGGTAACAATTTATTATCGTACGACAATATTTTAGATCGTACGACAAAAATAATATCTTAAACGAGATATTTTAAGTTTGTCTAAGATATAAAAACATAACATAGCACTCACCAAATGTTGCAATTTTGTGAGGGCCAATGGCATTTAATAGCAACTTAATAGCAATGAAAAATCTTTTACGCATGAGATTTTTTCACCGTACTGCCAAAATTTGAATTCTCCGGACCTTAACCGTAGTTGCTCTGAAATGTTTTCAAACTTCAAACAGCTGTGCACATTTGTCCAATCGTCGCAATAGAAAAAAATTATTATCCTACAATTAGTTATGTATTCGATTTCTTATATGGATATTTTTTATCAATTTATCTTTCCGTTTTGGATCTAAGTTTTACTGTAATACTGTTGTAAGCTATTGTTTCATAACACGTAGACATCATAAAGTCGGTTAAACCTACGTTTAATCTATTTTAATATCTTTTCCCAATGCGTTGGAAATAACTTATTTCGTGAAATCGTCTTGCAATGTTATGTATTACGTATTAAGTTTTTTTTTTTTTGAAACGGAAAATGTACTAACATTTATTAACATAACATAAATTAATATAAATTTCCTTTCAACAGAAACACTTTGTGATATTAAAAACTGCTATAAAAAAGATGACGATACGATTTTGTGTCTCTTAGTCTATTCTTTTTTCCTATTGGAATTTTGTGCGTGTTTGACGTCTCTTAGGCTAATTTAAAACGTGTTAGTAGAAAGGTTGTCGGTACATGTTAGTAAATATCATTGCTTGTTTCTTGTGATTTTATATTAAATAGAAAATATTTTTAGTGTATTGGTAAAATTATTATTATTCCGTCCAATTCTGTTTTCTCAAATACTTAAATTCGTTAATTTCTCGGTGATATATTTCTTAACTAATATTTAATGTGTTTTGAATTTTAATATATGTATTTATTTTTTTGTTGGCTGTGCAAGAAGTTAATTTAAAGTTTAATAAAGAAAAGTAATATTTATCTATATTTCAAATTAATTAATTGTTATGCAATTTGAAGGATGCAATTTCATTAATATACAAAAAAATTAATGTTGGTTGATAGTGTTTGTGTTGAGTGATGCAATTTGTTTGTTGGTTCGAATTACATTCCATCGTTGACGGGCTCAACATTTTGATAAATAAAATTTGCGAAAAGGATAGGATTTAATTATAATAAATACAATTACTAATTTGATAAATTACTGAACTTAATAGGTTATTGGTTACAACCATTGCCTGATTAATTTCAAAGCATCCTTTCTACAAAATTTTTATGCTATTTCTACCGTATTACAACAGTATTTCAACGCAACATTAATATAAAATTTGTGCTATTATAACCGTATATTATTTCACCGCATCATTTGTATCAAAGTTTTGCTGTTACTACTGTATATTATTTCAACGCAACCTTTGTATCCAAGTTTTACTATTACTACCGTATATTATACATATGTCAACGCAACATTTATGTAAAATTTTTCCGGTTAGTACTGTATTTCAAACAGATTTCAACGCAACATTTGTATCAAAGTACTGCTGTTACTACCGTATATTACTGCAACTCAACCTTTATATCAAATTTTTGCTGTTGCTATCGTATATTTTACATATTTCAACTGATATCCAATTTCGGTGTGATTACAACTGAAGTTCAACTCAACATTGATATACACTTTTCTTGTGTTATTACAACCGAATTGCACCTCAGCATTCAAGTATTATTTATGCAATTTCAACCGTTGTGCTTTACCTGTTGGATTATTCGTCGCTGATGGAGGGCTAAGGCCGTAAGTTTTGGAAGCCGGGAGGATTTAAACATGGGGTGAGCGAACTTGATTTATTTTATTTACCTTTTTTTACATAGAGGTGTGAATGCGTGTGAAAGGGTGTGCAAGTGATTGAATGGGGGCTTGCCTGTCGATGCGTGTGTGTGTGTGTGTGTGTGTGTGTGTGTGTGTGTGTGTGTGTGTGTGTGTGTGTGTGTGTGTGTGTGTGTGTGTGTGTGTGTGTGTGTGTGTGAGCTGGCGATGCGTGTAGCGAGATGCATGTAGTCTGAATTGGAAATGATTCTAATCAAAATATTTTTTTTGCTCCGAGGTAGCGTCTCGTTTTCCAAATACCTTTTCTTTTATTATATTACCTAAATTTATGAATTTATATTTTTAAGTAAATCAAAAATCATTCTCAAATAACCTGCATGACAAAAAAAAAAGACAAATTCTTGTCATGTTTTAGGTTTATTAATTCTATAATACAATAACCAACTGTAAATTACAGGTATTGAAACAAACTGGTTTGGACATGTTTTTTTTTTCAACTTCCAAATCAAATTATAATTTTTTTTGAGCTGTAAATGTTTTTTTTTTGGGGAATTACGTATGGTTTTATAAATTTTTAAAAATGATATTAATAAAGAAAAAGGGAAATAATTAATAAAGACTTTCAATATAGCGTGTAACGCTCTCCCGTGCTCGAAGAGTTGATTCTCGGTTTACCAGCAATGGCAGTGGTGTACAAGCTGTATCAGATTGATCAGCTGGCAACAATACAACCTATGTTTGATTACTACCATCTGTGATACTTGCTGTGGGTCTTAGAGCTTAATTGTCTTGCTTCGCAGTCTGAGTGTGTGGGTGAATGTTGGCATGTATGAAGCGTGAGTGTGTGGGCGTATGGGAATGATTGTGTGGGTTGGACGCGCTGATCGTGGTTGTTTCGCAAAAGGGGTCGCCAGAGTCTCCTTTTTTCACTATTTTTTTTTCTCATTTCTGTATATTTTCGTAAATTGCGTACATTTCTGCATTTGTGTTGAAGCAGCAGGTAAAAATCTATCAAATCCACGAGGCTGAGCATTAGTCGTTACGGCGTTAAATTACTCTAGGTACACATCCTGCTATGCCATTCTCATTGGTTCGCCAATGAGAAAGCTATTCATTACACCGTTTAAAGTTGAAAACTAAGCGCATTCAATACTACTAGAACTAGACTGTTTCAGAATATAGGTATATTTTTATTTGTTATCTCAATGATGATAACAATTTCTGAAATTCTACACATTATTTTCTCATCCACAGCGATATTCTGATATCAACGTTATAGTTATAACATTCTACATTTTTAAGTTTGGCTGGAGGAATCAATTGATTCATAATAATTTTCTCACCGCCGCAATTCTGTTTTGTACGCCTTAGTGTATATCAGAACTGTTGCAGTCAGTCCTGATGTTCATACTTTGCGTACACCCTTTCTCAAAGACTTGAGCTCAGCACATCACCACCATGATATCTGTCCCAAATCACAAGATGCACATTTCCCTCGTACCCCAAAACTAGCTCACATCGATTGTCTTGTAACAATAAGTGTAAATGCGTACAAGCGGCTACTAGTAAAAAGCTAGGTATAAAAACAAATTTTAATTTGTATATGTGTACCCTTCAATCATTGTCCAAAGTTTGGATCAACACCAAACTCTTGTATTTGATCTAACAACAAAATCTTCACAAAATAACTCTTCGGTTCCCATTTTCAAATACCTAAGTCTACCGATTATGAATTCACACAAAAGTACTGTTGTAATATAAAGTTTCAAATTATCCACATTAAAGTAATGATCCTTGAATTTCACTTTATTCCGATATTAAATCATACTATATTGCTTGTAAATAGAGGTCAAGTTTGTGATCTTACATTTAAATCAATTTTTGTTTTTCCATAACTTTTGAGGTAATCAAATATTCAACAGATTTCCATTAAAAAAAAGCTCGTTTTTACTTCCTCCATTACCCTAACGACTTTCCACAACAAAATACAAAACAATAGAAAAACTTCGATAACAATATGGTGCCACACTGGATTATTAAGAATTCAAATATGATCTAAAAATAATAAACTGCAATGAAAATAGAAAAAAAAAAACAAAAAAGTTGTTAAATTTATTCAAAATTCGAAAAACTTATTTATTATTTTATTCGAAAACGAAAAAAAATTTAATATACTATAATTTATTATGGCTGCTGAACTGAATCCCCAAAAACAAAACGAAACGAAAAATTTGTATTGTAAACAATTTCTTACATGCTAAAGTTATAATAACACAAAAAAAAACATCAAAATGAATAATTTCTTGGGCAAAGATTTGTTATTTTCTTATATACATATACTGAATATGAAAATTTGATTTTAATTTTTTATACAATCGTCTTCGACGAATTTATTTCTTTACGTGATCAAACGTATAGATATTACGGTGATGTAACACCGGGAAAAGGAATAAACTAAACTAGAAGTTCCGTCCATAAGTAAACAAAAATAAAACCAAAGATCCTTGAAAACAACAGCTGCAGGGAGAAAAACAAAATTATGACAAGACAATGTAAACAGAAAAACAAATAATTAATATTTTTATGTGGAAGGAAAAAAATTCATGAAAACTTGTAAGAAAATTTAGGCAACCTAACCAATGAGCACACATGTATGGCAATAACTAATAGTTGGCAGAACAAGTAAGGAATTGATGTTGTTGCTATAGCGACTATTGAAGTTGCTAATCTGTTCCTGCTAAAAGTTCATTATATTGCTTAAAGTCCATTTGGACTTTAATGGATAACATACCGTGAAGGTATGTTATCCACTAAAATGGATTCAAATCAAATGCAAGACACTTGTCAATAACTTAAGAGTCCAATTTGGCCATTTACATTTACTTTGATGGTCTTTTCAGATCAATGTTATATAGAAGCTCATCGATATTTTCAATGATAGATTAGTCTCTTATAGTCTTTAAATAGATTTTGTCTCCTTTGTTGGTCAGTAGGAGGTGTCAGCATGGGTTTGAGGCGGTTTCTGACCAGTTCCATTTTTTTTTCAATTTTTATATTTTACTTTTTTCCAAACGCATGAATATTTTTCAACCAATGGATTTTTGTAGTCATCCACACCTGAGTTTGAGCCCCCTTAAACCTTTTATGCTATGTTAGTATATCTGGTAAACTTTATCTTAATTTCTGAGTGGGCAGGATGTTAGGGTGTAAATACTAGTTGCAATATGGAGGGTTCAGTTTTTGTTTATTTGTAAATTTATTTTTAATTTTTGATCTAAAAATATTTAAAAAAAGATAATTAAACATAAAAAACTTTCATGAATATATCATAGTTTAGTGACCGACGAACGTTGTTTCTATTTTATTTTTATTTTATTTATTCATTTAGTATCCCGATAAACAGATTTCTCCAATTACTTATCGAGCTAATAATTACATTTTCAAATATTTACATTAAATACAAAAAAAAAAGAAAGAAAAACAATAACAGAAAAGAAACTGATAATAACAATAAGGCCTCAGTTAGTTACAAGCTAATTTTTTACGAACTTTAATTTTAATTGAACCTAAAGAGGTGAACGAAAAAAGATCAATCTCATTAAATATTTTATTATGATTTAGTTGTAATCGAATAATTGGTGAATTAATTCTGAAATTTGTTTTAAAAGTAGGTGTGTAGAAGTATGTTGGATGTCGTATTGGGTAGCTACCGTGCTGAACAATAGTTAGAAATTTTGCAGTGCTGGATTCATTTGATGGCTCATCAACCATAGCGTTCCAGGCGTACCTGGTATAATTCATAAGGAATTCTTAATTTAAAATTCAAAAAACGCGTAAATTTTCTTTGAACTTTTTCAACCATACGTATACCAATATCATAATGAGGGCTCCAAATAGCTGTTAAATATTCTAAATTACTGAGAACGAGTCCCGTATAGCGTGTAACAAATGTTTTAGGATTACTGAACTGGATATTCGCATTCGAAACCTTAATAACCGAAGAGACGTACTAGTAATTTTTTGAATATGCTCATTAAATGACAGTTTGTTATCAACTATAATACCCAGATTACTAACAGCTGGCTTGGATAATAATTTGGTTCTATGAATAAAGTATTCAGTGCTAGCGAAATGAGCTCTCGGTTGAATTTTCAATAGACAACATTTATAAATATTAAACGACATTTTGTTTTGGTTACACCACAGGGAAATAGAGTTAATACTGTTTTGAAGAATAACAGTGTTCTCAATGCTCTTAATGGCTCGGAATATTTTCAGGTCATCAGCAAAAAGTAAAACATTACACTCCATACCTACAACTATATCATTTATAAATAACAGGAATAACAAAGGACCAAGGTTGCATCCCTGCGGTACCCCAGATAATGGCAGATAATGCCATATGATGATAGGCAAAACACAATATCATTGCCAAACCCAAAGGTATACATTTTAGAAATTAGGATGCCATTGTTGACTTTGTCAAATGCTTTTTCATAATCAGTATAGATTACATCAACACCAAAACCTCGTTCCAAATTGTCCGTAACATATTCTGTGAATTCCAGCATGTTAGTAATAGTTGAACGAGACTCAAAAAAGCCATGTTGTTTTTGGGTGATAAAATTTTTAGAATGTTGAAATAACTGTTTATACACTATTTTTTCAAATACTTTGGCAATTGAGTTGAGAATTGAGATTGATCGGTAGTTGATAATTTTAGAATTATCTCCATATTTAAGCACTGGTATCACCCTGGGACTTTTCCACAGTTTAGGAAACGTTTGTTGGGATAGGGACATATTGAACAATAGGGCAAGTGGCTCAGATATACTATAAGCAGTTTTATGCAAGAATATTGGAGGAATAAGGTCCAAGCCTGGGCCTTTTTGTAAATTCAGATTGAGAATTTCGCTTAAAACGAATTGATGACGAACGATTGCGTGACACAGACGAATTATTCAGAGGAGGTTGATCATGAACATAAGAAGACGGAGAGCTAAAGTTGACATCAAGAGTATCTGTGTAGACAGATTTGAAATAATTAGCAAATTCATATTAGTAATTTCACTAGCACCATTTGCTACATCATTATTCAGCGTTACTGTGGATGGAATATGATTAGATTTTTTAACTGATTTACTGTAAGATCAAAATTTTTTTGGGTTTGATTGCAAAGCTGATTCAATCGACTGAGTGTATTTGATTTTACATATTATAATTTCATCCTTCACTAATTTTCTTAGGATTTTGAACATTTGATCAAAATCAAAATCAGTAACTTTTCTAAGTTTCTTTCGTATAGCGTCTTTTAATTGTATTAATCTTATTAATCTTATGGAATACCAATGTGGGTACCTTGAAACAATAACGAGCTTTGAAGAACATTGTTTCCTTCTAAGTTTATTTATTTCATTATAAAAAACTCAACTGCATCGTCAACATTCATTTCTCCGAAAATTTCAACCAATTTTATACTATCGATGTTATTGTTTATTTCGTTGTAATTTGCAATTTTGAAATTTTTTATCTCTGTACATTCGTCACTGAGAAATTTAATTTTATCTGTGTTTATAAGAATTTCTAACGGGGGATGATGAGAATCAATGTTACTGAGAACTTCTTTGGCAATCCGCACATGAACAAACACATTGTAATAAACTTCGACCAGAATGGGTTAATTTAATTTACTCATACATAACCAATACATTTTGCATAAATGTTCTCGACATTCAAACTATTGCAAAGAAATGGATTAAAGAATGAGTTAACTAATACATTTTGCATAAATTAATGCAAATTAAATTTGTTATAGAATGAGTTCACTAATACAAATGTTTACATATCCTAATTAATGCAAGTATGAATTAAATTAACCCTCTCCTTGGATCACCGTATGTATCAACCACCACCAAGCTCAAGTTATACAAGACATGGATTAGACCGGTTGTGATGTATGGGTCACAAACGTGGACCCTTACACAAAATGACGAATCGCATTTATCTGTATTTGAGCGTAAGATCCTATGCTACATTTTCGGTCCACTTAAGACAGACGATGGAGAGTATAGAACCCGGTATAACTTTGAGATCAGAGACCTTCTTGAGGGTCCTGATATAATAGGTTGTATCCGTTCTAACAGGATTGCTTGGTTTGGGCATGTTCTACGAGCCGATTCACAGTCTGGAATGATTAGAAAAATGTACATTAGTATCCCAGGGAGTGGTAGACCGCGAGGAAGACCACGACTACAATGGGAGACTGACGTAATAAACGACCTTAAAAAAATCGGCTGCCATGGTAACTATGTCGCTGTTGCGAATGCCCGTGGTGAATATTCGAAGCTGATTAGCCTGGCAACGCTCCTACATGGAGCATGAACGCCTTAAAAAAAAAAAAAAAATGAATTAAAGGAGGCGTGGCCAATCATTCATGATGTATGTACTTCGAATATTGTTTTCTAGAAAAGTACAGTGGGAAACAACAACTGATTAGCAGAAGTTATTACTTATTTATTTTTGGATATAAATAAGCGAACAAAATATCAGATAGCCAGTTTATTTTTGCAATTGAAAGTGTTTATAAATATTCGCAAGTATAAGGAATAATCGGTGGTACTTGAGCCTGGGTACTAATAGTGAAAGAATTTGAACCTAGTGGAAAAGTAAATACAGATTTTACGATTCCGAATATTATTGATTCAAATTGTGGAAAAGCGGTGAAATTTATCGTACATAAATTGGAAAGGACCCTGGAATTTATTGTAATTAAAATCGGAAGTTGCTGTAATTTATTGATAAATAAAGTTGGAGATTTTATTAACTAAAGATCCGTCTTTTTACTGTCGTATTTGCTCAATAATCGAAGAGAACTGACGCATAGTCGTTACAGTGGTGTCAGAAGTGGGATTATTGAAACAATGGTCAAGACAGTAAATATTAGTGATCTCAGCCAGACCCAGCTGAAGGACGAGTTAAGGAAAAGGAATGCTCCAATCCATGGAACGAAGGCAGAACTTGCATTCCGGCTGCGTAAAGTTTTAGAAGAAGCAGGTGAAAACACAGACGTCATAGAAATGGAGTCGGAGGAAGCTCCGGTTCAGAATGCCCCAGCAATTGATCCGATGATGATGTTGATGAAAGAAATGATGGCCCGACAAGAGAAACTGGCAGCAGAACAAAAACTAGAGCAACAACAACAACTTGCTGATATGATGGCCCGACAAGAGAAACTGGCAGCAGAACAAAAAGTAGATCAACAACAACAACTTGCTGATATGATGGCCAAGCAAGGAAACAACCAACAACAACAACTTGCTGATCTCATGGCCCGACAAGAGAAACTGGCAGCAGAACAAAAATTAGATCAACAACTACGTGAAGTAATCGATTCACGTATATCCAGTGCGGAGGTTAAAATCAACAACATGGAAAGGGAGCTGCGGAAAGTTACCGAAGAACAGGAAGAGAAATTACGCAATCTTTCGAGTGAATTCCGCCAAGAAATAGCACAAGTGAAGTCAGGTAACATGATCAATCCATCAACTACTTCAGCTCCAGCTAGAGTGAAAACACCCGCATTTGATGGATCTACATCGTATCAGATATTTAAGATGCAATTTGAGATAGCAATAGCTGGGGTTGATCACCAGCAAAAAGCAAATGCGCTTATATTGGCATTGAAGGGACCTGCTGCTGAAATTTTGCAGACACTATCAGCGATAGAGCGTGATTACAGCAAGATAATGGAGGCCTTAGAAGTAAGATATGGGGAAAGTTATATGCAAGCTCTCCATCGCATGCAGCTCAAAACACGAAAACAAGGAGTCAGCGAAACTTTGCAAGAATTAGAGGCTGACATTGTGAGACTGGTTAATCTGTCATATCCGAACTATAACGCTGAACATCGAGACGAACTGGCAGCTGATACATTTATCAATGCTCTTCGAGATGTACAAATGAGAAATCAGCTGTATTTAAGTGGGAAGAAACTACCTGCGGTAGTCTTAGCATTGGCCCTACATATGGAAGTTTGAAAAAGAGCGCTTGGCTCAGATAGAGTACATAAGATGGAAGTTGCTGAAGAGCCACTAAAAGCAGCGCTTGATGAAGTGATCATGCGTGTCAAAAGTTTGGAAGATAAGCCTGAACGAAAGCAACGAAGTAGATCTAGCATCTAAAGAGAATGTAATAGTAGTTTAGTCCTAGAGGCAACCGTTGGAAGCAAATCGTGCATGTTGACTTTGAACACAGGTGCTTCAAGATCGATAGTGCGTTCAGATGTGGTTCATGATAGCCAGATCGATACAGCAAGACGATTCACCCTAAAAACAGCTACGGGTGAAACAGTTCTAGTTCATGGAGAAAGCAACCAAGATGTTCACCTTGGATGAAATTCATTTAGGCACCGATTTATTGTAGCAGATATAGAAGATGAGTGCATAATTGGGCTTGACTTCATGAAAGAATACAATTTTATATTAGATCTGGGAAGCCACGTACTGAGATATTGAAACACAGAAATAGTGCTACACGCCGCCAACGACAATGCTGAGGTCCGTGTTATTAGTGACGGGCCAACTGAGATCCCGGCAAAATCTGAGATCATATGGACTAAGCTACTAGATAAAAGTAACCGTAATTCACCGGTGATGATTGAGCCAGCTAACAGCGACTTTGGGGGAAACATTATGATTGGCCGAACGTTAATAGCAGCAAAAGAAGGGGTGGTTCCAGTGCAGCTGATTAACTTCTCAAATAAACAAGTGACCATCAATCATGGAGAAGAACTCTCCAATTGCAGCACCGAAAAAGAGATAATCAGCTATCAAGAAGAGCAGAAGGTCTTCATGCAGAGAAACAATCCCGCATTAGTAGCAATACTTCAAGATCTTAGTAAAAGAATGAACCCGGCCGAATTCAAAGAAATCAAGAGGATATTAACGAAGATGAGCAGCGTTTTCTCTACTGGAGATGAAGATGTTGGAAGAACAAACATCGTGCAACATAGGATCAACACTGGAAACGCTCATCCTATCAGACAGCCTCCTAGAAGACTACCACTAGCTAAACACGAGGAAGTACAAGGAATACTGGAAAAAATGAAAAGTGATGGAGTCATTAGGCCATCTAAGAGTCCATTGAGCTCACCAGTGGTGCTAGTTAGGAAAAAAGATGGGTCAGCTCGTTTTTGTGTAGACTATCGAAAACTGAATGAGGTAACCTTTAAGGACAGCTATCCACTGCCACGAATTGATGACACACTGGATACATTATCAGGAGTCAAATGGTACAGCACACTAGATCTGAAGAGTGGTTACTGGCAAGTTGAAATGCATCCAGTATATCGACGAAAGACAGCATTTTCTACTGGCAATGGGTTGTGGGAGTTCAATGTGATGTCGTTTGGTTTATGCAATGTCCCAGCAACATTTGAACGCCAAATGGAATGCGTGTTGCATGGTTTAACCTGGAAGGCTTGTCTAGTTTATCTTGATGACATCATTATAATGGGTCGCAACTTCGAAGAGCATCTAAAGAACTTCGAAGAAGTACTCCGAAGGATAAGTAATGCCAACATGAAGTTGAACCCGGAAAAGTGCAATCTGTTCCACAAAGAAGTGAAGTACCTTGGACACATCATTACAGAACATGGAGTCAGAACCGATCCTGAGAAGATTGATGCTGTGAAAAATTGGCCAGTACCGAAGAGTGTCCATGAGCTGCGCAGTTTTCTTGGCCTATGCACCTATTATCGTAGATTCGTGGAGAATTTTGCGAATATTGCCAAGAGTCTACATAAATTGACAGAGGCAAATACCAAGTTTCTGTGGACAACCGAATGTAATGAGACATTCTGCCGTTTAAAAGAAAAACTATGCAACAACCCTATACTAGCCTATCCAGAATCCGGAAAGATGTTCATTCTGGACACAGACGCAAGCAATGTAGGAACCGGAGCTGTTTTGTCACAGAAAATTGGAGACGATGAGAAAGTGGTGGTACTTCAGTAAAATTCTGTCAAAGCCGGAGCGGAGTTACTGTGTCACGAGGAAGGAGTTGCTAGCTATCATCAAGGCTGTGAAACATTTCCACAATTATTTGTGTGGACAACCATTCCTGATTCGCACGGACCATGCTGCTCTAAAATGGTTATTACAATTCAAATTTCCTGAAGGACAAGCAGCAAGATGGATAGAGATCCTGCAGAACTACGACTTCAAAATTGAACACCGCAAGGGAAGGATCCATGGTAACGCCGATGCCTTGTCCAGAAGACCCTGTATAGAGGAGTGCAAGTCATGAAGCAGAACTGGGAGAAATGAGGCAATGAAAGTGATCCAAATCAAGTTCCACACTCCTAAGGATTGGTGTACCGAGACAATTAAAAGAGAGCAGCTAGAAGATCCAGCTATGGCTCCAATATTGAAATGGAAAACCGAGGGAAGGCGACCGGAGTGGAAAGAGGTAACACCTTTAAGTACGGAGGTGAAATGCTACTGGGCACAATGGGATTCACTGTTGATGAACAACGGGATACTAAAAAGAAAATGGGAGTCCGCTGATGGAAAGAAAGTGTTAGAACAACTGGTGTTGCCATCAAATCGAGTAGAAGAGGTACTGGGAAAGCTGCATGGAAGTATTTCTGGAGGACACTTGGGGGTCAATAAAACCCTAGCCAAAGTAAGGGAGAGGTTTTATTGGGTAAGGTATCGAACAGACGTAGAGCAATGGTGTCGGCGATGCGATACTTGTGCGGCGAGCAAAGGACCAAAGACTAGAACTCCAGGAGAGATGCAACAGTACAATGTCGGCGCCCCAATGGAGAGAATTGCTATAGACATCGCGGGGCCATTTCCGGAAACGACAAAAGGTAACAAATACATCATGGTGGTCATTGATTACTTTACAAAATGGCCGGAAGCTTATGCAATACCGAACCAGGAAGCAGATCCCCATATCTCGGATCACAATTCACCTGCGGTCTGAAAATGCCATAGCCATAACTTAATTGGGTAAGATACCTGTTTATCAAATTTGGGGTAAATAGGTGAATTACTTTCTGCGATATCGTGTCCACAGACACACACACTCCTTTTGACCACCCATATCTCACAATTGACCTGTGGGTCTGAAAATCAATGTATTGGGAGATATTGGCATAAAATATCTGTGTACCAAATTTGGGGTCAATAGACTAAGTAGTTTCTGAGGTATCGTGTCCACTTACAGGCATATACGCATTTCGACCCCAAAACTGGAGTCACAATTGAATTTACGCCAAAGGATGTATTACTCTAAGATACCTGTGTACCAAGCTTAGAGTCAATCAAGTGGTTTCTGAGATATCTTGACCATAGTAAGACAGACACGCACGTACAACATTGCAATCGCATAAACTATCTCTATAGCTTTCGATAGTTAATAACATAAATATGATACTTGGCAAGCGTGTTTTCTGCATAAATTTTGTAATAAAAATAAAAAAGTGGAAAAAGTCTTTTTCGTCTGGAAGTGGCAATGGAAGTTGAGATACAGAATTGTTTTATCTCTTATTGCAAGCTTATACTACCAACGTGCATCTAAATTCCTTCAAAATTGTTGTTGAAAAAGGAATTAAAACGGCAAAATATATTTTACCGGAAGTGCAAAGCAGTATACAGAACTATATAATCGTATTAAGAAGTGACATGACATCCCAACTTCCGGTATTTTACTTCCGGTAAAAATTTTTATTTGTAATTTTTGGATGTTTTTTTCATTGTCCCTATGCACACTACAATAATGAAATGATTATGATGGAACCTATGGAAAAGGTTTCAATTAGTGTGAGAAGATAATTATCATCTTTTGGAACATATTGATTAAAGTGGTGGGGGGTCTACCATACAACTGCTGACTTTTCACACTTTGTTTTTAAAGTTTGTTGGGAGCATATACAGACTTCATTCATTAATCAATTTTGATGACACTTTGAAAAAGATGGAGACTTAAATGACAAAGAACTGATAAGCATTTGGACAATATTGGGATAAGTGGTGGGGGGTTTCCCGAACACCTGTTTATTATTTTAATGTTTGTTGGGAGCATACAACATTCGTTCGTGAATGAATTTTGAAGACACTTTGGAAAAAGATGCAAATATGTATGGCAAGGAACTGATTAGTTTTTTTGCGATAGTGAACAACTACCACTTTTTCTGGGTCTGCCGAGCACTTGTTTTTTTGGAAACTTAATAACATTTGTATCTGATAATCGAATTGGATAAAACTTGGTACATAAACATTTAGTACGGTTCCCAATAGTTCTGCACCCCAATCCCAACTTCCGGTTTGTCACTTCCGGTTAAATTTTCTTTTTTTACTTTTTCTCGTACAACAGAATTTATGTTTGTTGGGATACTAGTGCTTTCTTTAATATTTTTATTATTAGAACTACGCGAATTCTACAACATTGGTTAGCTTTTAATTAAAGTATTTGATGGATATTAGCTCATTATATATCCAGAACACTATGTTTCCAGAGCTGTGGTGAAGTCAGCCTATGCATCAGCGTCGCAATACTTTTGAAATGTAGTTCTATCCTTACTTTAAAATATATCAAATTTTAAGAAGGTATTTAGTTATTTAGTTTTAAAAGATATTAGAATTAAGATATTTAGTTTTAAAAATTTAAGTCCGTCTAAAATTCTAATTGTTCATTATTTTTTCGAACAATTTTTATCAAAAAGTAATGTTTAACTACTGAAGTTCGAAAAAATAATGAACAATTCGAATTTTAGTTGGACCAAAAATCTTTAAAATTAAATATCTCAAGAACACGAATTAACGCCTCTTTGCAAATTTGATATATTATCAAGTAAGGATAGAACTACATTTAAAAAAATAAAAAAGTTAAAATTTAATTGAATTTAAAATTTTTTGTTAATAGAAGTAGTTTGAAAAAATGATGAAAAATTAGAATTTTAGTCGTACTAAAAATCTTTAAAAGTCAATATCTCAAGAACAAGAATTAACGCCTCTTTGTAAATTTGGAATATTTTAGAGTAAGGATAGAACTATTTTCAGAAAAAAAAACTAATTAAATTTCAATTGATCTTCGACCCTAGCGTTATCTTTAAAAAAGTTTTTTTTAATATTTTTATTTAAAAATTCATTACAAAAACAACTAATTAATTTTTTTTCAAACGACTAACTAATTATCTATCAAACAAAAAAAAGTTTGCTGAAATCGGTATAGCCGTTCTTGAACAATTTAATTTCAAAGTTACATCGGATTGGCAGAAATTTCATTTTTCATGCATGTTTCATTCTCAAACTATGCACTTTAAAAAAATTGTTAAATAAGTTGTATTTTTTATTTTGTCCATATTACTTATATGCTAAGTTTTAGGAAAATCAAAAATGGTCAAGTTCAAATCTCGACTCTTTCACCTGCGTAGATCACGTTTTCCATCACATGCCAAAATGTCAACTGTCGGATTCGACAATATCAAACAAATTTTTGTCGGACAAGATAACCCTCGTTTTCTAAAACAAATTTCCACCTGCATTAATAAAAACAAAAGTGTGGTAATAAATTTACAACACCTCCGGGGAATCGTAATGTTTCCGATTTACCGAGCGAAAAAGTGGTCGAATCGAAGCAGATAAAACGTTTTGGGACTCGTCAAGGACAGGACAAGGTAATCATCAAATGAAAGGGGTGGGGGCCTGCTGACTAACTGAATTGCATGGAAAAAAAAATTCATAATCTTGATTATCACAATCTTAACTTTATCTTGTTTTTTTTTTTAACTATCATAATGGTATGCGTTATTGTATACTTCGAATTGGCCTTACTCTAAATTCGATAAACGGAATTTAAAATAACGGGGTTCGATTACTGATTAGTTAGCAAACACACCCGGTTTTAATAAGTATTGAACCCCTTAATTTTTTCACAACAACAGAAAAACAATACAGAAAGCTATATTCCAAACTAGAATATTCTTCAATAGCTTCTGAAACTCGAACGGTTTATTGTAGAAATTGCCATTACACAGCGTTCGAAATAATACACAAAATATTTCTACTTAATAACACTTAAAACTTTATTTACAAAAACTGATTCAAAAATAACTTCTATTTACACGATTTTTAAAGCACGGTACAACGTTTTGTTTACAATTGAATTCACTTAAACTATTCCCAATATTGCACTTTTTACCATTGCAGGTTAAAATAAAACTAATTAATTTTACAAGAGGGATTTCCTTATATATAATTATGCATGATTTCTCGATCATTCGAGGTCAATCTAAGAATATTCGATAACATTATTTTTTGTTGATTTAATTCATAAAATAATTCAATTTTATTTCATGTTATCTTTAACTCTATTCCTCGGAAAATGTGAGGTCGAATACAATTTGTATTTCATTGTGTTTATGTAGAATCGTAACAATATTCTTATACTGAAGAACTGAGTGTGTTGATTATACTGAGTATGGCCTAGTGGTAGCAGGCTGGACTTTGAACACAGAGAATCCGGGTTCGAATCCCAGCTAGGTCAAAGATTTTTAAAGTAAAACATCAGCACGCCGGTTTTCTAATTAACCGATATTCAACTAATATAGCCTTCAAGTGAAAAGGAGTAAAATTTAAAACAAAGCTTTTAGACCTGGTCGAGCGGAACATCGTTTAAAATCTCACTTTGTTTCTTAGCTGAATTTAACAATTATATTTCTGATGTGAGAGAGCAGTAAACAATTTTTTTTACTTGGTCGAACAATTTTTAATTTAAATCCACATCGCACAGAAGTAACATTAAAAATCTGTTTTCGGTTACTTTGTGAATAGAATTTCTACGTATTTGAAATAATTTACGATTCTTTGACACCGTTTATTTTTTATTAACAATCTATCTATCTACCTCTTAAGTATGTAGAAAAAAATCAAAAACCAATGAATAATTTATTGACGACACCTTAAATTTATTACAGGTTAAATTTTTTTGGGAAGAATAAACAAAATCAGTAATAAATTTTCTAAAAAATTAAATCTAATTTTCATCCAATATAAGAAAATAAAAACGGATTACATATGTATAAAAGAAACAATCAATAATTAAAAAAAGAAGAAGGATTTCTTTCATTATTATTATTCCTATAAAACATTTATAATTTAATTATTTAAACAGAATTACGTACATTAATGATCCACTATTGTCTTATGAATATATTATTATCAAAATCTAATTAAGATTTAAGGTAATCTACTTGAAGAAATAATAATACTTAAATGCAAAAGAGATAACGATAAGACAATGAAAATGTCTATCGGCTATATAGAAAGTACATATACTCATTAGCGAATAGTTTTTTTTATTATTACAGTTCATTACACCAGGTTAATTGTATGGAGAAGCTAAGAAGATATTAGTTGAATGTTTTGTTTAATGCTATCGTGCAACTTTAGATAAAATATTTAGTTTGGTTTTGGAACGTTGTCATTGTTTTAGGGCAAAGTTGTTGGCGTTTTTTAGTTTTCACCAGGGCTGAAGTAAAACTAAAGTATTGTCTTTAAGAAGTATGTTTTTTTGCAGTCCTGAGCTATCAGTTCTTAGCATTTGTCTGGTAAGAGATTTTCAGTTTGTTTAGTTTTGGCTACGGCGTCTCAAATTCTAGCAATCGTATGCACATGTCTTCCAATTTAAAAGTATGGCTCCAGAACTATCTAAGCATTGATTCCAAGTTTTTTGTTTTTGTGTTACTGCTTTTTCCACCAACAGCCAAACATTTGACAGAATGGCAGTCATCTATATTCGTAATATATAACGTGATCCTTTAAAAAGTGGGACATGGTTCGGTTTGGTTATAGCTTCTACAGTTTGCAAATGAAATGCAAAAGAATTTTTAATTTAAGATGTGCAATATAAAAAAGCGATGACCTCCGATCGTCTATACTAATGTAAACAAATGTTGTCTAGCTCGAAAAGCAATTTTGCATGCCCCAATGTTATAGAAATCTGTTAAATTGGAAATTATCCCTTAGAAGCTCCTGTGAAAGATGAAAACAATAGAGAAATTTTATCTTTGGATTTTTACTCCACCTTCAAAATGAATATGGAACTTTTGTAAAATTTATTCCAATCAATTTGATGAGCAGCTCTATTCGCTTGGTTTTGAAAGATCTCTCCGATTGTAATGATCTTTCGGAAGACGGAAGAAAAGTTTAACGAAATTCATTGGATGTGAAACATGATTCGATTTAGTTGAAGCAAGCAAACGTTATTCTTTCAGATATTTTATCAACCACAAAAAGCAGTTTGTGTTGTTCCGAAATCATCTGAGCGAGTGTAAGTCGAATTTTTCGAATTCCAGTTTGCTATCAAACACGAGTCGGATTATGCATGTTAAGTGGACAAAATACTCTACTGTTGAATATTTTTTACATCACAAAAAGCAAAAGTTGATAGGTTCAAATTTCGAAAACATTGGTAAAATTTATAATAGCAATCCAATGATTTGTACAGCCAATTTTTTGCAATCCTGGATAAATACAAAAACACAACGAAACGAAATTGAGTACAATATGTTGGATATGAAACGAGATTGCGATTAGCCGGTCGTTTATGTAGTGAAAATGCTGACGTTAGTCTGAAATTTAGACTTTTTCTACACCTCAAACACTAATTCTAGCTGGATTCGATATCATCAAGACATTTGTAAATTTTGAAAAGGGGATTTTTTTGTCCGAGAATTGTTTTTCCATTTATAAATGTTGGCGTAATATTCCGTGAACATAATGAAATGCAAACCAAATAATATCTATTGACCTGTCACATAGAGCAACATCCTTGTAATGATACCTTAATAACAATCCAACATCCTAGAATCTAGATACAAGATACTTTCGGTATGATGTTAGACACAACAGAGTAACTGGTAACATCAACGAGGTTACATATAGAATAAACTTAAAAACACTCCACACTAAAGCTAAATTCCAGCATCTGGTATACGGATGCATCCCGAACCAATGGAGACACTGGTGCAGGTGTGTTTGGCCCCAGGGCTAAACGGGCGTTAGCACTGGGTATCTCTGCAACAGTACTTTAAGCCGAAACCTTTGCCATTAACTACTGTCAACTACTTTTAAAGAGGTTAAACATCAACAAAGCCTCAGGAATGGACAATATTCCACCCTCTATTTTAAAAACCTTTTCCAAAGAACTTGCACCAACTTTGACTAAAATATTCTACCAATCATACAAATCTGGTATATTTCCCTCGTGCTGGAAGTTGGCAAATGTCCAGCCCGTCCCCAAAAAGGGAGCAAAATCCGATATCTCAAATTATAGGCCAATAGCTTTACTATCGGTCCTATCCAAAGTCTTCGAGCATTATATTAATACACACATTTCAAAATTTCTGGAAGAAAATCATTTAATATCCGACAGCCAATACGGTTTTCGAAACAAAAGATCAACTACCGGCCTATTAAACTATGTAGCGCATTGTTGGAACAGCATACTTGATAAAGGTGGTGAAACATACGTCATCGCTTTAGACATCTCCAAGGCATTCGATCGAGTCTGGCATGCAAACTTAATCAACAAGCTCGTAACGTATGGTTTTCATCCCAATATTGTGAAGCTGATCCAAAATTTCCTATCCAACCGATACATTTCGTTCTCCTTAGACGGATTTTCGTCTGAGTCTAAACTAATTAACGCTGGTGTACCTCAAGGCTTAGTAATGTCCCCAACCCTATTTTTGATTTATATCAACGAATTGTTGAAAATCACCAGCAAAGCAACCCACTCCCACCGAATGGAGTACTGTTGTCAAGTTTGGGGTGCTGCTTCTGTTTCCATCTTGGCCCTCTTGGACTCTGTTCAAAAGCGGGCTATAAGAATTGTGGGTGATCGAGCTTTGACATCAAAACTTGATTCCCTACAACATCGTCGCACTGTTGCTGAACTCGTTGTTTTTTACAAATATCGTCATCAACAGTGCTCAGATGAAATCAGCGGCATCATGCCTCAAACTTATTCTTACCCCCGTTCCGGCAATCGGCTACCGCAACCAGTGAAACGGTCGAGATCCCGCGCTGTCATACTGGCAGATCGCAGAAAGACTTCTTTGTCCGAACTGCATACAAATGGAATATTTTGCCGGAACCCTTAGTCTCAGGTGGCTTCAACCCGCAGAGGTTTAAAAAAAAGCGTTCATCAACACCTTAGAATGCTAGTTGTTGTGGGACCTAGGTCTAGACCTAGTTCTTAAAAGGTATGTGTGTGTTGTTGTGGCACATATTCTAAACCCTATTACACAACACTTTTTATTTTAAAAAAAAAATGCTGTGTGCCGAAAGATAATACAGCAACTCAGATATAAACATTATTTCTGATAATCAGGCGACGCTATTGGCTCGGAAGTCGACGCACTTTAATTCAAAGCTAGTATGGGAATGCTACCAAAATCTACAAACAAGTGCAGAAACTAACCACGATACACTTGTATGGGGACCTGGTCACACCGAAGTACACGGCGTACTGTTGTAGCAGTCTTGCTAGCTAAGTATGCCCCAACTACCGAGTTCATTGGTCCAGAACCGTGCTTTGGATTAGCAAAGAGTTCACTCAAATGCGTTACCCAAAGCTGGGCACCGGATCAAAATAAACAACTATGGTCTACTGCATTCAATAAAGTTTCTAGGCAACTTCCCCGTCTCTTCTCTTATCAGGGTTAAGCACAATAGATCTCTAGGTCGCAGTACTACTCGAACTAGCTAGGTAATTATTTCAGTTTCGAGATCCCCCAATCCCCTTAATAAAAAACCTGTTGAAGACATTATAAGGAACTACGCCCTAAATCGAGTTCTAAATAGAAATCTACCAAAAGTCGCTGCCGAAGAGGTCCAACTACCCCGTAGCACCTAGACTATCCGGCATTCTTAAGGAGCAATAAGATGGTAAGGTCACCGTTAAAAAAAAGGGTTAGCTTGAGCGACAGTCCATGGATGGACATCCGCTGGATTCCAAGAAAACAATGATAAATTGGTGCCAAAATTGTCTACTGTTCTAACTACAACGAGAAGCGCAACTTAAAACGTGATCGAGCGCCCGCTCTAGGTATGCCAAAAACGAACAACAACCTCAGTAGATCACTCTCAAAGGAAACAGCAAAGGGAGTTAAACCAAAACAACCAGCGATCAACCCAGTGATATCAGTTATGGCATAGACACTTTATTAGTGGTGGGTTGTAAAATTCAACAACTCCAAAAAATGATGTCGAACACACGCTCTATAAACTAAACGTTTAAGAATCTTGTTCACGAAATTGAAGGTTTGCGCAAGCCTGCTGTGAATGACCTCAGTGATGTCCAAAGTGTTAGGCTACTGGTGAACAAAGTGTGCCAAATTTAACCGTCCTTGAAGCGCCGATGAAAAATCAAAAAGACGACGAAGTGGTGAGGACATGAAAGTTCAACTACCTTCTCCGAAAAAAGTAAAACAGTCAGCAGGATTTTGAAAGAACCTGACTCAAGATATGAGCAGAGCGTGATCAAACCGAGAGAACAGCAGGTCGAACCTATGAACCAAAATGTACTCCCTGGGTTAGCATCCAAAATGGAGTGGCAACCCGCGGAAGACGTAAAAGGAAAAAAAAGTGCGTCCTGTTGAGCCTACGTGGAACGAACGCAAACCTAGGAAAAAAGCACAATGGTGGAATGCTATAACAATATCTAGGTCCGGTGAAAAAGTTTATGCGCCAATGCTTAAAGAGATTAAAGCGGCACTAAAAGAGTTCGTACTGAAAAAATGATCTGGATGTAACGGGGGGATGCTGCACTACATAGTTTAATGCCAATGCCGGAAAGTGCTGCTATGATAGGAGCAAAATTTATGGCGAGATATCTTAAAAGCACCTGTGATGCATCTATGCCACGCAAACGCAACGATAATGGACGGTACTCGGTATTGTGGTCCGTTTGAGAAAAGAGTGCCTGAAACTCCGGAGGAAATGTACACGGAGGAGAAATCATGAGCACTATGAGTTTGATTTCTGGGAAAAGCGGAAATAATTGCGGAAGGCAATTACTAATAGTAAAAGCAGTTCATTCCAGTGTCTTATAGATGAATTTCAGAATAACCCATGGGAAAGGGCGTACTTCACTAAACTAAAGGGTGTTCCATCAGGTGCACCAGGGTGCCCAGATATAATGGCGGAAATTGTGTCTGGCCTTTTTACAGACCATGATGACTTCTCTCTACCTTGTGAGCTGTAAATTGAAGATAACTCAATTTCGGCTGCCACCATCGAAGAGGTCCTCAACGCGGTGCTCAAATTATCCGTCAATAAAACGCCGGGCTTGCAGGCATTCCAAATATCGTTTTTGATATTCGATGATATTCGAAAATATCTACACTACGTGCCTGAGAAGGGTATATTTCCTTAGCAATGGTAGCGCCAACGCCTTGTGCTTAACCATAAGGCGTCAAGCCATCAGAAGCACCCTCGTCCTACCGCCCACTGTGTATGCTGGACACAACTGCAAAGATCTTTGAGAGAATTATTGATACTCGACTTGAGCAAGGTACTGAAGGCGTGTGGGGCCTTTCTAACCGGCAGTTTGGTTCCAGATTTAAACGCTCTACCACTGATGCAATCTTAGCAGTATGTGAGATAGCGGGTAACGCATTAAGTGGTAAAAGATGACTAGAGGGTGAAAAACAATATTGTGCTGTTGTCACTCTGGATGGAAAAAATGCCTTTAACTCTGCCAACTGGAACCAAATCCTGAGAACCCTAGACGAACTGCACCTACCTGTCTACCTGTTACGTATAATAGCTAGTTACTTCACATGAAAAACTCTGGTCTATGATACCGAAGCAGGTCCTAAGAAGTACAATATAACAGGAGGAGTACCACAAGGATCGGTTCTTAGATCACTGTTATGGAACATCATTGTTCTCAGAGTACGTGTGCCGGAACAAAATACGATTTTCGGCTATGCAGGTGATAGTTTTTGACCGATTACAAAACGGAAGTCGTACTAATGAGTAGCAGAAAAATGGTGAAAGTATCGGTATTCAGGTTGGTGGACAGATCATAACATCTGGCCAGCACCTGAAGGATGTTGGAGTCGTTTTAGACCACAGACTCAACTTTAAAGACCACCTGATGTACGCTGGCGAGAAAGCCAAACGAGTGGGGACAGCCTTGCAAGACTTATGCTAAACATTGGCGACTCTAGACAACCGGTTAGAAAGCCTCTCGGTAGCGTTATCATATCAATTTTGATGAATGCGGCACCCATATGGGCCTCAGCGGTGAAAACGCTATCTTGGAAAGATCGAGAACGTATAGCACGTGCTAATCGAATGCAAAAGGTTTGCAAACGCACGAAGAATTATTGAGCAACATATGGTAGAGTCAATCACTCCGCATAGTCTCATGCAATTTATGCTCAGGTCAAAACACAACTGGGGCATAGCGAATGAGATCATCAACACTACGCAGCAACACCACGACAACATTATATTAATCGAGAGACTACTGAACTCAACCCTTGCACTGCGAATGAAAGCCTTAATTGGTGGTACCGCAGATATACAACAGGACTACACAAGCAAGGGAGATGTTTTTACCCGGTCGCTTGGAAATTGGGTTCCAAGTGAATTTTTTAAACGTTTCATCTGCCTACGAAAACAAAAAAACCACATATATAGTATATACTGTCGGCTAAAAGTAGTCTAAATAGCTTCAGGAGGTGTTGAAACGTAAAGATATCATAAATATTCCGATTTCGAAAATCGATCCAAAACCAATAAGTTATCCGGAAGTTAAAAAAATAGTTTAACAAGACAATGTGGAGGTTTAAGTGAAGCTTTGCTATAGTTATATATCTTTGCTAGCAATAGTTATATATCATAAATTTCAGTATAAAGTGAAACCACTGTTAACTATGGTATCATTGGGTGCAGCCATACGCAACCTTTAAATGGTGGCCTTCAGTCAGTCATGGGCAAGAATGCACTAGAATCAACACGTAACAATAATGGAGATAGGCTCATCGATTGTTGTGTCACAAATCAACTATTCATAGGAGGCAGCAAGTTCCCACACAAGAACATACATAAATACACTTGGACATCACCAAATGGAAGAACCAAGAATCAAATTGATCACGTACTGGTGAATAAGAAGTTTCTATCCTCACTACAAGACGTCAGAGCAAAGCGAGGAGCAGACATACACAGCGACCATCAACTGGTAATTGCAACATTCAAAATTAAACCAGCCGCTGTAAAACACAACGAGTCATGTCAGAGGAAATTTAACATCAACAGATTGAGCGACAAAAATACAAATAACATCTTCAAAGAATCGCTCCAGCTCAATCTACCAAACAACGAAACCACCAGTATTGATGAAAAATGGGAACAAGTTAAAGAAGCTTACGTCAAAACTGCTACAGATGTGCTTGGATACCAAGACAAATCACGGAAACCATGGATTAGCGATGATACCTGGAAGAAAATTGAAGAGCGTCGTCAGCTCAAGCTGCAATTGTGTCACCAGAACACAACCGAGATCCGCAGCAAATATGAAAGTACAGCAAAACAAGTTAAAAAGATGGCAAGGAATGATCGCAGAAGATATACAGAAAGCATTCTCAAGACTGCGGAAAAAGCAACAGCTAATAGAAATATGCGCACACTACACAAATGCGTGAGAAAGGTCACCAACAAATATACAAACACTCCACCAATAAAGGATGAATCTGGTCAAACCCTCACAACACATGAACAGCAGCTAAATAGATGGAAAGAGTACTTCGAAGACAACTGCCACCAACATGAAAATAACTTGCAGTCTCCGGATGACAACTATAACGAAACTATCAGCACCCATCCACCAACGGAACGGGAAGTTAGAGATGCCATACAGAAACTCAAGAATAACAAATCTGCTGGTACAGATAATATATCAGCAGAATTACTCAAAGCAGATGTAAACACAACAGCAGAAGCTCTAACACCACTATTAGCTGATGTATGGAACGAAGGAAAAATACCATCCAAATGGAAAGAAGGTTTAACCATAACAATCCCAAAGAAAGGTGATCTTAGAGAATGCAAAAATTGGAGAGGTATATCTCTGCTCAACACAATAATGAAAATACTAGCGATGATCATTCTCGAAAGAATATCCCCATCAATTAACATGAAACTAAGAAACGAACAAGCCGGCTTTAGGCCAGGAAGAAGCTGTACCGATCATATCAACACAATCCGTATCATCATAGAGCAATCAAACGAATACAATTCACCATTGTATCTCCTCTTCGTGGACTTCGAACGCGCCTTCGACTCAATTAACAGAAGCGCGATATGGAAGACACTTTGTGAAATGGGCGTCCCGAAGAAAATAGTTGATCTAATCAAAGAAATGTATCGGGATGCTGGCAACAGAATACAATACAAAGGACAGCAAAGTGATAAATACTACAACCACCGAGGAGTGAGACAAGGCTGTGTACTATCCCCGCTACTATTCCTGATAGTACTAGATAGTATCATGAGAAAGCTCGATGATGCAAGTCCAAATGGAATCCAATGGAACACAACAAGCCGGCTCAATGATCTAGACTACGCAGATGACATCTGTCTACTTACACACACACATACGGACATGCAGCAGAAAATACATAAGCTATCAGCCCTTGCACATGAAGTCGGTCTCAACATTAATATCAGGAAAACAAAGTCTATGAGATTGAACACCAAAACGATAACACCAATTACCATCAACAATACACAAGTGGATGAAGTCGACAAATTTGTGTACCTTTATTGTACTGTAGCAAAAACAGGCGGGACTGAAGAAGATATCAGTCAGCGTATTAACAAAGCTAGAAATACGTTCAATATGCTTCACAAGATCTGGAATGCATCCGTCCTGTCAAGAAAGACAAAGCTACGAATGTTCAATGCATGTGTCAAGTCAGTACTGCTATATGGGTGTGAAACGTGGAAACACACAAAGAAGATCACAAATCAACTACAGGTGTTTGTGAACAAATGCCTGAGAAGACTGATCAAATGCTTCTGGCCGAAAACCATCAGTAACCAGGAACTTCTACGACAGACAGAGCAGTTAGACATTGAGTCCGAGATAAAACAAAGGAAATGGAGATGGATAGGACATACACTGAGGAAACCAGCTAAAGATATAACAAGGATGTCCCTAGAGTGGAATCCACAAGGTAAAAGGAGAGTTGGAAGACCACCCATGACGTGGAAGAAAACGGTGCTAGCTGAAGCAAAACAAATCGGCAAGACATGGGGTGAACTGAAAGCGATTGCCCCGAACAGAGTCAGATGGTCCAGCCTAGTAGACGCCCTATGCTCCTAAATGGAGATAAAGGAAAAAAAAAAAAAAAAAAAAAATGGTGGCCTAAAATAATCCAAATATCTGCTCAAACAATTTTTAAAAGTATTCAAAGATTTGTGTATCTCAGTGTTCACAGATAGATCCGTAGCCGGGTTAATCTTGCGGGCAAAACATTGGGTTGCAGCCCAGGTATCCTAAGGTGGATGTATACTATGATAGTGAGACCAGCCGTCACTTACGGAGCAGTCGTATGGAACAAAAGAGCTCAACTTAACACGGGGAAGACTAAGTTTGAAAAGGTGCAGAGACTGACTTGTATCTGCATCACGGGAGCATGTCCTGCCGCATCAATGGAGATGCTGTTAGAACTTGTTCCAATCCACTTGCAGGTTAAGAGCGTAGCAAGAGAAACCATACTGAGATTCAGCATGCAGGGTATGGGAAAGGGAAAAATCATCGAGTCTAAATATCGAGAGTCTTTCCATGGAGAATTCCTTGCTTGAGTTTCTTAAAGACGGAATGATAAAGCAGTTCAACTTCGATAGGAAATATGCATCGCAGTTGAGCAAAAAAAAGCGGAGCGGGGCAGTGAATCCACTACGTACCATCTTAGTAATGATGTAATCAAATGGTACGCGGATGGTTTAAAGACCGAGGCAGGGGTGAGTGCAGGAGTATTTGGTCCAAAGACCAAATACTTTGAGCCCATGGGCACCTACCCAAGCATCTTCCAAGCCGAAATATGTGGTATAGAAGGGTGTACAGATTTCAGCTTTGGAAGAAAATATAAAAACAAGAGAATTGCCATCTTGTCCGACAACCAAGCAGCAGTTAATGCGTTAAGCTCATACACCATCATATCCAAAATTGTTGGAGACTGAACATGCTAAACATGCTTGAGAATAATGTAACAGTTTACTGGATACCTAGTCGTGCGGGGATCGCTGATAATGAAGAAGCTGGCAAATTGACAAGGCGAGGTGCTTTAACATCTTTTGTAGGTCCGGAACCCTTATGTGGATTGGGGACAAAAGCCATCCACGAAATGAGAGAAGTAATTATGATGGAATGGTCCAAAACTTGGAACAACACCACAGGCTTAAGGCAGCCCAAGGAGTTGATTAGAATAGATCTATAATAAATAGGAACAACCTGACAGGGGTTCTTATAGGTCACTGTAAACTAAGAAAACATCTTAAAACATTGGAAGAAAAGACCCCAGCACATATTCTCAAAGATTGTGGAGCCTTGATTTACATGAGAAAGTTGCATCTGGGGGAGTAAAACATTGAGGGGCATGACCTGCATAAACTTAACCGCTCTCCATATCATGAAATTCCCAAGGGAGGCTGGATTGGAGGAGGAGATCTAACTGGGTATTCACCAGGGAGTAGTAGGGTGGGGTACAATAGATTATTTTGGTCGCAGTATAAAATATCACCACCGAATTTAATCTTAATTAATAATAATAGTTAAACGAAGAACGAAGGTGCGGTGGATCTGTGGTAACCCTCCACAGCTGTAGCATAGTGCCCCAATAAATCGTATAACACAACACCAACAAATCACATTTGGATTTAGATGGTTTGGATTAGCTTGACTATATATCAACCCTACCTCACATAGCTCAACCGTTCATGTAACTATAGTTTCAATTAAATCCTCAACATATCACTGACAATATACTAATTCTAAACGAAACAAAATATGTGTATCAATTATTCACAGTATTTCAACCATCATTGTCCTTATTTATGAAACAAAATACAATATATATGTATAATGTATGTATATATCCACTATAAAGAAATCAAATTTATTTAAAAAAAATACTTCAAATACATATTAGTTTTCTTGACACGACTCGAAACAAAACTACAAATTTTGAATAATAAACTTTTAAAAACTATAATAATAATGTCTATGTTACGAAACATTTTAAGCTGGAAAATGGGTAAAATGAAGGAGGACCTGGAAAATTTGAATACAATAAAATTACATTTTATGGATTTTTGTTTTGTTTGCTAGAGTCTTATATCTAGAGGGTATCATCATTCTTTTATTATTATTGTCTTTTAATTGTTTTTTTTATAGAAGAAAATAAATATTTCAATTATCGTTTTATGACTCAAAATATAAAAAAACTTAATTGATCAAAATCAAAGTAATTATATCATTCATTTGGTAATAGCTATTGGATCATACTTATAATTATTTAAATAAAATTATTCTATTAAATTAAAATGGTTTTGTATTCCTAATTCGATTTAGAGCAACAAAAAAAAATTAAACACAAAAAACGGATCACAGAACGAAAAATAACAAAAATCGATATTCACCAAAAGAAAATAATCGCACAATTTCTTTACATTTTCATCTTCAATTATTGTTTTTTGTATATATTTTTCACAAATCACTTTACACAATATTAATTAACTCACCAATGATAACATAGTATTTTTTATTTTATAACCATTTCTTTTTTAATTCTCGTCACAATTAATTTTATATTATTTACAAGAAAAATAGTTTTCTTTCTAATTTTTTGACAGCTGTGTATTGTGTCAACTCGACTACGTAATTTGATGAACTAAGAAAAGACAAACTTTTTTTTTCTGTAATCAGAAATTTGTTTAATTTTATTCAACATTTGGAGTTGTGTTGAATTTATGCGAATATTGACACCTGACGGGAAAGATATGTACTAAACTTTTTGAACAAGTTTTACATTTTTCGGTTGAAACATGTGAGTTGTCTTATAACGGTAAACTTTTTAAAATTATATATCATATTAAATATAACACATCACATTTTATAAAATCATTTATTTCAGTAATAAATATAATTAACTTTTTTCGATTTTAATTAACTTCTTTAATTTCAGTTAGTGCTCTCGCTTCATGAACAAAAACAGGCAAATCATAGCCTTGCATTTTAGCAGATCGAATGAAACCTTCATTTGATGTAACCGTAAGAGCTTTATGAAATATTCCAAATGAAAATATAATCAAACTTCGTTCTTTTATCTTCCCGCTTACAATAACATTTATCAAATTATCATCTATATTTTCTACATCAGGTAATATTTCAATCCGTTCAATTAATTGATTGGCACGTTTTGTTTCATTCGGTCCAGCTAACATAGAAACAATATTTTTAAATGAACTAATTGTTGTTTCGCAACAAATTAATTTCTTTTTAACAAATAATTTATCTAAAATATCTTTTACATGTGATTTGGATTCACAAACAGCTTGTTCATTAAGTAACGGTTCGTTAAATTTCGTTTTACCACCACCATTCGTTAAAGATGAAACATATGCAATTAAAGTACTTATATCTAAATTAAGTAACTGAATTTCGTTGCAATTATCATCCAGTTTAAACTTATTATTTAATTTATCGATTATATATTTTTCATTATCAATCATTTTTATTTCTTCAATTTCATCATTTGGTTGAATTACTTTTACACCTATTTCTGCTAGCTCATCAACTAATTCAGAACTTATATTACTTGAAAATATAAAGATAACCTGAAATTTAAGAGAAGATTGATTTTTATAACGGAAAATAAATAAAAATGATATATAATCCGAAGTTAGGAGTACGAAAAAAGTAAAATATCAGTTTGGTATAAGAAAACTCAAAATTTCCAATAACAGCAAAATCTTGTTTAATTATCAATAATTGTAAAAAAAAATTAAATAAATATTTTCTTATTGTCTTAAACTTAAATATCAATAAATTTCTTTAATTTCAGTTAACATTCGAGCATCATGTACAAAAGCTGGAATATCAAATCCTTGCATTTTTGCCGATCTTATAAAACCTTCATTCGAGGTAACTGTTATCGCTTTATGATAGATTCCAAATGAAAATATTATTAAACTTCTTTCTTTAATTTTTCCGCTTACGTTTATATTGATTAAATTATCATCAATATTTTCTACATCAGGTAATATTGAAATACGTTTAGTTAACTCATTTGCCCTATCCTTTTCATTTGGCCCGGCCATCATATCTATAATATTCTTAAAAGAATTTATTGTTGTTTCACAGCAGATTAATTTTTTATTTAAAAATAATTTATCTAAAATTTTTTTCACTTGTATATTTGCTTCACAAATCGCTTGTTCGTTAAGTAACGGTTCTTTAAAACGAGATTTACCACCACCATTAGTTAAGGACGAGACGTACGCCAGCAACGTACTTATATCTAAATTTAATGTTTGTATTTGATTGTCATCTAATTTAAATTTATTATTTAATTTATCAATTAAAATATTTTCGTCGTTTTCAGTAGTCGTTTCCGTAACTTCACTATCTGGTTGAATAACTTTAACACCTATTGATTTTAATTCGTTTACTAACTCAGAACTGATATTACTTGAAAATTTAAAAATAACCTGAAATTAAGAAAAATAAAAAAGAAATGATTGGACAAAACTTTCATTTTAAAATGAATTGGTATTTGGAAGGTTAACGGAAAGCGTCATAAGCTAACATTTTTCATACTTCAATTTAATTTGGAATATAACGATCGATGCAACGAAAGCCCCGAGGTAATTTAAATTTGAATTTTGATTGTAACTTACTTTTGGTGGACGAAAAAAACAATGGTTTTCTTCGGCTCCCGTTATATATTCTTCTGCTTGATCTAAAATACTTTTTGTTCCATATTCAGCTCGTCCACTAACAACATCGTTAATTGTTTTTGAATTTCTTGCAATAACTTTTATCCAAGTTGTGCCATTATCACACACAATATCAATTTTTAACGCTTCATTTCTATAAGAAACATGTAATGGATATTCAACATTTTTTATATTTTCACATGAAAATATATTTTTAACTAAAAAATTATAAAACGTTAAATTGCTGCACTGTAAATGTTGAATTTTAATCGTATTTTTAGCTTTGATCTATAATAAATTGAAAAACAAAATAAATCATTATAAATTAATGACAACTGTTTAAATTATAAATATTTACTTTTTTAAGAAATTTTAATTCCTGTAAAATTTTTCTTTGAACTTTTTTCACTCCATCGATATATTCAACTGTTGATAGTTTTTTAACCAAATTTTCACCTAATTCAATTTTTTCATCTGTTAACTTTTGTAATCCTTCAATTGAAATTGTTTCTTCCATTATTTTAAATTTATTAAAACTAATTTAAATTATTTAATTACAATTCATTCTGCTCACTATATTTCGTCAACCTTCAAAGAAAACTTTGACGTTTAATCAAAATACAGTAGGTGTAGGCTCTAGAGCAATTAAAAATATTAGGTTGCTTCATGAAAATTGCCTACGGAAATGTATGTTTTAACTATGGCAATACTAAATTTTTGAATTTTGACCGTTTTGTGTATACAATTGACAACGTGGTTTTTAGCAGCATTTTTACGGTGCATGCACAATGTATGCGTTTTTTACTCATGAGATTTGAGCAACTTTTTATGCTAGCACAATGCTTTAAAATGTAGCTAGGTTCATTCTCTATTAATCATGAGAAAAAAGCTAGCAGAAATAGGTGTAAAAGTAATTCAACCAAATGATGAAATTGAAGAAATAAAAATGATTGATAATGAAAAATATATAATCGATAAATTAAATAATAAGTTTAAACTGGATGATAATTGCAACGAAATTCAGTTACTTAATTTAGATATAAGTACTTTAATTGCATATGTTTCATCTTTAACGAATGGTGGTGGTAAAACGAAATTTAACGAACCGTTACTTAATGAACAAGCTGTTTGTGAATCCAAATCACATGTAAAAGATTCTCTATTAATCATGGGGAAAAAGTGAGAAAATCTTTAACTTTTTCATTGAGTAATAGTACATTATGATGCTAGGACGTAAAGCTAAAGATTTTGGACGGATGTGGAGTTTGCAAATCGAGGCGCTAGCCGAGATTTGCACCCACATTAAGTCCAAAATAGCTTACGTCCGTGCATCATATACTATTTTTTATTCGCCGCAAGCAAAATATTTTAAGAAAAGTTATTTATTCTAAATTAAAATTATAAATTTTCATAAATTTTAAAATAAAAATATGTGGAACAAGTAACCTTTGACAAAATATTTATTATTTTTTCCAAATTATTGTGTAGCTATGACAACAAATGATAGCAACTATTGTAATTGGATAATGAAATTTTGAATTTGAGGGTTGCTTTGATAAAAAATTTTATTTTTCATAGAATTTAAACAAATACGAATGCTTTTTACTTTTTTGGACGTAGCTATGACAACAAAATAAATAGTTGAAAAGTGATACTTTAAGGCCGCAAATCGCAGTAATAAAGTAACACTTTAATATGTAGGCGAATAAAAAATATATTTCAAAAATAAATGTTTTTTTCTCAAAATAAATTTTCATGCAAACTTGGATCTCATGAGTAAAAATAATTTTATTAAAAAAAATTAAGATAGATAATAGTAGATTAAGCCATAAGTGTTTAACGGCATAGTTTTTTCTCAAGCAACAATTTAAAATTCGAGCGAGGAACGATAGCGAAATTTTTAAAATTAAATTTTCAAATCAAACTAAAGTTAATTTTAATTTGGTCTTTAATAATTTATTAATATTTTAATAACAAATTTTGATTAAAATCTATCAGGTGAACCGATAGTTAAGAATGGAAGTTATCATTGATCGAAGATCGGCAAGGTTGGAGAAGCGGCATCTGTATCCTACTTTAATTTTTTTAAGGAGGTTAGTTGGAAAATTGAATTGAAGATTTAGGCTTTCGTTTTGGGAATGAAAGAATCCGAAAGATAAATTGCAATTTTAGAAGTGTAAGAAAAAGAATTTAATTGCTTTTCCGCCAAAAAATTTAATACAATTTATTATATTTTTAGCAGGTAGCAAGCAGATCCGAAAATAATAAATTTTTGTCCTAAGAAAAAATTAGTAAATTAATTTCCCTTTCTGTTCTCTTTTTTTTTGTGAAGAAAGGAATATCTGTTAATTACTGAAGAAAAGAATCTGAAATTCGGTAGAAAAAAGTCTGTTAAAATTACTGAATTATTGTTCTAATATCATTAAATTTGATCACCATATACTGATTAATTATCAATATTGATCAGTTAGTCGAATGTTGTCGACTGTTCCTTAATAACTTCAAGAATTCTGTTAATTACAGAATTATTATGATGGGTAATCTGTTAATTACTGTTCTTTAGGAATATCAAGAATCTGTTACTTACTGAATTATTGTTCTAAATCTTCATATTTGACCATTTTTAGAGCGTGTTCTGATGGGCGTCCTTGTTTTTTTTTTGTTTTTTGGTTAGTAATGCTGTTTCCTAATTTCTTATTTTTTTTAGTGTAATGTTGTTTTCTCATTCCTCTGTACACAATCCCTGTTCCTGTTTGTCAATTTCCACCACTTACCATGTAACCTCTGCTTTGATTCTACACAGATATGCATACCTCGTCAACAACCTTGTTGTTGTCTCATATGGATGGTAGTCCTCAGTTACTGGGAGCGGGTGACAATTCTATTTTATCTCGCATTCTTTGTGGGTTTCGTAAGTCCCTTAATATTGGTCAGTTTAACACACAAAATCTAAAAACACGTCCTAACTCTTCTAAATTAGAGGAGATAAGGTCTATTCTGTCAGGTAACCTGGACACCTACCTGGACCAGGTAGGTGTCTCTGAGACCTGGCTGAAATCATATATCTCAAACTTGGCTGTTGGAGTTGGTGGGTATCGCGTTCATCGTCATGATAGTCCCCACAGGCGGGATGACGGTGTTGCCTAATTTGTCAGTGATAAGCGTAAATATAAAAAGATCACCTATGATGATTTGGATGCATAGGCTGTCTTAGCTCAGGTTCAGGTGGGAGGCATTAATGTGTTAGTTGTTGTGGCGTATCTGTATATTGGTAAATTTTCTCTTCTAGATGATATTTTGCCCTCGCACGTATCTTAATTTCCTTTTATTATTATCCTAGGAGTTATTGACACAAACATTTTAATACAATCATCCATGACGGCTGCCCTTGAGACCTGCTTTCGACTGAAACTAAGCATTGTTAATAATAATGAACCTACGCACCAAGCTCATAACTCGTTGGTCGGGGCCTGTATTGATTTTTGCCTCGTAAGTAACATATTTTGCCTTAACTTGAGCTGCCAATTCCGAGTGTCTGACATCTCGGCTTTTCTATTATTTTCCTGTCCCTTAATCTGCCGAAAGATTTAATGCCTACTAAGAAATGCTCTCGTGAATATTATTACATTAACCTGGAGCTTATTTACAATGAGCTTTCGCTCGCTGATCTGTCCTCCTTCTACAATAGTCCGGGCTTGCACACCAATCTTTCTGTTTTTAATAGCTATCTACGTAACGTGTATGAGAGGTATGCCTATTCGATCCTTCACATGTAATGCGCCTTTGTGTATTACCTTTTCTCCTGAAATGGTACATGTTCGTTATCATGCGTAATTTTTCATATATAAGGCTTATCAGCGAGATCCATTCAATTGTGGCTGTTGGATTTTTTGTACTTACAGAAACTGGTTTAGGGCTATGGTCAGAAAGGCAAAGCTGGAGCTTGGGTTTCGTCTCTTCTCTAGTCTTTTTTCCCCAAAGAACATATGGTCTACGCTAAAGCATATTGGTGCGCTTAATACGGAACCAGATTTGTCTCTTTTTACTGAGCATGGACCTGAACCGGCTGAATCAGTCCTTTTCTTTTGTTAATTCATATCCCCCTCTTTCACGTTTTGCTATGAACCTACCAAAAAGGCCCTTCTACGGCCTTTTCTTTTAGTTCGGTCACTCATTCTAAGGCTGAGAAGGTTTTTCTCTATCTCGTCGAATGCTGTGAGGTTAGATCGTATTCCTTTAAAGTTTTTAAAAATTATTTTTTCGCTCATTTAATTTTGCTTCCTACTTTTTCGAAGGTTTAGACATTTTATATCGCATAAGTTGTTGTCTGACCATCAATCAGTTTTTAGGAAGCACTATAGTGCTCATACACATACGTTAGGTGATAATTTTGAACGCATACGCCGTAACAAGGATGGGAAGCTCATTACTCTTCTTCTGAACTTTAGTCAGACTTTTGACTACATTGATCATGCATTCCTTGTCTCCAAACGTCAACTCAACGTTTTCTTTCTCATCTAGTGTCTGTAACCTAGTTTTATCGTACTTGTCTGATAGGTCTCAGCGTGTTACTTCGTGTATGTTTTTATCAAATTCTTCTCCTATTTTAAAGGGTGTTCCTCAGTGATCTATTTTGGGTTCTCTTTTTTTCCCTATTTATTAATGATATTACGTCTCTACATTGTCATTCTGTGCTCCACCTCTTTGTAGATGTGAGATGAATTGTTCCATACTTGTCCGCGATTTGACTTTCGTCGTTGTTTTCCCGAAGTTAAGTCTTAAGCTAATCTCAGACTGCGCCGTTTCGGTTTCCGTAATAGGTTGGTTTTGAAACCTCTTAACTCGCAGGCGATGCTGTTCAATTGCCCTTCTTCGCTGAACAATCACGGGTTATCTGTTACGGATAATGATACTGTCATCCCATTCGTGTCGTAGGTCAATAATCTTGACATAGTCTTTGATCTCACTTGAGACCTCATATTAATTATGTTATTGGTAGAATTGCTGTCACCCTTACTCCTGAGAAACCTTAGTAGTCTGAATCATTTCCTACCATACTATACTTTGGAGAATATCAGATTGATTAAGAAGTCCTTTAACTAGGCGGTTCGATTTGTTTTGGGTATTAAACTTAAACAACATGCATCTAGCTTTGCTATAAAATTTTTTGACACGTCATTCAATAATCATATTAGTATGCATCTCCTTCTTCTTTTTTTAAAGTCCTCATACATCAGTGTCCACTTTATATGGTTAAATGGTTTATTTTCAGTCCATCACATCGCCTTTACAGGATTACCCTCCCATCCATAAGTTGTAACACTGGTGCACTCTCGTACTTGTCCAGAACGTCCCAAGCTTTTTAACAATATTAAATACAATGATTATGAAATAACAATGAATAATTTTGATTTTTAAAAGATACACAGGCACCATATTGACCCTCTTATCTTACCTCAAAATTTAAATATAGAGGTGAAAAAAAATTTTATGAGTTGAGAAACAATGACAATTTCTGCTCATTTCAAATCGACATCACAAAACCAACTGCTATAAAAATAAAAAGGGATTGAGAGAATCTTATCAGTTGCCGAATGAGATAAAATGTAAAACCGGTTTAAGAAGTTTTAAGAAAAAATTGTACAATTATGTCCAAATTGAGCATCTGATGTTCTGTTAATTTTATTTGTTTTGTAATTATTATCATGGATTGATAAACAAACGTATATTGTTATTATTTCCCAACAGGAATTATTAGAAAACCAGAGAAATTAAGTGGGTTGGTGGTGGGTTGACACAAACGCATGGGATCTTGATGAAACTTTGGTATGAGTTCACTTTGAGATGGATGATCTGGATTCAATTTAAAATTGGACAAAATGGTGGGGTTTCACGGCCACCTTTTATTTGAATCTTGAATAACTACTAAACCTGCCTTTCAATCTTAATGAGACTTGAGGTTGTAGTTTACTGTTTTTGCTTTTGAATTTTTTAAGGTGTTTATCCCTATTATAGCCTACAGTTACATATCGATTGTCATGAAACATTGGTAAAAGGTTTCAATCATTATGAGAAAGATAATATCAGTTTTTGGAGTACATTGGAAAAGTGGTGGCTATAATTTATAAATATGAGTAAACAAATAAATAAATAAATTTTATTTTAAATATAATAAATTTATTACTAAAATTCCGTAAATCTTTATTCTTAAACGCTATCAATAAATAATAATTATAAGTCTATTGTATTTCAGAAATAGCTGCATTTTTCTTCAGTGCTCTCTTTCTAATATTTTCCATTGTTTTAAGTACGGTTCGTTTTGCAATTGCTGGACAGACAGCTTCTGTAATTCTTATAACAAGCTTTAATAGCGCATGTGGATAATATCCTGTAGTGTGACTTGAAATTCCAAGCGTATTTAGAGCTGATTTAACATAACGATCAGGACTTGGTGCCATCCAAGTTGGTTTTCTTATTTTTGACATATTTGTAGCTACAAAACCCGGTAAGACGGATTGTATCAATATACCTTTGCTTCTATATTCTGTTTGGAGATCTTCTGAAAATTTATCAACAAAAGCTTTTGAAGCTGCATAAAATGATAACATTGGATTTGGTATTTGTGCGGCTAATGATGATATATTAATAACCACACCACGTTTTCTGTCCACCATTTGTGGCATTACAATACTGCACATTTTTGCCACAGATATTATATTACATTTAATTATTTGTTCGATTAATTGATCACGATTTTGCATTGTTAAAAAGTATTCAGGAAATGGATAGCTGATTCCAACGTTATTTACTAAAACTCCTATTTCTAATCCTGTTATTTCTTTTTCGATTGTTGAATAAATTTCATGTTCTTCTGTGTAATCGATTTGAATCACTTTGGTTTGTACGTTGCTTTCATTTTGAATTTCACTGGCTAATGCCTCTAATTTTGTCAATGTTCGACTGATTAAAACTACGTTTAAACCTCTTTTTGCTATCTGAAAAAAGAAAAATAAATTAATTAGTTTCTAAAGTCGGTATAATGCGAGTATAGTCTCGAGGGGTCTGTTACACTTAAGTGAATTCACTGAATTTTAAATCAGAGGTCTGAGAAAATATTTCAAATTTATAATTTATATTTGTTGATGTAGAAAAATATCAAAGTAGAATATAAATAATCGACAACGTGGTCAATAGTTACTCTACTGACACCGAATTTGGAAGTGTAAAACAAAACCTAGAGTTAAATCTTTACAAAATTCTTAGCATCGTTTTTCAATTTTTGGGACTAGCTATCCATTTTGATAATACTCGGCGATCCGTCATTCTAATCACGGTCGAAACAAAAAGTATTTTGAGGTTTTGCTCAAAGTTTGACCGTCCGACCATATTCTTCAATGAACTTCAAATAATGAGGAACTTGCGAACGATTCCAAAGTAGTTTGGTTTTATGCTTTTGAATTTAGTCATATTTAGGACTTAAACTATGTTTTAAACATGACAAAGGTCTAATTAATTTGATCACATTCAGAATAAGTTAGCTAATTTAAAACACAAATATATAACATACATAGTTCTAAAATCATTCACTAATTATAGTAAATTGATTTTGAATTACAAAAAATTGATTTGATTGTAGTCATTATTTGAATGTGTCACGAACTAATTTTTGTTCTGGTTAAATTTTTAATTTCTGATTACCAAAGATAAAATTTATTTAAGTTTTTCAATTAACTAATTAACATCCTGTTTTTAACTAGAAAAATTATTTAAAAACAAAGCTGCAGTCGGATAAACAGAAACTATATTGGGACTGTCATATTTTGTATATAGCTGATTTTTCAGTTTGGCGGAGGGTTCAAACTTCAATCTTACGTTAGAACACTTTCCCTTTTTTAAATCTTTGTCATAGAACTATATTATAAATTAAACATCAATTTTCAAACACAATATAAAGATTATCACAAACGCTTCAAGATTTTATTAAGATTTTTATCTATACGATAGCAGTAGATCTAACCATTAAAAACCAAATTAAAAAAAAAATGCAATTGAATAGAATGAAAAATTGCTTTGAAAAGCAATACAATTCAATGTCAATTTGGTTGGAGTATGAAGATCGGTAAAACGTGTTCATAGAATAAACAAAATAAGACAAAAATTGACATTAAAAATGAATTAAAATAATTGTGATGTTAAGTCGATCGTCCAAAAACAAATTTTATCTCGTCGCTGGTCGAGTTGGTTAAATGGTTAACCATTAACTCTGATCAGAAGGACGCCGGTTCGATTTCTGAACCGACCGGAATTGAGATAAAACTTTTGTTACGGATCTTTCGCTTTTCAAAGCAATTTTTCATTCTATTCAATTGAATACATTTATTTCTAGGGATTTATAATTCTATCACAAACACACCAGTGTAAAAAAATAACCTTTTCAAAAATAAATAAATTCAAAAATTTCGAATAATTCCCGGCATATTAGACTTTATAATGAAGTCGATGTATTGTTATCATAGGTTTGTTATATATTCTTTAATATGTAAATAATCAAGTTTATTTAAATTTTAATATTTTTTGTCGATTACGGTTTTGATTAAACCTTGCTCAGGGTCAAAAGCCTGTCTGTATAGTATATTTTGCTACAAGAGATGTAAATAACATTTGTTCGTGGTTGAACATTTATTCACGAAATTCTCCAGGTAACGAAAAATGTTTTTTCTATTTTGCGTCTAAAATAAAGTCATTTCGATACCCAAATGCGTATCGAAATGGCCTTCATTAAGATACGCAAAGTTTTGTTTTTCAAGGTTGGTCACATTGGTCATACAAACGTCAGTGAAAGTTAAAATGAATAATTATATAAATAAAATTATTCTTATTAATTAATCTTATTATTAAAAAATAATCTAAATTAGTGTTAAATATTTTAATTAATTAAAATAATTAATAATAATAACAAAATATCAATTTGAATATATTTTAATAAAATACACATTTTATGAAAGCTAGTTTTGCAACAAAAAAATATATAGAAATATGATGAAACGCAGAGCTTACTATTTTGAATTGAAATTTTTAGAAATTTTCTTTAAAACATTAAAACATAAAAAATTTTTTTTAAATTTCAAGACAAAAAATGCAAAATAGAAAAAATAGTATAAAAAACTCGTTTCATAAGACGTTTTATCGCACTTATCCCTTAGAAAACTCCCCGCTGCGCGGGTCGTTTTCTAAACAGATTGCGTGCGATAAAATCGTCGATTATGAAACTAGTTTCTTAATATACTATTTATATCGCGTACGCTATTTTTTCTACGATAGTAAATATAAGCGATATTTCTTATAAACTATTAAATTCTTAAAGTATATATATATAGAGAGAACATAACTTTAAAATTGTATGAAGAGACATCGTGATCGCTGATATGTCATATTCGATTTCTCTTTTCCCCATTTTGATTTGTTTTTATTAACAACCACAAATTATTTGAACAAATTATGAATAAAAGACAAATAATTTAAAACGAAAGAAAGGTTAACTTTTTTCGTAATAGTTGTGCTAATTTTTATAAAATGAATTAAAACAATTACGAGAGTAATTTAAATTTATTGTGTTATTTCCAGTGATTACTTAACTTAAATATTTTAAAAAGGACAAGCAATATTTTCTAACGACACGAACAAATATTTAAGTTATGTAAATCTCATCATTAAAGAATGCTGAAACGGAAGAGAGATATCAAAACCATATTGCCGAAACATTGGAGAAATCAGTCGATAAGTCATGGTATTTGCTCAAAAATGCTGTTTCAAGCGCTGCTGAGGGAATACTTGAACGACCACAAAACAACTCCCAGAAGCCATGAATGGATCAAGCATGCCTTGACGCTATTAAATACAAAAGAGATTGCTATCTGAAATGTCTGAAAGGACGCAACACCAGGTCCACGAAGGAGAACTATAAACTGGCAAGACAAGCCGCTACAAAGCTATGTAGACAAACGAAGAGAGAATGGTGGAAGAGACAGTGTGAGGAGATTGAAAGCTTCAATAAGGAACATCAATCGCGTAACTTCTTTCAACAGGTTAAAACCTTAAATAAGGAACCTCAAACTAGATCGACGGCTATTCAAAACGAAGATGGGAGCTACAAGTAGACCTTAAAAATATTTTAGATACTTGGGTCGCTTATTTTGAGAATCTTCTCAACTTAAGTGACCAGCAACAAGTCGGGCGACGAGCAAAGCTTAAACGTGCATCACGGGTACATGTAGACGAAATAATCAAAGAGGAATTCGAAGCGGCGCTGTCAAAATTAAAACGCAATACAGCACCTGGTATCGACGATATAACATCCGAAATGATTGTACATGGTGGTGAAACTCTATCTTTAAGATATTTCTTTATTTTTTGTTGAGCACTAGATATCTTACATAAAATTATGGCGAGTTTATGAAAAACACTAATTTTTGATACTAATTGAATTTATTATTTTACCTATCGATTTCAACAGCTATGCTGCCATTCTCAAGGTATTTTCTAAACCAAATGGTATTCGAATTGAACAAAGCTTTTAACATGAATGAAAACTTGCTGTCAAACTGTTTTGACATTGACAAAATAGCAAAAATTTTGGTTATAAAGGTTTGGTTTGGTTAGGTTATAACAAACCCAAATAGTACATTATGATGCTAGGACGTAAAGCTAAAGATTTTGGACGGATGTGGAGTTTGCAAATCGAGGCGCCAGCCGATGTTTGCACCCACATTAAGTCCAAAATAGCTTACGTCCGTGCATCATATACTATTTTTTATTCGCCGCAAGCAAAATATTTTAAGAAAAGTTGTTTATTCTAAATTAAAATTATAAATTTTCATAAATCTTAAAATAAAAAAATGTGGAACAAGTAACCTTTGAAAAAATATTTATTATTTTTTCCAAATTCTATGACAACAAATGATAACAACTATTTTAATTGGATAATGAAATTTTGAATTTGCGGGTTGCTTTGATAAAAAAATTTATTTTTCATAGAATTTAAACAAATACAAATGCTTTTTACTTTTTTGGACGTAGCTATGACGACAAAATAAATAGTTGAAAAGTGATACTTTAAAGCCGCAAATCACAGTAATAAAGTAACACTTTAATATATAGGCGAATAAAAAATATATAACTAAATATAAATAAAAACAAATATTCATACTAAAAATTTTGAATGTAAAATAGCATACTAACATTTTATGAATTAAATAGTTTAAAATAATTTGTATACATATAAAATTTACTTGTTATTAGGAAAAATATGATATGTTGATCAAAATATTATGAATGAAATATAAATGAATTGAGTTTTTTGAATGGAAATTTACAAAATTGAATTAAACAAGATATTTGAATTAAATAATAGTTGGTCGTTTAAAATTAAATTTGGAAATTTTTTGAAAGCTTTATAAATTTTAAACTCTTCTAAAGAATCCATTAAAAAACCTTTGTTACATAAATGCAAAGGTTCTAAATTTTGTTCGAAACTGGTGTATTTATGGTTATTATCATTTAAATGATTTGCAAAAAGTGACTTTAAATTTTGTTTATTTTTAATATGTTCTTTGGAAGGTACATATTTTGGAATATGTTCTTTGAATCTTTCTAAAAAACTTCTTCCTGTTTGCCCTATATAAAATTTGTCACAGGTATCACATTTGATTTTATAAATTCCAGAACATGACTTCAAATTGATGTTAGATTTTGGTTTTAAAATTTTATATAAATTATTTTTGGTTCTAAATGATATCGAGTAATTGTGTTTTTTTAAATGATTTCTTATGATGTTTGGTAATAAGCTAGTATATTCCATTGAAATATATTTGTTGTTTGTATCATTATTATTTGATCTTTTTAGCTTATTTATACATTTAGAAAATAACTTATCAATAAATTTTGAATCATAACCATTATCTGAAGCAATAAATTTGATTGTATTTAATTCATCTTGAAAATTTTTAAATATTTAGTGGTATATTTAGAAGACGATAAATGAGAGAATTATATGCTGCAGCTTTTTGTGACTCTGGATGATGTGATGTATTATGTATTGTTATACTAGTAGTTGGTTTTCGAAAAATTTTATATTCAAATTGATTATTAATTTTTAAAATGGTTAAATCTAAAAAATTATTGAATTATTGTCTTCAATTTCAAGGGTAAATTTTATATTTGGATGGATACTATTCATGTAATTATTAAAGTTTTGTATTTGTCGAGAAGTTCCATTAAACAAAATGAAGGTATCATCTACATATCTTGAATACGAAATTAATAGATTTTGTTGTATGTTTAAATTTGAAAATATGAATTTGTTCTCAAAATTATTTAAGAAAATATCACCTAGTAATCCACTTAAAGGAAAACCCATTGCAAGACCTTTATCTTGAATAAAAAACTTATCATCAAAGGTAAAATAATTTTGTTTTAAAATAGTTCGAATTAAGTTGATTAAATCTTTAATTTTTGTATTGATTAAATTTTCTTCTAAAATATTAATTGTTTCATCAATAGGTATATTTGTATTCATATTTGTTATGTCTAAAGATAACATTTTGTATTGTGAAAATAATTTGATCTTACTAATTTTCTCAATCAAATTCAAATTATTTTTAATTGATTGATTATTCATTAATATAATATTATTATTAATAATGTTCACTAAAATTTTTGCTACTTTGTAAGAAGGTGCTGTTTTATAATTTATAAGAGGTCTGATTGGCACATTTGATTTATGGATTTTCGGTAAACCTTGAAATTCTGGAGCTCTTGCATGAACTTGTTTAAATTAATTCGTGTATGTTGATCAAATAAATTAGTAGATAATTTATACACAGAGAAAAATAATACATTTTATATTTAAGTTTCTGTAAATTTTGATATTAAATGTACAAAAACATTTTAAAACAAAATAAAAATATTTAAAATTAAAAAAGTCAGACAAGTGCACTGAAAAAAAGTTGAAGTTCATGACAACCTCATCTCGAAGTTGGCAGTTGATTATTCATGCAAAGAAAAATTATTTGCAAACAATTTCACTGTGATTGGGACAACTACACGATAACATTTTCCTAACAACAGAATGAGGTTTATTTAAAATATAAAGTGTTGTATCCAATATAACTGTAGTTAAATAAAGATAATAACTATTTCCCTGAAAAAAATTTTCTTTGGCCTTATATCGTCGCTTTAATAATGAAACAACGTATTCGCAAAAGTGTAGTTTCGAGATAATTGAGTTTAAAGATTTTTCGATTTTTTGATTTTCGTAAACTCGGCAGCACTATTGAATGAACAAGAATATTGGAAAAAAAATTTCTACCAATTACTCTTGACTAATTTATCCTCAGCATATAAACATTTCACATTGGTACCTGCTGGCTTTTCTACCTAAAAAGAGGTGAAAAGTCAATCAGGTACCTTATACGTTATTTCATATTTCATATACGTTATTTCATTTTGCATGGAAGTACGATTAAACCTGAAACTAATTATTATTGAAATAACGCATGACATCCTTACAATTTTTTATTTATATAAACCGGCTCATCATGCAGTTATGAATGATGCTTATACAATATTTAGATTTACCATTTCGGGTGGCGATCGTAATGTATGTCATATATACGACACTGATTTTACCCAAGTTATTATTCTGTAGGAATTGGAATATCGTACATGCGTTTACGCTGTTTCAATATTTAACCAAATTCAAATTTTCATGTACGTTAATTAACAAAATATTAATTTTCATCCCCAGTTATAAAATAATTGGAAAATGTTAAAATGCCACTCTATAGACATCCTTATGGGACATGCACCGCACCCATTATATAATAACAACGTATAAATGGTATACGTTATTTCATTATTAAAGCGACGATATCATATGAATTTTTCATTTTAAAGTTTAAGTATTTGAGATTAATTGAACTATATTTTATTTTCACATAAATATTTCGTGTGATTGTCTCAACTTCATCGATTTATAATTGTAGAGTTGTTGAAGCAATTTCGTAGTTTGATTCGCCATATGTGACCGCACGGTGAGATTGAGACAATTGCATTTCGATTGGAAATGGGACATGTTTTTTTCAGCGTGCTTTACCCCACTCGCTTGAGTAAAAAAAAGTTTTTTTTTACTCCCTCTACCCCGGTCCTCTAAACACACAGAAATATAATAATTGGAGACTTCGCTATAGTTTTTGTACAAAATTTACTAAATTACCTAACTCTGTGAATTTTTACAAAATTTTCTGTCAACCAGTGTCGAAACGTGGAATTTTCTGTCAACCAGTGTCGGAACAGTGTGAATTTTGCACTTTTTTGACAATAACTCAAAAACTGGGCACCGCAAAATTCTAAAAAAAACTGCAACGAATTTTAAACTAGATGCTCTTTCAAATGACACCCCACTCGCTTAGGTAAAAAAAGTTTTTTTTTACCCCCTCTACCCCGGCCCTCTAAACACACAGAAATATAATTATTGGAGACTTCGCTATAGTTTTTGTACAAAATTTAGCAAATTTCCTAAATCTGTGAATTTTTACAAATTTTTCTGTCTATCAGTGTCGAAACGTAGGGGGAGGGAACGGTCTAAATTCGCACTTCTTTGACAATAACTCAAAAACTAGGCATCGCAAAATTCTAAAAAAAATTGCTTTGTTTTTTAAATTAAGTGCTCTTTCAAATGACACCCCACTTGACCACATTTTAAATAGTGTTTTTACCCCTCCTCATTTCCACCCCCTTAATAAATCTAAGTATGGAAATATGACACTTTTTTATATTGTTTATTAAAAACGTACTAATTTTTCTATCATTCCAAGTACATTTGAAAATTTTCGATCAGATAGGTTCGGAGCTAATCGAGGTAAGAAAACGCGAAAAAAACGTCATTATTCAAAATTATACAAAAAATGGTGAGGTGTAAAATTCCAAAATAAATTTTTATGGAATACTGAAATGAAGCCCTTTCATATGATACCCTACTTGAATCTATAAAAAAATGTATTTTCTCAAAGGTCTCACATCGCAGCCCTGTAAACCAAACGAAAATCACTTTAGTTTTATTTGTATCCGTCATTTCATGTGGACAAATTAGTTTTATACGCATGCCAAATTTCAAGTCCATAGCATTTATAGTTTACGAGATAATCGATATAATGTGAAAAACACGTTTTACTCTCACCAATAGTGTTCCGTATAAAAAACGGAACCCTTATTATTTCAAATGCCTTAGAAAGTGAGCAGAGAATGCTAATAGGTCTGAGATCCATGGGTGATTTAACATTGGATTTTTTAGGAATCGGTATAATCTTAGCCACTTTCCAGATACTAGGAAATTTTGAGCTAGTTAGGATAAAATTAAATATATGAGCAATAAAGGTAGCAAGTGATGGTAAGAGAAATTTAATAAATTTAATGGGAATATTATCAAAACCTACTGCGTTAGATTTAATAGAAGCAATAGCACTGACAACAACCACCGTTGTGACGTTATGAAAGGAAAAAAAACTAGTTTCAGATGAGTTTAGTGGCGAGTTTCTTGGAATATTATCAGATGGGATATTATATTACTACAGCTAGCTGCAAAAGAATTTTTTGTTTCATTAGGCGAGATGTTAATAGGACAAGTATCTTTTGATCGAACTCCAACGTTCTTCAGACGCCTCCAAAGTTCTTTGGTGCTGATATTAGAGTTCAGAAATTTCTTCATGCTGTCTTTTTTGGCTAATTTAATAAGTGTGTTTACTTTATTTCGAAGTTGTTTGAAAATGGCAAAATTTTCTTGCTGCCGAGTATTAATCCATATTTGGTAAGCTATGTTTCGTAAGCGCATGGCTTCATAAATTGTGTTATTAAACCAAGAGCCTGTATCACTAAGCACGGTATTTTCATTTAAAGGAATATATGTGTCAAAAATATTCATAACTGTTTCATTAAAGAGACTTAATAGATCATCAGAGTTTGTTAGCTTATAAAACACGTCCCATGGTCGTTCAAGTATGGCTTTGGTGATATCATCAACCTTAGTATTCTTGTAATTTTTGAAAGTGAATTTAATATTTTGACAGCTCGAGAGTGAAATATTATAGGTAGCAAAAACCAGATCATGTCTTGATATACCGCGAATATAAATTTAATTAAACTTACGGATGGAGGCAGAATGACAAGATCTAGTAAAGTAGATGAGTGTTTAGTACAGTGAATCGGATTCTCAGAAATAATGGAAAGACCATGTTCACTTAGAAAATCAATTAGATAATCAGATTTTGTATTAGTCATGAGCAAATTTGTATTGAAATCACCAGTTATGATGGCATCAGTGTATTGTGTTAAAAGATGATCCAATACCGTTTTGAGACCAGACCGTGTGTCAAATATTCTACTATCAGGATTATATACAACACGAACTTCAAGAAGAATAAATTCAATGCCTGAGACCAAGACCTCCAAATCATTCAGATTTTGTCTGTTAGTAGATGATAATCCAGAAAAAATGTACATATATTTTTGATTATTTAAATTTTGAATGTAGTTGCTGGGGTGATTTTCAATAGTTCGTTAGGTTTTTAGTTTATTAAGCGGAATAAACCGTGAAATTATTCTTTTATTTTCGAATTTAATGAAATTCATAAAAACAGTCTCTTTAATGCGACTTATTAGGTGAATACAGCTGTTTTTATTTGAATACCAAAAATTCATTAAGAATAAAAATGTGATTCTAAATTCTAAATTTGAACCAAAACCAAACCAAAACCAAGTTTTGAAATATCAAGAAACTAAAACCAAACCAAAAACCATAATAAAACTTTGTTATTAAACCAAAACCGAACCAACTGAAAAAAAACTTTGGTTTCCATCTCTGCTTAAAAGGGAACGAATTCATTGTTACCGAATTGAATGGTTTCAGTAAAGTTTTGAGCAGAAACATTTGCAGAATACTATATTTTCTATTATTTTTCAGAATACTATATTTTTAAAACACTTCAGTATCAGTTTCATTTTTGTAAGTTATTTGTAATATTCCATCTTGATTGTTTTAAGAAAATATACAATCTTTAGACAACCTATATGCGTCTGACTCGCCGTCGGCACCTTAAACCAAATAATAAGATTTTTTTGGATTTTTAAAGCAATTCGAAGGTTTGGGCAAAACTGAACAGGATTATGACAAGTGCTGAATCGTTACTAAAGAACATATCAATTATAAAGCCATGTAGTTAGCCATGTATTTCGAATTCCACTATCCATCACTTCTAGGGCTTCCAGTCGTCCCGATTTCGGTGGAATTGTCCCGCCGTACAAGTGTTGTCCCAACGGCCAGCTTTAGCACCAAAAAATGCCACCTTACACCAATCTACCAAGCTTTATAAAAAAAAATCCTGCGGTTTATTTATATATTGCATGCTGTCTGTCACGGTTAAATAATTTTCTGATGGTTGTGTTTCAGACTAAACGATAAACTACAAAATGCAAATACAAACTACATTTTTATATGAAAAACGCTCAGCGACAACGCTATAATTCTGTGAGCAAAGTATGATTTACATATACATATTCTAATTTGACATCCGATGTATTTTGTAGTTGTCGCTTTAATTTTAAATGATGATAATGAAAATTGTCAAGAAGATATTTAGTTGGTGAAGATGATGGTTGGTGTATCCGAATCCGATATTGATGAAGAAAGTGCTGCATCTTCAACAGTTAAGAAGCATAAACTATAAAAGTGGCATGTAAAGTTTAATAAAAATTGGAGCAAGAACTTTGATTGACTCTTAACTGGCCCAACATAAAATCACATAACTAAAAATGACATAAACAATCTAATTCTCAACTCTCCACGGCATATTAGAAATTTGAAAGAAAGTTTGTCTAAACAAACATCATTTATACCAGCAAATAGTATATCATTGGCCAAATAAATGTCATTGTTTCTGTGACGGGATTTGCGTATCATGCTGTAATGTATTCCCAATCTATGTGGCTACCGATTGTCCAGGAAAATTATTTCTTCATTGTTTAAAGATTAAACCATTAGGTTGAGTTCAACCGTTACCTAGCGGTAGATGCGGTAAGGAAAAATTAAGAAAAATTATTTCTAAAGTTTTAGGTCCATAGTCTTTTAGACTAATATTGGATAATATTAACAAATATTTATATTTTTCTATAAGCCAATGTGCGTCTAATTAAGAGCATGTAAAACTTATAGTGAATTCTTATATATAGTGAATTCTTTTTAACTGTACCGAACAAATTTCAGTGCAGTTCCAACACCGAATTAGTTTTTTTGTATTGAAATCCAAATTGTATTGAAATCTAAATCCAATCTAAAAGAATACAAAATTAGACAATTCGGTGTTGGAACTTATTCGGTACAGTCGAAAAAAATTCACTGTAATAAAAATATTATTCTAATTGGTTGTAACTGCCACATGCTTTCTAATACCGTAAAAAAGGGTATTTCATCTTTTAAAAAACTTGATGTTGATGTTAAAAATTGATGTAATTGTTAATAAATTTTCTAATGAATTCAGTGCTTCCACTAAATGCACTACAGAACTTAAAGAAATGTTGAATGGATCGGTACTGAATGGTCAGAACTACTTTGTCGTGTGCAACAAGATATGGCTAAGCCTAGTCTATCTCCTGCTATAAAAAGACTAATTAAAAATTTCGAGCCTTTAAGAAGTTACTTTTTGACAAAAAAAAAAGTTCAAATACAATTAAATGTTTTTTGAATTTTTAATTGTTTTTCCATACAAAAAAACACATTAAATTTATAGACCAGTCTGGTACCTTAAAAACAGGCAGAAAATGGCAAAAATTAGTAACAGGATGAAAACTATTGGATAAATAAGAAAATATTGCACAGATGATCGGAAACATAAATTAAAGGTGATCCGAGCTACGGGGTTGAAATGGGGTCAGCTTTTAGGGGTAGAAAATGGTTTTTCATGATTTTCAATGAAACTAGATCTTCTATTGAAAAAAGTTTAATGTAAAAGTTTTAGGTAATAAAATGGTATATAACTTTCATGTGGGTCTTTTTTTCACATAACCTAAAATTTGCCGTGAAAATAGAAAAAAACGAGAAAAAAAGCCTTTTCTTTTTAATTTTCATCTCCCACAAAACATTTTTTTTTCACACAATTTTGTGAAAACGTACCTTATACCCTATAAACTAGACCTTCTATCGAAAAAGTCTAAAGTAAAAGTTGTAGGTAATAAAAAGGTCTATAAATTTTATGTCGGCCATTTTTTCACGTAACCTAAAATTTGCCGTGAAAATAGAAAAAACCAAGAAAAAAGGATTTTTCGTTTTTAATTTTTATCTCCCACAAACAAATTTTTTTTTTCACACGATTCGGCGGAAACTTACACCTTATTATGTCCCTAATAGGTGTATTTTTTTAAATCAAAATATTTATTTTTCGTTTAGTTTTGATTTTAAACAAAAAAGTGACCTTATTTTCACACGAAAATTCTCCTGTATGGAAAACTGTTTTTTTCAAAAAAAACATTTATCACTATGTTTGTTGAAACGTCTACTTTTAGATGGTGTAAAAAAATGAACATTACCATTGCAAAAGTTTATATTTTTCAAGGATTTCAACGGTAAATTTTAACAAATAATGAATATTTTTAAACAATAATTGAAAAATAACTTTTTAAAATCAAGTTTATTCAGTTTCTCGCCTTTTCTGGAAAATGTTTCCGTGTTTATGTTATGTTAATGTTTATTTTTTTTACACCATCTAAAAGTAGACGTTACAACAAAAATAAAGATTACTGATTTTTTTTAAAAGACTGTTTCCAGCACAGGAGAATTTTCGTGTGCAAATGAGGTCACTTTTTTGGTTTAAAATCAAAATCAAACGTAAAAATATATATTTTGATTCCAAAAAAGTACAGCGTATTAGGGACATAATAAGATAAGTTTCCGCCGAATCGTGTGAAAAAAAATTTGTTTGTACGTATAAAATTTACTTGTTTTTTAAAAAATATGACATACTGATCAAAATACTATGAATAAAATATAAATGAATTGAATTTTTAGAATGAAAATTTACAAAATCGAATTATACAAAATATTTGAATTAAATAATAATTGGTCGTTTAAAATTAAATTTGGAGATTTTTTGAATGCCTTATAAATTTCAAACTCTTCAAGAGAATCCATTAAAAATCCTTTACTACATAGATGCAATGGTTCTTGGTTTTTTCTATTTTCACGGCAAATGTAAAAAAATGGCTATTACCTACAACTTTTAACTTAGACTTTTTTCGATAGAAGGTCTAGTTTCGCTGAAAATCATGAAAACCATTTTCTACCCCTAAAAGCTCACCCTATTTCACCTCCGTAGCTCGAATCACCTTTAATTTATGTTTCCCATCATCTGTGCAATATTTTCTTATTTATCCAATAGTTTTCATCATGTTACTATTTTTTTCCTCACAAAATGGTATTTTGACTGGTCTATTAATCTATATTTTGTTTAACCCTGCTTTTATGGGATAGTTACAATTATAATTATTAAAAAAGTAAAATTTAAATAACATGTATCTTTTCCGACGACTTTTCCATTAATTCACATTTCTACATATTGTCCCGCCGAACATCTTTTGAGAACTGGAAGCCCTAAGTCCACTTCTAACTTAATCTAACCTTTTGGAACTTAGTGAGCTCTTTTATGAATGTATAACTATCTT
>OY856187.1:400825260-400851462 GCA_963693315.1 Diogma glabrata
ATCGCGGGCAATCGGCATTTTTCGGACCTGACCGAACGAAAAAGCGGCCGATTTGAGGAAATGGCAGAACAAAAGTTTTCGGTCTCGTCAAGGACAGGTGCCTCACGAAGTATAAAACAAGTGATAATCATCACATGAAATCGGCGTGGGCCCAGGGACTATTAGTTTACAGGCATATTTTACCACGAGATTTTAATTGTTTTTGATGAATCATAATAAAAAATGTTATGTTCGTATTAATGTACTGATTTTCTTAAGAGAAACTCACTTATATAACATATCTATAGTAATGAACACCTACACTGTACAAGGTCAACCAGAGAAGGAAGAGTATCCATAATATAAGGTGCGTTCGATTTGATTAAAACAACTGAAAAAGAACAACAATTGCATACAATTTTTCAGTTGTTTCAGTCAAATCAAACATGGCTATAATAGCAGGCAGTCTATCCCTCTACGACAAGCGTAACGCTCAAATTTCAATATGGGTAATGATGTGGACTGAGGCGCTTTAGGTCGAGAGTTCAATTCCTGGCGTGGTAAATTTTTGAATGGTTTTTTTATAATTTTTTTTAAATAACATTGTTCATAAATTCATAAAAATCATAAAAGTCCGTGGGAATCCCACAGTCTATATATACATACAAAAATAATATAACACTCCGAAGTACAGGAGTGAAAATAATAAAATATCGTTCTTACTCCTAAGTTGAAATAAATATTTTCTTTGAAATACTCAAACATTTACTTTTTGCTTCAAAATTGATGCTTTCCAACGTAAAAAATAAATGATTCTAGTAAATGTTTTGTTCAATTTTGCAAGTATTGTTATAAAACATATTAAAAAGATGACGAAAAGGTCCTAATTTTCTTCTTTTACAAATGGATGAAAGAAAATAAAAATACTCTAAAGGAGTGAAATCGATAAAACTAACAAATTTACCCTTCGACAAAGAACAAGAACAAACAAACAAACTTTGAGAAATTATAACAAAGTCAGAGTCTCGTCGCTGGTCGTGGGTATTAAATGGTTAACTATAGACTCTGATCTGTAGGACGCCGGTTCGATCTCCGAGCTGGAATTGAGATAAAAAGTATGTTACGGATCTTTCATTTTTCAAAGCAATTTTTCATTCAATTGAATTGAATCATTCAGTTCTAGTGACTTATCTTAAGTCTTAAGAAAATCTTGAATTTAAACGTTTACATACATTTATAAGCATTTACGATTTAATCAAGCTTAAAAGCTTAATAATTTGAAATTGAAATACACCTAGCCCTCGATTTGCGTCGTAGATACGTTTCAAAATTTTACGACTCCAACTCAAACAACGCAAAGTGAATTAACGTTTTGTATGAGAAACTATGGGATATTACAGATATACGCTTCCGAAAAAACCAAAAGTAACAAAAACAAATGTATTATTCATCTAATTTAAGTGTATACGTATATATTCTAATGATACTACTGTTTCTTGCAGTTTTTCTTTGACAAAATTGTTTTCGATGGTCGACTAAGTAACATTTTTTTGTAATTCTACGAATCATGAATTAGGGTCATTGTTTGGCAAGCTGTTTCAATGACAAATTTGGTTCCTCGTAAATTTCTCAAAAGCTGCTATCTTCGTAGGCATATTCCAAATCTAGGTTAATCAGGTCTTAATTCATAATTTCCTCAGTTTTTGAGGTTAATAATTCATCAATATCTTGCTACTCCTTATCTTCAAAATTGTACCTTATGGGGAGATTGGCAATATCAAGCCTAACAGCTGATATATCTTCTTCTTTATTAGCCACAATCATTTTTGTTTGCATAAATACAGTCTGGTCCAATTTTACGCCAAGCACCATTCATGCAAGATGGTTTAATCACATCCATGAATCTGAGATAACTTCTATAGCTTTCATTATGTTAAATTTTGTCTAAAACTCTTAGATAGTAGGCTTATATCTGCTCCATCAGTTTCATTTAAAAGCACAAATTTCACATTTTCCTACAAATCTTGAATTTGTAGGAACATTATCTAGAAGAATTAAAACCTTTAAATCCAAGTTCTTCTTATTACAGTATTCTTTAATTTCAAGAATAGCGCAAGTAGCTAGCCAGTTGTTTCGAAGAGTAGCTGCGTCCATTTATTAATAAAACGAACAAAATGTAATAACTACATAGACAATAAATGGAACAAACCTGATAAAAAGATAAAATCAGATTGTTGTTAAATAGTCAGGACGTAAAAATGTTTAACACAAAAATGAAAAACTTTTTAGAAAAAATAAAATAAACGACGAAACTTAGAAAATATTAACGCAGACCGAAAATTCGTATATTTCTAAAAACGACACAAGTTCGAAACAACGCAAAACGAAACGACGCAAAGCGAGGCCTAGGTGTAATATGAAAATAATTACAAAATTAAGTTTAAACTATTAAAATGTAACTATACAAAACTAATTCTTTTGTATCAGAACACAATGGGGTCAATTCAGTAAAATCTGTCTGTCGAAAGTTTCTACTATTCTTCTATTTTTTGTATGAAGTTATCATATTATAACAAGAAAATAAAATTTCATACAAAAAATAGAAGAATAGCAGAAATTTTCGGTAGAAGATTTTACTAAATAGGCCCAAATTAGGTTTTGAATTAATTAACAAAAAACAAAAAAAATTAAAACGCTTGTCGGTTTTTTTTATTTTGATTTTTTGATTTGACCAATAAAACATGCAATTATTACATGGAAGTTTTTATGTAGAATAAACGAAAAGCGAAATGCAACATTAAGAATGGAACTATCATCATTCATCATCAACTGTGCGATGCTCCATTTGTTTTTGCTCTACTCAATAAATAAGTAAAAATAACCCACAAAACCCCTATGAACTCCATTGCCTGTTGTCAAGATATAGAACGTTGAAAAAAACAGAGGGCCAACGGCCAGTATGCAAACTTTCATTTGTTTTGAACAACTAACTGTAAGTACTGTAGGAGGTTTTGATTCTCTCTCTCTCTCTCTCTCTCTATATATATATATATATATATATATATATATATATATATATATATATATATATATATATATATATATATATATATATATATATATATATATATATATATATATATATATATATATATATATATATATATATATATATATATATATATATATATATATATATATATATATATATATATATATATATATATATATATATATATATATATATATATATATATATATATATATATATATATATATATATATATATATATATATATATATTAGGGTGTCCCAGAAAATTCAAAGTAATTTTTTTCATACGCATACCCTCTAAATTTTTTCCTTTTGTATCAAAACACACGTAAATTAAATTTCATGTACTTTGGACCACGCTAACCCGTGCCGACTCGTCGAATAACCTGTCAAAACATGCATTATAGGCGCACGCGCTTTTGTATGCACTTATTTGCGTATAATTTCCGGATATTAATGTTAGTAAGAATATTTCTTTTCACGAATCAACATGTCAGTCGATTTGCGCAGTACTAAAAAAGGCATATTTTTAGTAGGAGACGTACAACATCAAATAAACGGGTCAAAACTTCCCTCTAATAGACAAGTACTCGCAGTATTGTTTTATAATATCCGAGAAGTAAAATTAGCTATTAATGAAAGTGCAAATCTTGCTGTTCGCGAGTGTGTTATATTTTGGGAAAAGGCGCGTATCCCAACCAAATCATTACCTAATTGTGTAGAAAAACTTGTCAATACACATCAAGTTTGGCGGGACTTACAAAAAAATGCTAAGAAAACACAAGACGTATTCAAACAGCGTCAACAAGAATTTACAGACAATTTGGATAATTTGTTTGATATTGCACACGCTGATGCGTTTAATTTAATTAAAATAGAGGAAGATAAAATATTTTTAAAACATCAGAGAGAACCAGGTAGAGTTGGTTATTTGGGTGGAGTGTGTAAGAAACTGTCACATAAAGAAAAAAAGACGCAACTAAGAGCAACTAAAGCAGAAAATCGGCGAATGAAATATATTTCTGCTTCAACTTCTTTGGTATCAAGTAAACCTGTAGAAGACGATTTATTTTCCATTTTTGATGAAAATATAGATTCACAAAATAATATTTTCACTATCGATAACACACAACCTGAGATTGGTGCAAATCTAAATGTACCAAAAAAAAATTTTATTACTTCAAAACTAGTAGCTGCATTAGACAGGTGTCAGTTGAGTATGAGGGACTCTGTGTTTATTCTTCAAGCCACAATTGAGGCACTTGGATATAATACAGATGAATATCCGATAAGCAAATCTTCCATCCAACGAATCCGTGCGGAAAAACGAAAAGAACGAGCAGAAGCTATAAAAATTGATTTTAAAAACGATGTACCAGACGTTGTCACTGTTCACTGGGACGGAAAATTGTTGCCTGCACTGAATGCTCGTAATTCCAAAGAAGAACGTCTTCCTATAGTTGTTTCATTTGGGAATAAAGAACAACTCATTGCTGTTCCGAAATTGGACAGTTCTACAGGAAAAGAACAGGCACAGGCTGTTTGGAATGCAATCATAGACTGGAATCTCGAAGACAAAGTACAGATTCTTTGTTGTGATACAACAGCTTCAAATACAGGTCGTCTCAGTGGTGCTTGTATTCTCCTAGAGCAAAAACTAGACAGGGAGTTGCTGATTTTTGCTTGTCGCCATCACGTTTATGAGCTGGTCCTAAAATCCGTATTTGAAGTAAAAATCAGTCAAATGACCACAAGTCCTGATATTCCACTCTTCAAAAAGTTCAAAGAAAATTGGAAAAACGTCGATCCCAATAAGATACAAGGATACAGGGAAAAAGTGGAAATATATTTTACAACTACCGAAATAGACACACTGCTTAAATTTTATCATACTGAATTGACAAAAAAAATTGTCAGAGATGACTATCGAGAGTTGATAGAACTTTCAGTTATATTTTTAAATGGAGATCCAGATCGGAAATTAAAAATCAGGCCTCCGGGTGCCATGCACCAAGCACGATGGATGGCGAGAGCAATCTATTCCCTAAAAATATGTTTACTAAGTTCTCAGTCCAAATTAACCAGTAAGGACAAGGCATCTCTTCTAGATGTCTGCATGTTTATTGTCACTTGCTATGTCAAGCCATGGCTTCAATGTTTTTTAACAATAAAATCACCTAACCAAGATTTGTGTTTGCTAAAAACTTTAAAAACATACGAAAACGTTGAAAAAAACATTTCAAAAGCGGCTCTACATAAATTTAACCAGCATTTATGGTATTTGATTGACGAAGCAGCTATCCTGTCACTATTTGACGATGAGGTGGATGAAACAACCAAAATAAAGATTGTGGCAAATTTAACAAAAGAAGATATATCAACCACAGGGAAACGATACAACCCATCGAAGGACGAACTTTGCGGTTCTTTGTATGGTTAGTATGACATATAAATATTAAATGTATTGCTTGTTTTTATGAAAAGATCTTAAGTTATTACACACTTAATATTTTTTATCTTTTCAGAAAAAAATATCTGTGACTTTATTTCAGCCAAGAGCAAGTATTTGTTCACTCGTCTCAAAATTGATAACAGTTTTCTCCTCGAGTCTCCTTCATCATGGCAAACAAATGCTTTGTTTCTCAAAACCAAAAATGCAGTGTCAACCCTTACAGTTGTTAACGATACTGCCGAAAGGGGTGTTAAGCTGATGCAAGATTTTAATGGTTTAATTACAGTTGAAGAAGAGCAAAAACAATTTTTATTACGTTGTGTACAAGAGCACAGAAGAATGTATCCCGACTGTAATAAAAAAACTTTAAGAAGAAAATATGTTCCATAATTAATTTTAAAAATGTAAAATCATAATAAACGGATAATTTCAACCAATTGGTGTTTTATTTTTTTAAAACTTATTACAATTTTATGTTACTCCATAGAGCTACAGCCCAAATTATATTTGAAAGTTTGACGTTAAGTCGGCACGGGTTCTAGTAATCGGAAGTCGGTAATATTTCATAATTAAGTTATTAGAACCAAATGGAAAAAAATAAGAGGGTATGCGTACCTAATTTCACAAAACAAAATTTCCACCTATGATCATGGGACACCCTACTATATATATATATATATATATATATATATATATATATATATATATATATATATATATATATATATATATATATATATATATATATATATATATATATATATATATATATATATATATATATATATATATATATATATATATATATATAAATATACATATATATATATATATATATATATATATATATATATATATATATATATATATATATATATATATATATATATATATATATATATATATATATATATATATATATATATATATATATATATATATATATATATATATATATATATATATATATATATATATATATATATATATATATATATATATATATATATATATATATATATATATATATATATATATATATATTGTAATAAACTTCGTCCAGAATGGGTTAATTTTATTTACTCATTCATGAATTAAAAGTTAACTCCTTTTTCAATCTTTTACTTGTATTGCATAAATTAATGTAAATTAAATTTGTTATACAAATGTTTACATTAATGAATTAAAAGGAGTTACCTAATACATTTTGCATAAATTAAATTTGAGTTCGCTAATACAAATGCAAGTATGAATGAAAACAGGTGTGGCCTATTCAAGATGTACAGACTACGTAGTATTGATTTCTAGTGGATTATAGAAGTTTCGATTTATTTATTTTTCGATATAAATAAGCAAACAAAAATATCAGATAGGCAGTTTTACTTTTTCAATTAAAAGTGTTTTACAAATATTCGAAAGTATAAGGAATAATCGGTGGTACTTGAGCCTGGGTACTAATAGTGAAAGAATCTGAACTTAGTGGAATAGTAAATACAGATTTTACGATTCCGAAAATTATTGATTCAAATTGTGGAAAAGCGGTGAAGTTTATTGTACATAAATTGGAGACCCTGGAATTTATTGTAAGGAAAAACGGAAGCTGCTGTAATTTGTTGACAAATAAAGTTTGAGATTCTGTTAACTGAAGATCTGTCTTTTTACTGTCGTGTTTGTTAAATAATCTAAAAGAACATATATATATATATATATATATATATATATATATATATATATATATATATATATATATATATATATATATATATATGTATATATATATATATATATATATATATATATATATATATATATATATATATATATATATATATATATATATATATATATATATATATATATATATATATATATATATATATATATATATATATATATATATATATATATATATATATATATATATATATATATATATATATATATATATATATATATATATATAAATGTATATAAAATAATATTTATAAAATTTTAGGTCATAAATTATTGTAATTAGTTTGATATCGTTTTGACTGTTAAAATGATTATTCTATTTATATTCGAAAGTAGTTATAGTCAAAATAAACCCCCCCAAAAACAAACAAATTTTATTTATTAAATAAATTCAATATTTCGATCGCTAATAATGATCATCATCAGGGATTCTAAAAAATAACAACAATTTTAAAAATTGAAACAGTTATAATTAAAATTTAAATCACTTTATTTCTCAAAACTAAAGTGATTTTATTTTAGTAATAATACAATAAAACATCTCAATCTCTTATCTTATGTTTGTTTTCGTTTTGCAGAGTTAAAAGTCGCGTTATTTCCTCAAAAATTGTGTGGAATCAAAAAAGCTGCCACATTAAATTATAAACAAATAACTTACGAATTAAATAAAAGATATTTACATAACTTTCAATAAATTTAAATAGATTATAAAAATCTTACAAATCAAAAACTTGTATAAAAACTAACAGAAAAACTTATGTATGTAGTATATAAATCAAAAATAACCAACAATAGTGACAGAACAAAATTTTTTAAAAAGAAAAGAAATGATATAATAAATGTTATATAAAATCTATAGACAAATTATTTAGAAAAATGTTTCTTCAAATTAGTTTTAAATTTTAATAGCAATACATACTTCAGTTCTTTTTTAAAATTTCAGTTGATTCCAAAAACTCCATTTTCAATTCATTATTTACAGTAAACTTAAAACTGAAACTGATTCAAATTTTCTTCTTCTTAAAATTACCCAAACCATGAGAAACTAGAAAACTTTGTCTATGTTTAACTTCGAAATTTCTTTTAAGTAAACTTTAATTGTTTAAAATTAATATTTTTATCTTTGAGTTTTTTTTTATGTTTAGATTTTGTCAATGGTCAATAAGTGATAGTCATTAATATGTTGTTTAGTTCTAATTGATAATTATTTACTAGTTTGTTCAATATAATAACCATTACATGAAAGCTTGCAATTATTTGTATAAACTAAAGGAGTTTTATTCCATATGCCTTCTATTTCCCAATACCCATATACTATTATAAATCCTTGGTTTTTAGAAATTTTTTTAAATTTATAGAAATTTTTTTAAATTTATTAATTGGTTGCATAAAAATATTAATATTGTAATTTTTAGCAAGAGATTTTATTTTTTCAGATAAATAAGGAATATATTTTAGTCGATTGGATTGGATTGGTGTGATTAGCAGATCTTGTGTGCATGTTTCTTTAATTAAAATTTTTTTTTATGTATTACTTTTTCAATTGTATTATTAATCACATTTTTAGCGGTAGTTGTTATTTTTTAATATTTGTTTAACAATTCTTATGGTTTTTGACTAATATTGTTTATCACTAAGATTAATAAATCTGAAAAAAATTTAAAATTTCTACTTGCTTTGAGAAATACTAGTAAACTTTTTTTTCCAGTTTCGAAGAAATATTTTTCTAAATAATTTATGTAGTTTTCATATAACATTTATTAATTGAAAGCAAAAACCTTTCTAATTAAAAATTTTTGTTCTGTCACTATTGTTGACTATTTTTGATTTATATACATACATATACATAAGTTTTAATCTTAGTTTTTTACATAAGTTTTTGATTTCTAAGATTTGTATAATTTATTTGAATTTATTTAAAGTTATGTAAATAACTTTTATTTGTTATCGTTAGTTATTTTTGTGAATGTATAACTGTTTTAGCATTTAAAATTGTTTTTCATCTTATTGTTGTTATTTTTTTAGAATCCCTGGTGATGATCGTTATTAGCGATCGAAATATTTTATTTATTTAATAAATAAAATTTGTTTATTACGGTTCCGTTTTTTATACGGAACACTATTGGTGAGAGTACAACGTGTTTTTCACATTATTTCGATTATCTCGTGAACCATTAAGCCGATGAACTTAAAATTTGAGGTGCTTATAAAACTAACCTATCCACACAAGATGGCGGGTTATAAAATAAATAAAGTTGTGTTCGTTTGTTTTAAGGAGGTACGATGTAAAGCCTTTGAAAACATACATTTTTTTAGCGAGACGAGTAGGGTATCATATGAAAGGGCTTCATTTCAGCATTATTTAAAAATATATTTTGGAATTTTACACCTCACCATTTTCGGTATAATTTTGAAAAATGACGTTTTCGGGATGTTTTATTGCCCCGATTAACTCCGACCCTACTTCATCAAAAATCTTGAAAAATATTTGGAACGATAGAAAATTTAGTAGGTTTTTAATGAAAAATGTAGAAAAGTGGCAGACACTCATAACTATATTTATTAAAGGGGTGGGAATGTTAAGGGGTAAAAACATCATTTAAAACCAGGTCATGTGGGGTGTCATTTGAAAGAGCACTTGATTTTAGAAATGTTGTCATTTTTTTTAGAATTTTGCAATGCATAGTTTTTGAATTATTATCAATAAAGTGACACAAAAAGTTGGTCCCCCCCCTTGCATTTCGAGCCTAATTAACAGAAAAATTTGAAAAAATTCACAGAGACAGGAAGTTTGATAAACTCTGAACGAAAAATATAGCGAACTCTCAAATAATTATATTTTTGTGTTTTTAAGGGATTGGGGTGGGGAAGGGTGAAAAAAACTTTTTTGACCCAAGCGAGTGGGGTGTCATTTGAAAGAAGACCAAATTTCAGAAACTTTGCAATTTTTTTTAGAATTTTGTGGTACACAGTTTTTGAGTTATTCTAAAAAAATGTGCAAATTCCAGACCGCCCCCCCCCCCTACGTTTCGACACTGATTGACAGAAAAAATTGAAAAAATTCGTAGAGACAGGAAATTCGCTATATTTTAAACGAAAATTATAGCGAACTCTCAAATAATTATATTTCTGTGTGTTTAGAGGAAGGGTGTAAGGATGGTAAAAAAAAACTTTTTTTGACCCAAGCGAGTGGGGTACAATTTGAAAGAGCACAAAATTTCCAAAACATTGCAACATTTTTTAGAATTTTCCAGTACACCGTTTTTGAGTTATTCTAAAAAATGTGCAAATTCCAGACCGTCCCTCCCCTACGTTTCGACACTGATTGACAAAAAAAATTGAAAAAATTCATAGTCTCTATGACTATGACTAAAATTTGCTATATTTTGAACGAAAATTATAGCGAACTCTCAAATAATTATATTTCTGTGTGTTTAGGGGATGGGTGTAAGGAGGGTAAAAAAAAACTTTTTTGGACCCAAGCGAGTGGGGTATCATTTGAAAGAGCACAAAATTTTCAAAACATTGCAATTGTTTTTAGAATTTTGCGGTACACCGTTTTTGAGTTATTCTAAAAAATGTGTAAATTCCAGACCGTTCCTCCCCCTACGTTCCGACACTGATAGACAGAAAAAATTAAAAAAATTTATAGAGACAGGAAGTTTGCTATATTTTGAACGAAAATTATAGCAAACTCTCAAATAATTATTTTTCTGTGTGTTTAGGGGATGTTAAGAAACATTTTTAGAATTCTGTGATGCACAGTTTTTTAGTTATTGATGAAAAAAGTGCTATTTTAAGTGTATGTATACCTCCCTATATTTCGACGCTGATTTATAGAACAAATATTCCCAATTTAGACCGTTAAAATACTGGCTAAATTTTTCTTTAGCTGACATAAACAGCTATGGATAAGATTTAACCTCAAGTAACATTTTTGATCAATGTAGATGTGATTGACATTTACTATTGACGTTTACGATTAAACATTTATTCTGTTATGCGTCCATAGTCTGGCGATATAAAGACTTTACAACATAATTTTATGTCATTTATTTTTGATATTGTGTTCTTTTACATGCACGGAACCCTTGGCGAGCGAATTTTATTCGCACTTGTCCGACTTTTTTTATTTTGGATGCATTAAAATTTGACTATGTAGCTACCTAGTTCAACCAAATGTATGGCAAAAATATCGATTTTGATCCGTTATCTCATGAGAAAAGACGAACGTCAAAGTATTTGAATTGCATAATTAATTTAGTATGGGTCACTTATCCTCTACACAATGGTCGTCGACTTAATGGCAACCTTCATCACTTTAGTTTATTTCTTCAGAAACTAACTCTTAAGTAAAGCCAGTCCTATAGACACCAACACTAAACAGAAGTAAGTGATAAGTGACGCAGTTTTTACGTATTAAATTTGAACTTTAAGTTGACGTTCAAAACACAAGTTGCAATCGTAAATGGTGGCGAATATAAATTAGAAGCCATGTAGTACGATAACAACCAAAAACGCCTTGTTCAAGGCCTTTTTTCATCATAAAAACTTTAGATTCTGTTTCTAATTCACTGTTGATGCTAAGTTATGATGCAGCTATGATTTAAGCCGTGTTCGATTTGACTGAAGCAACTGAAAAATTCAATGCAATTGTTGTTGTTTTTTCAGTTGTTTCAGTCAAATCGAACGCACCTTTAATTTTTTTCCATTCCATTTATAGTAAACAATTTGTTATCTTTTTTTCTAAAAAATGAGTGAACGGTACTCAAGTGTATGTATGGTTGTTATTGATGACGGGTGGTAAGTGATAACTTACATCTCTACGGAAGTAAGTAAAAAATGTTTTACTTTTCTTAAAATTTTAATTTTAGAAAATCCACACAACTTTTTATTGGCATTTTCAAAATGGCAATTTTTATTACCATTTATAAAGAAGATTAATTATTTTGTTCGAACTTAGATTTAAGTACATATTATCTTGATTTTCATAGAATGATGATTAGATTAACTATTTTAATAAATTGCTTGCATTATTTTAAAAATTTGAATGAAACTCAGTGGCGTAGCTAGCATGGGTGGCACCCGGGGCGGATATTGTGGTGTCACCCCAAGAATGAAAACTATCAAAATTAATAAAAAGCCAATAAACGTGGGGGGGTGGGGAGGTGTCAATATAAAGCAACAAAAATTTTCATAGAAAGAAAAAATTATACTGTAATATGTAAAACAATTCCATAATATGGAGTCAACTTAAAATTCAACTTAAGTAAATTAAATAAGTGATGCAGCCATACAAGGTTGTACAACTGGTCCAGTAATGGTCCATTACTGGCAGCCAGTAATGCAGCAATGGGCGAGTACTAGCAACCACGACTGGGCCATTAACATAATTTTACTGGATGATAACTTCGGACAGTAAATGGTTGCCATTCTTGGGCCAAATACTGGCAACCATGACTGGGCCGTTAAAAAAAATATACATTATTATCGTAGGTAAATTTAAATAAATTAAATACCAACTAATTTAAAATAAAATAAAAATGACGGAAAAAATTCAAAACTCCCCATACAACTGGTTCAGTTGCAAGAATGGCTGAGTAATGGCAAACACCTCCCTGACTCCGCCAGTACTCCGCCATTAAAAAAAATATAAAATAATATTTTTTATAAATAAATTTAAATAAATTATTTACAAAATAATTAAAATAAAATAGAAAAGAAAATAAATTAAAACATATACCAACCTTTTCTTTATTACCATAGTCTTTCAACCGACAAGGGGATAACTAAACTATATGTGAAATTTTTCAAACTATGTATTTCTAAAAGGGATAATACTCTAGTGAAATTTAAAAAAAATGACATAGATCGGCAAATTCATGGCTACAGTACTGGCCCAATAACAATAGCCAAGTAATATTTACCATTCATGGGCCAGTGCTTGGCCATTCAAATGTAACAATATACTGGCTATTTGCTGTAAGCCATAGATCAGCCGATGATTGGTTCTAGTATTGGCCCAGTAAGCCAAGTACTGTTAACCATTAATGAACCAGTGCTTGGCCGTATGTCAATGTCTGGCAAAACCTACTTGGGACGTTTCGACACTGATTGACAGAAAAGTTTGGAAAAATGGATATAGACAGGAAGTTTGGTAAACTTTAAATGACATTTATAGCGAGGTCTCAAATAATTATATTTCTGTGTATTAGGGGATGGGTGTGAGAGGTAAAGAGCACTTAATTTAAGAAACATAGCACTATATTTTTTAGAATTTTGCGATGCACAGTTTTTTTAGTTATTGATAAAAAAGTGCTATTTTAAGTGTATGTATACCACCCTATATTTCGACGTTGATTTATAGAACAAATATTCCCAATTTAATCCATTAAAATACTGGTTAAATCTTTCATTAGTTAACATAAACAGCTATGGATAAGATTTAACCTCAAGTAACATTTTTGATCAATGTAGATGTGATTGACATTTACTATTGACATCTACGATTAAACATTTATTCTGTTATGCGTCCATAGTCTGGCGATATAAAGACTTTACAACATAACTTTATGTCATTTATTTTTGATATTATGTTCTTTTACATTCACGGAACCCTTGGCGAGCGAATTTTATTCGCACTTGTCCGACTTTTTATTACGTGGACCCGTTTATTGGTTTTAGAAGTCGGGAATTTTTTTTCTGCGCTGTCTATAAATGTATAAATTTTATTTGGTTTTAAATTTACAGAAAAAAAGAGAAAATGAAGAAGTTACCTAATATTAGAGTCATAAATTTAATTTAAACAATTTAAACATCATTAATTTAATTTGAACACAAGATTATTTTTTTTAATTCACAATACACTTTTTATAATTTTTAAAATGGCGTCAATTGTTTGGATTCTAAACACGAAATGAATATACGTCATACGATTATTGCAATTGTATTTGTCACTAAAACTATGTGTTAACTATGTTTCGGTTTAGTGTGTTTCGTGAAAAACTATGTTTCGGTTTAGTGTCGAAAATATATCGTTTAGACCTTAGTTACCGAAATAATAATGATACTCTTAATTCCCAAGGGAATTATAATACAATTTGAACTTAAAAACAACTAACTTGATCAATTAAAACCCAACTAACGGTACTAAAGGTTTCCCGCGGGAATTAAGATCCTTATAATTCCCTTGATACATAAATAACTATTTTTGCTGGGCAATTGAAACTGATTACTTGAAAAATGGATTTTAAAAGTAAGTTTTACCAATAATCAATTACAATTAACTTAATTCGATTATTTAATTACAATTAAAATAATTTTTGTACTTATTCATATAGATTTAGGCGATAGTCGCAACAAAAAAATAAAAATTTGGTCTAATGTGAAAAGACCTGAACACAAGGGAGAGGTTTTCGGGTTCGGACCCCCTCCCCCTAACCGATTATTTTTTAGTATTTTTTTATTAAAGTTAGGAATATTTTCGTGTTAACCATAATAAATTATAAATTAACGTCTCTGAATATCAGAAGGTACGATACTAACTAGAGAACTAAGCTTTGTGAGTGTTTAAAAATTATCAAAAATCCTCTTTCGAACGCTAATTTTAAAGATTTGAGGATTAAAATTATCATAGTCCAGGAATATTAGTCAAATAAGGGCAAGTATCTCGGAATGAGAAATAGTCAGGTATAAACTTTTATAAACCTTTATTTTGGTACCCTAAATCTAGTCTCAAAACCTATATATCATAGGGCGTCAAAAAATCGTTAATTATTACTATTAATATTATTATTAACTTTTGTTTATGCATTTTTTTATATATTGAACCATTTTCGAGATAGAAGGCAGAGCGCGCGAGGTGTTTAACTATTTAGAGTATCATTCGAGGTCAACCTGTAGTCCCGATTCAAAACATGCTGTATAAAGTTTATAAATTATTGATAAATATATAATTCTAAATAATTTGCATTTTTTATCAACTATTGCGTTATAATTAATATTTTTTTCAATAATTCAGTATCTATTCATTTAATAACACCTACTCGTGTAATTATAAAGTTATGAAGGGAAATAGATTAATTACATTTTAAGTAGAAAATGATTACATTTTAAGTAGAAAATAATTAAGTGCATCTTCATTGAAATCCGTAAACTTGTAGATAGGTTTATTCAAGGAACCACTGCAAAGGAAGTATAAAACTGAAATATACTCTTCCAAAAGTTTTGATAAATATCCTCGTTCTAAAAAACACATATTGTTTCTGCACGCAATAAGTGGTTGTGACACGACTTCTGCGTTCTTTAGAAAAGGAAAAAAAACTTTTGCAAAAACACTCGAGAAACTTCCGAATTTGGATCAAATTGCTGCAGCATTTGAAGAAGAAAACTGCCCGGTTCAATCATTATTTAAGAATGGAGTGCGAACCTTGTTGGCAATCTATAATTCTCCAAAATCTGAGGATTGTATCGATCGGCTTCGCTATGTAGAGTTCATCAAGTTAACAAAACTGCATAAACCTGTGCAGTTATCACATTTTCCTCCAACGAGTGCAGCAGCTCACCAACATTTCAATTGTGTTTATTATCAAGTTCAGACTTTGTTAGGGCATGATTTAGAACCCCAGAATTGGGGTTGGATAATGCGGGATGAATTTCTGGAACCTGTTATGACAAGAATGGCTGTGGTTCGCGAGGGTTGCAGTGCTCTGCAGGGTTGCAGTGCTCTTTAGCTTGCGGCCCGTGTAATGGGCAATTTCGTCTTAATGCTTCACCAAATCAGAGTGATATCAATGAAGACGGTACTTTTGATCCCGAAATACTTCCGAACAGACAAATGACGTTGAAGACGAGAACACAGAGGAATTTTACAGCGACTGGAAGACAATGATGAAGAAGAAGCAGAAAATTGAAATTAGAACTTGTAGTTCTTATTATTATTATTCAGTTTTTTAAATTTCAACGTTGATAAATTTATGGAATGGTATTTTTCAATAAAAACATTAATTAAAAATTTAATTCTTTACTTCCTAACTAAAGGAAGTAATTAGTATAAATCAGATTAGAATTAACAAATAATTAAAGTGTTTCCCTTAATAACTTTATAATTACACGAGTAGGTACGTGTTATTAAATGAACAGATACTGAATTATTGAAAAAAATATTAATTATAATGTAATAGTTAATAAAAAATGCAAATTATTTAATTATATATTTATCAATAATTTATAAGCTTTATACAGCATGTTTTGAATCGGGACTACAGGTTGACCTCGAATGATACTCTAAATAGTTAAACACCTCGCGCGCTCTGCCCTCTATCTCGAAAATGGTTCAATATATAAAAAAATGTATTAACAAAAGATGTAGAGAATTCAATCCTCTAAAATATTTATAATAGATACAAATAGCATACAACCCGTAGGAAACGAAATATTTGCAATAAATGTGTAAAAAATCGATTTTTTGACCTTTGACCTTGGAATATCTGTAGTCGCGGACACCCTACGATATGTAGGTTTTGAGACAAGATTAAGGGTGCCAAAATAATTGTTTATATAAGTTTATAGCTGACTATCTCTCATTACGAGGTGAAACCCCTATTATTCCTGGACTATCAGGGAAGATCCACGCCAGTAAGGTCTCCTAGAGATGCCAGACTACGTTAAAAAAATCACTTCGAAAAGCAACAGTTCTACATCTTGTCACTTGAACCGTAAAAGATGGGCTGCTTTTGATGCTCTGGTGTAACGTGTTAAGTTTGCAGGTAAAATCGATTTGATCCATTAAATATCTGACATATTAAAAGAAGCAGTTTGCTAATTGAAAAGCTTACGACAACGACCCAAACATATTAACTTTTGAACAACGTTCTTAGCTAGGCTAAAAATATGAGAATTCCACTTCATATTATTTTCAACTCCTAGAACTATAACAGATTCTTTCTCTTCAAGATCATTCTTTCTTCAAGAATCAAATTTTAATAAAGACGGAGTAAGTTTTGACAAGCAAATAACCGAATCCATAACTGTTATTAAATCAATGTTTAATGACTCTATCAAATTTGATCTAGTGTCAGTAAATGCTAACGGTGAGTATAAATATTAGATGTTCCACGAGAAGCGTGCTTTTATCCTCAAAACTGTCTTTCAATAGCTTTCATTAAGTATTTTCTTCCTGGGTTACGCTAACAGAATTAGGTTGGTGTAGTTGAGAGGGGCAGAGTAAATACTGCTTATACTCAATGATTCTGCACCATGGCGAGTCATTGGCGCCATAAAACCAGTACAACTCAAGCGTCTGTTCTCCATGTTAGGGGCGGCTTGGAGCGGGCGTCTGTCTTGGATCAAGCAGCTTGCTATATAAATGTGTAGAAAGCGTCTGTTCTCCATGTTAGGGTCGGCTTAGAGCGGGCGTCTGTCTTAGATCGCTATATAAACGTGTAAAAAGGTTGTTTCTGGTGACCATAACATGCAGAACGAACCCATTCACGAACATTTGGGTTGGGCGAGGGCTAACACCCCATTTCCGTAAAAAAATTATTGTCATGAATTCTGTACACAGGCCTCAGAATATCTCGGATTCATTATTGGAACGACCTCGGAAGCTGTACCCGGACTACGATTTAAAAATGGGAACCTGGAACGTGCTAAGCCTTAGAAGGCCAATAGATCTTCTAAAACTCACACAACAAGTCGAGAGCTACAAACTGGATATAGTGGCATTACAAGAACTACGATGGCCAGGTAATGGAATCCATGAAACAGCGAAAGGATACACTCTTTACTATTGCGGTCATCAAAATGAAGGAGAATTTGGAGTTGGCTTTCTTATACACCGTCGCGTGAATCAGCATGTTATCGACTTCTGCCCAATTAATATTATGCACACTAAGAATCCGCATGCAAAAATTCAATGTAACGATCGTCAATGTTCATGCACCTACTGAAGATAATGCAGATGGTATTAAAGACCTGTTCTTCCTAGAACTCGAAGAAGTCATCAATAAAATCCCGCGGCACGATATAAAAATCGTGGTAGATGACTTTAATGCTCAAATTGGTAGGATTGCAGAACTTCAAACACATATCGGCCCTAACAGCTTGCATCATACCAGCAACAATAACGGTTTTCACGCAGCCGAGCTGGCTATGGTGTATGATCTAGTAATTTCCAGCACTTTCTTCCCGGTGAATTCTCTACAAAGCAACGTGGAAATCAAATGACGGAAGAACAGAAAATCAAATCGATAACATCATGATCTCTAAGAGACACTCTACAAGTATAATTGACGTTCGATCATGCAGAGGTGCTGATATGGACACCGATCATATGCTTGTCATCTTTAAGTACAACTGCAAATTATCATCTACATTTAATAGGCAAGCAAAAAAGGCCGTGCGCTGGAATGTCGAAGCATTCAAACATCCGGAAACGCTGCATATATATCAGGAAATAATAACACAAAACATAGAAGAGCATGACATCTCTTCTGAGATGCTATTAAACATATAAGAAGAATGGCAAACGCTTCAATCAACCATTATAGCCACAGCACAAACTCCAATCAGAAAACGACCACCGAAATCACACAACGAATGGTTTGACGACGAATGCCACGAATCCGTTGAACATAAACAAAAACTACGAGAAAAATGGCTAACAAGTAACACGCGACGCTCCCAAGCTGATTATCTATGCGCCAGGAAAGCATCAGCAAAACTTCTACGTAAAAAGAAACGCGAACACATGAAGAGCTGCATCGAAAACATCGACCAACATAGGGCCAACGGAAATTCAAAAGAGTGCTTTGCCAATGCACGGAATCTGACGAAAGACTTCCACCCAAGGAAGGTTTCACAAGGTAATTGACATCTAATAATTCACGTGATACATAAATAATTTTATTTTTTACTATAAAACATTTATTAAACTAAAACATTTATTTTTATCAAGTATTTGATAGCATGATTTTGCGTTTTAATTGATCAAGTTAGTTGTTTTATAGTTCAAATTGTATTGTAACTCCCTTGGGAATTAAGAGTATCATTATTATTTCGGTAACTAAGGTCTAAAAGACTCATAATATATCAGTAAAACATAAATATCTTTTTAGGTTATGTTTTTATGTCTTAAAGATATTTTTTCTGTCTTTCAGTCAAAAATATTTTTGTAAAATTTAAAAATTGTTACTGCCCCTCAACCAATTAGATGCGAAATTTTTTATGCCTGAAAGACATTTCTTTTATATGTATCATCGCTCTTACAGATTAAGATAACGCTTACAAATTATATTTACCCAGTCTCGAATGTTGTGCCAACCGTTCTTGACTAAGTAAATAGTACTTACAACCTTCGTTGTGTAAATACCTACTTTAGTTTTTTTATGCTACGGTCCTAATTGCTTGAGTTGTCAATTAGATTTTTGCAGAAAGCCTGACTCCTGGTCTGGTAGCTAAAGCTTCACAAACACTATTCGTACATAAGGTACCAGAGCACCAAACTGGTAGTTGAAGGACGCCAGTAATTTTGTTTTGCTTTTGATGTTCGGATGTGGTTTTCTTTACCATCAAGTGATTCCATCTGGGTGAATTAAACGTAATTTCTGTATTCAAAGTGATAACAGGAGGAAAATGCTTTTTGGATTCTATTGTTTTTTTTTCTAAATGCGTTTTGGGTGTATCGGGTACCAACTTTAACTTTACACATAAAACTTCTGTGGTGCAATCATCAAGGAGAAAGTGGCAAGTAAAACGTCCCGTAAAACAGGATGATAAATGTGTTATACTTTGATAGGAATTATGGATCTAGGTTAAGCAAGAAGTTTTCAAAACCAGATACCAAGAAAACCAAATATTGTAAGCCAATGGGTACCTAGCAAGGAAGGGTGCAAAAATACCTTTGATTCCCCTGCAAAGTTTTTGTGAAATATCTGCAAATACTATTAACCCAAACAAGAGAGATAAAACTACGAAGGAATTTTCTACTACCTGTTCCAATCCAACACCACAAGTTTAAGACAATCCAAAGAACTACTTCATGGAATTATATCTAAGGAATTATAAATAGAAACAAATGGCATTTGCCCTATATTGAGCGAATAAGGACCACAGAAAAGACCACATTACTCCTCAAAAATGTCGCACACTGATCTACAATAAAGGTAATTAGCGGGAGTTGTACTGTATTGAGTAGAGTGAAATGCAGACTAAGTGTCTCTCCAATTTCAATGTATCATGTAAATTACTAATTAATTGTAAACTTTTAAAGAATTTTGTGGTTAAGATGAAGTTATTGTGCATTTATCAGTGAATTTAAATGTAATATGTTATTCAATTATTAAGTGTTAGGACTAAATCGGGTTTGGAAGAGGTGATCTAAGTCAGCATATTTCGTACATAAATTTTGTTTTGGTCATACGCTACTTTAACACCTAATTTTATCTATAAGTATAATCCAAATTTATAAAACAACACACGTTTTTCTGCTTTGATTAAAAAATCAACTGCCAATTGCTCCCTAGAATTTTTACCAGGCACTCATTTCTAAAGCAGACTATGATTATCATGAACCTGGCAACTATATATTATACTAATATCAACAGGCGATGGTGTTCGTCATTATTGTCACCTTTGTTTGGTTTATACCTTAAAAGACAAAATATTTTAAATTTTGTTAAATTCATCTGATATTCTTGGATTTGTTTATATTTTCCAAAACACAGTTACAAAAATAATCTCGATAACATGCAATTATCCATTTTTTATCCGGTACACACCAAATGCAAGCAGACATTATGTATGTCCTAATATCGATCGATTATTGGAAATGTTATTATCCATAATTACTTTGATAAAACGGGAAGTGCAACAAATTACTACCCAACAAACCCACCGAGCCGGCAGACATACACAATCATTTTTTTAACTGATATTAAAATATTTATTATAATAAAAATAAAGATTTCAAATAATCAAACATCCACTTGAACTGGAATAATTCATTTCGACAACACCAAAAAAATATATTACACAATCATAATCACAATCGTATATTTTTGTTAATATACTAATATTAGATAAATAAAATTATATTTACCAGCCCATTTTCCCATTTCATGTAACCTCACCGAAGAACCAAAGAAATTTGGAGCTATGATGTTTGTATAAATCCATGGGATTACAAATCGAACTAACTCTAAACCAACAATTAATTTACAAATTAAACTCATGTATTCAATTGAATTCGACATGATTATATTCTAACATAAATTGTTTCGATTCTTATCAGATTTAAATTTAATTGATATGAACAGTGTACTGCTGTTGAATTAAAACTATTTTCCACTAGTAGCGATTTTTATGACTTGCTTAGTGTTAAAAAAATTATTCTTATCATTAAATTTTAAGAAAATAATGCCGAAACAATAAAATTTTCGTCGTGCTGTAAGGGGAATAAAATGTTTTAATTGAAAAATTGATTAGAAATGCACAGTGAGGGAGGGTCATGAGAGTTCGATTATTAAATTATATCAATTTAACTTATCGTATCGTGAAGAGTTATATTATTGCATAATTTTGGTTTTGGTTTCGAAAATTGGTAAAAAATGATTTCTTAAAGTGTTTATGCATTCGGAATCCCACTTGAAGAAAAACCAACCCTTCCATATTTTTACATCAATGCTTACATATTGTACTATATCAAAAGTATATATGTAGCTAAAAATAAATGGAACACATGCGCACTTATTTCACGAACCATTTTTATTCATATTAAATACGTGATTTAAAATCGGCTAGAAAAACTTTTAAAACCAAAGCAAACAAACTGTGTATTAGTAAAATGCATAGTCGGGACATTCCATATGCTACAAAAATAAAAATTTATATTTATTCACATAAAAGTTTACAAAATAGTATTGTTGAATTTTGGTTTAATAACCGAATTTATTTGCTGGTAATTATTTGAAATTCTAACATTTTTTGACATATATACAACTAAATCCTTTATGACATCTTCTTGACCTTTTTGAAAAATAAACTATAGCCTTGAAAGGTACGATTTACAAAAATTTTCTATCAGGAGATAACTTGATCTCAAATTCTGACATCGTAGTAGTAGTATTTTATTCATTCTTATTCATTCACTTCTTCGTCTCGTTCCGATTCAAAAAACTTTTCATAAAAAGCAACCGCTCTTTACAGAATACAAAACCAAATCAGGCATAAACCAAAAAGAACCCTGTGCTAGAACAATCTTATTTACACTTGTGACTTGATCTATCAAAAGCATTCGACACAGTGTCGCACGATGCCCTACTAAATGATATATTTAACAACAATCTGCCTGTCACAAAGAGTCACATCCACGCAATGACACTTCATCCGCGAGTACACCACCTAGAGACATTAGGCGGAATGTGAAGTGCGTCCTACATGATGTTAGAAACAACCAAGTCACACAATAAGGAACTGTGCCCCAAATCGAGTTCTCAATAGCAAGCCACCACAAATCGCTATACCGAAATGGTCAAATTACTACGCAGCACCAAATTTATTCTAGCGCAGTTAAGATTCGGCTGACCACGCATCCTACACAACTTCATAAGTTGAATTGACCCGGAACTTGTTGACAAGTGTCCCGCATGTAAGGGCACGCCACTTGATGCAAAACACAATTTCAATTGCCTAGAAAACCCAACCGACCTGATGGAGGAATATTTATGGTACCGCCCAAGGGAGTAGCAGATTTTTTGAATTTGGACATGGAGCTGGAACATTAGCACACCGTGGCACCCTACCCGTTGCTTCAACAACATCGGTACTGAAATTTCATTTTGAAGTTTACTGCAGATTTGTTTTGCTGAGACAATCAGAATGTTTTGATTTGCCAGCTGTAGGTATCGTGTTCCCCGTGACCTCAACATTCAGTGTGTAAACAATTTTATGATACCACGTGGTAAAAAGGCTCGATGTTAATGTTTCGGTTGAAAGTTAAAGGTCCCTTTCGATATGCCATTGATTAGAGTCAGGCCGATATCATCAGCATATGATACTTCTTTTACTTCAGCCAGTGGTTTAGGAATGCGTGATTTACAAAAATCGCAAATAGGAGAGAATAGAAGGACTCCTTATGTTAGGTCTTGTACTATACCTTACGGTGTTTTTTTTAATTCGAAATTTATTTGGCGCCGATTATAGTCCAAAAGCGCGTCTTTTAATCGTAAGAAAAAGTGATGAATTGAGCAGCATCGTGAGACGAATGTGAGATGAATTGGTTTCAAACCCCTTCCTAATGCCATATTTTTGAGGTACTGAAACAAGGGACTCCGTAAGATCAATAATTGGTGATAATACCAAAAGTAGTCTATACATGGTTTGAACTCGTTTTAGTAAATTGTGTTGCACAATAGAAAATACAATATTTCTTGAACATTGTGTCATTGAACATGAAATTGGACATGGAAATTTTTGAATTTGTTATAATTTTTGTAATATTTTTAGTATTTTGGAAAAAGTTGGAATTTGTGAATTTTTGCGACATTTTTGGAATTTTGAAAAAAGTTTCAATTTTTAATTTTGTAAGAATTTTTGGAATATGTTTAGAATTTAGAAACAGTTTAAATTTTTGATTTTATTATATTTTTTGAAATATTTTTGAAAAAAGTTTGTATTTTTGATTTTGTTAAAACTTTTGCAATATTTTTAGAATTTTGAAAAATAAAATAGAATTTTTGAATTTTATAAATACTTTTAGATAATTTTGAAAAAAGTTACAATTTTTGTAAGAATTTCTGGAATATTTTTAGAATTTAGAAAAAGTTTAAACTTTAAATATTTTATTTTATTCTAATTTTTGGAATTTTGAAAAAGGTTTGTATTTTTGATTTTGTTATATTTTTTGCAATATTTTTAGAATTTTGAAAAAAGTTTAATATTTTGATTTCATTTCATTTATACAATATTTTTGGAATTTTGAAAGAGATAAGAATTTTCGATTTTGTAATTTTTTTCTCGAAACGTGAAATGGAGAGGTTTTTGAGTAGTTTGCAGATTGTATCATTTTTTCACTAAATAATGTTAATTAATTTAATATGTTATAATTTTCCGGCAACGTATTGATGTTTCGTGTTTTGTAATAAATTTCTAAACAGAAATAACAAAATACAATATATTTAACAAAGAGTTTTATGTTTGATATTTTCTGATTATATTTATGTCACTATTTTATAAAAAATAGTTTATTTATTCATTAAACTTTCATTTAATATCAAAATACAAGAAAATTGATTTGTATTTAAATTTATCGCCCGCCGCCAAATCGGTGAAAATAGCCCCTGTTATGAACCCTATTAATTGAACCTGTTGAACCACACTATGATTTTTGGCAAATCATTCTGTTTATATGTAGTTTGGATAAAGAAACCCATCTGCATATACTTTTTGCCGTTTGTGCTAACCAACGCACGAATAAAACGGAAAAAGTAATTTAAAATATTTAAACAAAAAATAAACTACGGAAGATCATAGCATAAAACATATTTTCGATTAGATTTATTTTTCGTAAACTCTTTCGAGCAGTTTACCTAATATTATATCAATCTTGTTAATAATCCACCATTTTGTCATCCTTCGTTATTTGTGTCAATTGTTTTGTTTGTAGCATTTTATAAAGTTATGTTATTGAACAATTAAAAAGTTATTTAAAGATAAATAAATACCAAAAGAACAAAATAAAACATTTTATTAATAGTTTTATTATTATTTTACTATCACTTATAATTAAAATAGTAAATAATTGTCCAAAGTAATTTACTCAATTTTGACATTACAATTAACAACAATTAAAAATTATTGTTGATATGAATTTATTTATTTGTATTTTTAGGTTTACTAAACAAGGTGTATAAAAGTTAAAGAATATAATAAAAGTGTTAATTAAATTAGTCTAAAATGAGCACACCTCACCAATTTTCATTACGATGGAATAATTATTTAAGGCATATTACGGTCGCATTTGATTCGTTGCGATCACAAGAAGATTTAGTTGATGTAACATTAAGTTGTGAGGGACGAAAGATTCGAGCTCATAAAATATTATTATCAGCATGTAGTTCATATTTCCGTGATATATTCAAAGAAAATCCATGTCAACATCCTGTTATCATATTCAAAAATGTTAAGTATGAAGATTTAACAGCAATTATTGAGTTTATGTATCAGGTAAATGTTTATATTGTATCTATCTATTCTATAAATTATTTAACATTTGTGTTTCGTTTTTATTAAGGGTGAAGTAAATGTTGTTCAAGAATCCCTTCCATCATTTCTTCATACTGCCGAACTGTTATGTGTTCAAGGACTCACCGAAAATAAAGAGTTTATTCCCGCCCCAATGTGTGAAACAATTCAAATACCAAAACTAACAAAAATCGTACCAATGACAGCCACAACAACACAATCAACAACCCAAATACCATTAACCACTTTAAATGCGCATATAAATTTCACTTCAAGCAATCAGCAAACACAAGAATTTATAGAAATACAACAACCAATTCCAAAAAAACAAAAACTTGCATTAACGGAAAATATAAAACAACAGACACAACATCAGCAAAATATTGAAAGCGAAGAACTAGAATTTATTCCTCATTCGTTGAAAATTGAATTACCTGAATATATAAATATGGAAACATCAACAGTACAACAACAAATCACACATCACGATCAAAATAATCAGCATATCGCTGGTACGGATGTTCAAATACAAACGGATGAAGATGGGATGCAACATAGTGAAATTGTTCATGAAGGCGAAGAAGAAGATGATCAAAAAAATTATATGCAAAATGAAAGTTATGAAATTATACACGAAGAAGATGATGGGGATGGTGGAGGAGATGATGCTATCAAAGAGGATATGAATAAAGAAAAGGATTCGAAACAGGAAGTTGATCAAGAAATGGGTTCTGTTGAAATGA